>OX637333.1:18432795-19032795 GCA_951799405.1 Agapetus fuscipes | reverse complement strand
TTAATTATTATTAGTACGATTGGTTTTATATTTAGGGTGCTACAATTTTTGTTGTGTCAAAGTGACAGTAGGTTTAAGGTTGGTTTTTGAGTTATTACCGAAAAAAAGTGATGGATTTAAACAAGAAACATGGTTACAATATAATTAAATTCAGTTTTTATTCTATAAGTCAAGGCTTCATTCAATACAGTCCAAAGTTCTAGAAAAAATATGGCGTAAAAAACTGGTTCAATTACTGCGAGTTAGAATTTGAAATGTAGAAAATGCACTGAGTACGATCAACAGAACAGTGATTCCAAATCTGTGGCGATTCTGGTTCTCAAGGGGGCGATAATTCCTTAGGGGGCGATAATTCCTTAAGGGGTGATTAGGAGGTCATTAGTATTCAAAGAGGGGAAAAGTAAATAAGCAGGTAATGGTGATGCTGGAGAGTTGCTTTCCAGGGTCTGTTGCCAGGTCTGTGGGAGCTGGAGCTTCCGGACGAATTCGCCCATGCCTACGTTGGGCTTCTTCAGCGTGAAGGTGAAGTGAAACTGTGAAGCTGAATTGATAGGTACGGTAGGTAACATTTGATTTTTGAATCAAACGTACTTTAAGTCTCGCATTGAGTGTTTCTAAGAAAATTGAGAGATTTAGTTCCTATCAACTCCCTCCTTCTCCTTTCGTTTGCAAATTTGCTTTAAATATATTAACGCATATGCGGTCAATGGTCCGCCAAAAAATTGGGAGTTACTGGTGTAGATAAACATTTTGCGTTCAATTTGCATGCATTTTCAATCACCTGAAGCCGGTCATCAACGCCAAAAGAAATATTGTTTTTTTTATTTTCAAAAAAAGATTCTAAATTCAAAATTTAATAAAAAAGCTGTACATATTGTAGAGCTGCCTGTTCATTGGCTATCCAGGCGTCCGATAGCGGGTCAGCTTATCATTAGCCATCTCTTTTGTACCGAAATCATCCCGTGACGTCATGATGAATGAGCTTGTTAGATTAGCATAATTGTGACATAAATACAGACCGGACCATGGCAGAGATTTATACATGGCGGCGCAACGATAAGGTTAAAACGGCATTCACTGAATAGATCCTTAATTTTGGCCACAGTTTAGAATAAATCTGGTGGAATAAACAGGGGTGACATTGGCAAAGTGAACCATTTTTTACATATGGGTAGTAAGCCCTATACCAACCTTTAAGTCAAGGAATAGTCATAGAAAATATTGTATGCAACTGCACATAATTAGCTATTGTAACACTCGTGCTGTATATTGTGCCAAATGCCTTCATTACTTACTTGAAAGCGGTATACTGAACTGTTCGTGCGTTAAGATTGGATCTAAGAAAAGAACCAAATTTACAAATTAAGAGCAGATAAGCAGCAGTTTAAAAGCAGTATTGAATTTAAAAATCACTATATTTTGAATTGTTTGTGTATTAACACTGTGAAAATTCATATTCAATATTATTTTATTTATTTAATTGAAGATTTAAATCAAAACACTGTTTTGATTTAAATCTTCAATTAAATAAATAAAATAATATTAAAAATCATTGTTCAACTATTCAAAGAGGAATGTTTTTGGTATTCCAGCCATTGTATTCGATGAAGTTCTACGAAAAAAAATCATCAATTTTCCTTGGCTAGTAGGTTGTTATGAGGCTAACAACGTACACTGTAAAAGATCTTCAGGATAACGCGACAAAAGTTGTCATGTTAATGTCCTTTGAGGTTTGTGGTATTTTGTAAATTAAGCGTGAACTTACACGTGTTTTCTTGTTGTGTAAGTCCATGATTAGTAAAAATCAAAATATTAATGTGTAATGTGCTCAAATATAAGTTACCAACTTATATTATTATTACATCTTTAAAAATAAGGGCTTAACTCGGTTACAAATGTCTTCGCTATTACATTTAAGTGTTGAGATACAAAAAAGGTATCCCATTATAAAATAGTAAATAAATAGTTACGTTTTCGGCGGTCTCAATCTGTCCGCCATTTTCTTGTAGACCGGAAACGGAAGCCGACGGAAATGGCAGCGGAATTGGGGAAGGCCTACAATCAAACTCACCTATAGTAAAAAACCTGCCTACCATTTCTGCGTAAGCGGCCAACCTCTTAAGATAAAAAATATCAGGCCTGTATAATTGGTGCAGATATTCCATTTTTTTAAATCAAATATAAAAAATACTTTGGTAAATATGCAAACAATCCAAATTATTTATTTAATGAGCGTTGTTTTTGTATGACACCACTTTAAGAACCCTCTGTGTAAGATTGTAAATCTAGTGGAGAGAATATTTTGAAAATTAAACTCCTTGACTTATAGGTTGGTATGCAACTGACCACCCATGCTGTAGAAAAATGGTTTACTTTGCCAATGTCACCCCTCTTTCAGGGAAGGTCGGCAGGAGTTGCATGGTGTAAATGCTTGTTTGCTGCTTGTGAAAATGCATATAATGTGAATCTTTATGAATCTTTCATGTTACATTTATTTGCAACTTATATTAATCTTATAAAGAATCAATATTGTTTTTGAGCTGCGATGAGAATCGCACCCACCATTTTTCGATTACGAAACCATAGCTTTAACCACTAGCCTACGACCCGGTCATATTTTTTATACCTTGCTAACAATTTTCTGATATTTTGCCAATAGTTATTACTACTCGTTATATTCTAAAAAATCGTTCTTCTTGAATTTATCTATCCAAAAAAAAAACAATCTTAAAAAATGAATTTCCACAGTGTTTAACAAAAATCTTTTGAAAATTTATTATCTATCCGTTTATATCGAATAACTTCTCAAATATCCTAAGTAGTCTCAAATAACCTTTAGTTTCGAGATTCACTTTCATGGGGCTTCCACACGCTTGCCAACCCATCTCAAGTCAAGCGCACAGTGTGTCGTCTAGAACATGCTAGCTGGACAAAATTTTGTCTAATTGACTAATTTTGTCCAGCTAGCATGTTCTAGACGACACACTGTGCGCTTGACTTGTGATGGGTTGGCAAGCGTGTGGAAGCCCCATCAACACACTCGTTCAACAAATGTACGAAAAATTGTTATAATATTATATGCTGTTACATTATTCAATTCACGTGAGTAAAATTAAACTTAAGGCGTGTTATAAAGCTAAATCTGCCATTTTTGTTTCTTACACTTTATGGTCTTAGCAAAATAGTTACAGTAATGAAAAAAATCAAGCATGCTTATTAATTTTTTATCTTAATTATAAAGCTTGAACAAAATATATAACTTACGAATTGTTACCACAAAAAAACGCGTTTTTTTTACATTTTTAGCTTTTTTTCGTGTGTGCTGTATTTTGGATTTTTTTATTTATATATTGTTTAGGTTCAATACCTCACGTTTTTTTTATAATGTCAATAGTTTTTGAGTAAATATGGAAAAACTGAAACTACTAAATGAATCACGAAAAAAAAGCTAAAAATGTAAAAAAAACGCGTTTTTTTAAATATTTTTTTGTGATGGCAATTCTTAAGGTATATATTTGGTTCAAGCTTTATAATTAAGATAAAAAATTAATAAACATGCTTGATTTTTTTCTTTGCTGTAACTATTTTGCTAATACCATAAAGTGTAAGAAACAAAAATGGCAGATTTAGCTTTATAACACGCCTTAACTAAGCCGCTTTGTTTGAATGATGTCAACGACATCTATGTTTCATGTTTAAAAGTTTTAGCAAAGTCTCAAACCGTTTTTCCCAACAATTTGTAGCAGAGTCTCAAACCCACTTTTCACTCTACGATAGAAAGTTTCAGGAACAGTTCGTAGCTATTTCAGAAGGATATTTATTAGTCAATCCACTTTTCGCTAGGTGGTGTCAATTTTTTTAATGTTTATTTAAAAAAATATGAACTGAAACTAAAGGCAAAAGTACGCAAAGCAAAATTTAATACTTACCTCACGATCTATCCCTCTAACTCATGAAAATGGCTCAGTGATTACTATAACAGACTAAGGGTGCTATCAAAATCGGATTCCTTAACCGATGTTAAAGGGTTATTGTGAATTTAATTACCTACTTAATTTTGATCAAGACCATATTCATAGGTAGGTGAAGGACTTGGAATAACAAATTTAATTAGAATAAAATATGTATTAGAATAATATATTGTCCGGTCGATAGCTCAGGTGGTAGAGTGCTTGCATTCCATACCGAAAGCTGGGGTTCGAATCCCACCGAGGGTGTCAAAAATAATTTCCCGTTTCGGTGTTTATTTCAAACCCTAAAATAAAATACCGGCAAGGTTTACTCAGCCTTCACAAGAAATGAGTACCAGCACTCTCGGGAGCTGGGAAACCTCCACTTCAACTGAAGTGGTTGGCGTAAGGCCCCTTACCTGTAAAAATAAATAGGTTCAACTCGCCACATGCGAACCCTTTGGGGATAACGCGGCAAGAAGTTACACTATATGTGTAGCTTAGTTGCGTTTGCGTTATGTCACAGGACAACGTTAAAAGGATCAAGCAACCAAAAATAAATAGTTCGCCTTTTCCCTAGCAAACCAGCCTTGTGTCGTCACAATTTTGTCGTCTTTGAATTTTGCAATCCTTGTCACGAATTTAATAAAAATATAAAACTTACAATATATCTTATTCTTTATGTCGCTTTTCAAAACGCCTTAAGAGAATATAAGGTGATGATATTATTGACAGTCGCATTCCATTTTGAGATTATGTTGTGACATTTGACAGTCGGCGGCGCGGCGGGCCAATCGGGTGCCGAGTTTGATTGACGTGAAGTTGGCTGGGGATGACTTATTACACCTAAACGTCAAATCTGACAGCTGATTGAGCGTATTCGAGGGTAATTTAAAGCTGCGTGATTGATGATTGTTTTTTTTCATATGACAATACTGAAATAAACAGAGGATCATTTATTTATAAGGTTAAAGGTATGGTGTTATATTTATATTTCCTTGACTTATAGGTTGGTATGAGGCTGACCACCCATACTGTAAAAAATGGTTCACTTTGCCAATGTCACCCCTGTGCCAGGGAAGGTCGGCAAAACTTGTAGGGCTTATGTTCATTTGTGGTTTGGATTTTATTTGTAAGTACACATTCAGCATTTGTAAGCGCGAACTACACGTGTTTGTTTGTGGGCATACATCTGAAAGCTTAAAATGAATATATCCTTGCAACTTAGATTATAATAGTGTAAGAAAAAAACCGGGAACAAAATATGATGTCAACCCACCCTGTTGATAAACAATTACCTCTTTACTATGGCCGAGCTTAAACTAATGGTTCAATCTGCGGATTCTTTTTTGGAGTTGAAAGGTTGTGGGCTCGATTCCCGTCGAAGCACTACAAAATTATAATTTGATTTTCAAATATGTTTTTCGCTTAGCTGAAACAATAATAATCAGCCTTAACCAAATAATCCCATTCATCGTCCATCCAGCTTTTCAACAACTGAGTTTTAGCGACTGCGAAGCTTGCAGAGGGCTCTTGAGGTGTTATTGACACAAAAACAGCGTTCACCAAAGACCCAAACCCTATTTTCATTTTTACTAATAAAAAAAATGATTCTTAAATAAACATAAGTTCTACAACTCTTTAAACTTGACCTTGAAACAGGGCTGGTATGAACAAAACATACCAGTTTTCAAAAACTAATACCTGTCATTAATATATAATTGATGAAGAATTAATTTAAAAAATATACAAATTAGTATCTGACGATGCGAAGTTTATTTAAAAAATCGGTGGAAAAATTAAATATCCATTTTATCTACTTTATTGCTGCAATAATAATACTCTTTATTATTTTCACATAAAAATCGTCTCATTTTCAATTTTTCATTTTATTGGTCAATTTTTCAACCTGGCTGTATTTCTTTTAAGTCTGCCATTGAGATAACGTGGACATAAAAGGGAAAATTCAAGAAACAAATCGACGCCGTAGCGGAAGACGTGATCAAGTGCACTTTTTCCAAAATAGGAGTATTCAGTATTTGAGAATGTACTAATATTCTAAAAGCGATGGCCACGGTAGTTTTATTATTTGATTTTGATTTGATGATGGTTATAGCAATTGAAATAAGTGTGTAAGTGGATGCGCGTATGGAGTCTTCGAGCGAGTCTAGTACCTATATACTCGGGTTTACATGAATGCGTCCGCGTTCTTATGTATATCATAATACTGACCTTTCTTTCTTTCCTTATCCCATCATGAGGACGAGATTTTTTAATTTTTTATTCTATTTTGATTTGTATATTTATTTATTTTTGGTTTTGGGTGTTGCTTCTTTTTGTTTTTCTTTACTTTTTATTTATTTACCTGGCATGATTTGTAAGTTGAAATTCACAATTGTAGAATACAGTAATAGGCGACATTAAATGTAAAAAATATCTAATATATGTACAAAATTCTATTTAATGCTGTTGTATTCTTGTTTTAAATAAAAATAACAAAAAAATATATATATCTTAGGAATACGTAATACAAGTTGATACTGTTACGAAATTAGGGTTCAAAAGTCTTTCAATTAAAAATACTGGTCTTCTTATACAGTTGTTTATTTTACACTTTTAATAATTTATTTTTACAAAGGTAGTCTGGACTATTCCATTACACTTGGTTTCTGTTCACTGGTTAACTTAGGTCAATGTAGTGGTAAAGCTCGTAGAATACTAGCTCTGCAAGCAACTCATACCCTTCTTATACTCTTCAAAACAGTACAATCTAGATCCATATTCGCGAGACAGTTCCAGAAAGGCGTAGTAATCATTATTTCTCGATGCTTCTGTTATTCAATGAAGTATTTTTATTCAATGATTCCTACCCACACAATACAATACAGAATTCTTATAACTATAACAAATACCTACTTATTTTAAATATTTATATTTCATATTTACATAACAATACCAATTATAAATCTTGATTATGAGGCAGTTTTAAGTAATAGTATATTATTTTAGCTTAGGTTACCGTGTAGGTTACTGGAGCGATTATAGCCTAGTCTGTAGAGCAAAAAGAGATTCACCTTTACAAAGAGAAAATAAGTTTAATAATGAACTCTTTATCCTCAGTCATCGTGCAGAGAGGGTGTCTCCTGAAGATGTTGGCTTCGTCGCTAACGAAAGTGTAAGTTATTTTATGATGATTCGTTTAATATCCGAATACTTTTTTAGTGTATAGTTATTGTAAACTATGTGGTTTGAATTTGTGAAAAATAAACGTGAAATAAATAAACTCACCGTTTGCAATTTTTTTGAAAAAAAAAATGGAAGAACCCAGGAATGTCACACTATTGTGCCTCTAAATCGTTGTCCGTACAAAAACAAATACCAATTCCGTAAGATTTGAGTGTTAACAATGAGAATCTGCAGTAAGGATACAATCACTGTGTTAAATATCTCTACAGAGCATTTACGTATTACTTATGTAGGTTTTTTTTTTATAAAAAAATATATTTGTGGAAAGGAATGCAATCCACCAACCTATTTTGCCTGGCCAGTTGTCTTCATGCGAAAGCAGAAGCTTGTGTGCATGCAACGGCATCTGTTGAACCAGGGTCGAAGTTATCGTCGCGGGATTCGAACCAGCGTTATCCGGTTCCAAATAACCTGTCTTGATCCCCGCGGCCATAACACCGACTATAGTTATTTTTAATTGGTGACTTTTTCCTGTACGTCGTACGACATCAATATACCCAAAAATATAACAAACAGTAATAAAAAATATCTTGAAATACTGCGAGCAATGGACGCTATGGACGAAAAATGTACAAATTTTAAGGTTCTTAGACCATGAAAGGAGGCAATATTAAAAGCGATGATGATGATGATGATAATTACTGTGACCAAGAAGCTTCGAGAAATTTTAATTTTCCACGATTCCTCAGCAAAGAAGAAATGAAATGAAAAACATTTTCTTTTAATAAACACAGAGAAATGATTGTGGTCTAAAAATACTGATTTTAAATTGGAACTTTGAGTAATTAAGCTGCACATACCTAGTAACTTCTTAGCGGTTTGTCCCCGAACGATACAGAGGTGGTATTTTTTTTATTTATTTTTATAGATTTGTGGAAAGGAATGCAATCCACCAACCTATTTTACCTGGCCAGTTGTCTTCATGCGAAAGCAGAAGCTTGTGTGCATGCAACGGCATCTGTTGAATTTATTTTTACAGGTAAGATAGCTTCCTTGACTTATAGGTTGGTATGCGGCTGACCACCCATGCTGTAAAAATGGTTCACTTTGCCAATGTCACCCCTGTCTCAGGGAAGGACGGCAAGAGTTGCAGGTTGTTTGTCCATTTGAGATTTGGTTTTTATGTTGTAGGTTCACATGCGGCATGTGCAAGCGCAAACTTGTATGTGTCTGCTTGTGGGAATGCATATAATGTGAATCCCCAATGTAACATATCTTAGCAACTTAGATTAGATTAGATTTGATAGCCGGCTTTAGCCAGCTCCCCATGGGGCTGGTTCCCGTTTCTTGTGAAGGCTGAGTTAGCCTCGCCCGTATTTTTTTTGAGTTTCAGTTTATGTTTTCTCGTGTTAAGTCCATTTTTTTTTGTAAAAAAACTTTCATTCAAGTAACGAAGCTTTGATTTTATTTTAAACAATGTCGAGGTTCATTCCCGTACGAATACCAGGTGCGCTATTCAGCTAAATTCCTTACGACCTTAGGCGACGAGCTGGCGATTCGAGTCCAAAACAAGTCGGGAGCGCTAGCGCTTGCGAAATAACTAGATTAAAAAAATCACAGTACATCTTATTTTTGGATACGAATCGCCAGCTCGTCGCCTTAGGTCGTAAGGAATTTAGCAGAATAGCGCTTCAGAGCCTAACTCTATATATCAATAAAAATGCAAAAACTGATTTATTTCAGAAACATGATGAAAGAGAAGAAGTATTCACCTGTAAACACAGGAAAGAATTGAAGTGAGAAGAGCTCAAAGTCGAAGAAAAACATCTTGGTTGAAGAATCTGAGAGGGGTTTGGCAGAAGCACAAGATCTCTCTTCAGTGCCGCAGTATCGTGGATGCAAATTGCTATGATGGTCGCCTTTACGGCACATGATGAAGAAAATTCCTTATATGTGTATAGTTTTACGATCACTGGTAGTAAAGTTTTACATGCTATGGTATTACTTTGTTTCAGGTAAGTCCACGAAACATTCCCAGCGTGCTTTCTGCTTACATATAGTTATGTATATGGAGAGATGATGATGATGAAACGGAGCGCTTTCGTTACAAATGAAAAAGAAACTAGGTAAGAATTTCTTTATTTTTCTTGTTGTATAAATTCTAAAATCAATCATCTAGGTTGTGAAGTTATGTTGACATTTAAGGCTCATAGTTAATGCATGTCCACAAGCATACACTTGTTAGTATGCGCATACACATGACGCATAAGGACAATATAAAACCCCAATCTCAGCCATGCACTTCTTGCCGATTTTCCCTGAAACAGGGGTGACTTTGGAAAAGTGAACCTTCTTTACCGTTTGGGTAGTCAGCCCCATACCAACCTACAAGTCAAGGAATTAATCGATAAAAATTATAACAAACAAATGTTTTTAAAGGTAGTTCCATAGCTTATAGGTTGGTATGAAGCTGACCACCCAAAGTGAACCAGAATTTTTCACTTTGCCCATGTGTCTCACGAAAGATCAGCAAGGGTGGCAAGGCTGCTCATTTGAGAATTACGTTATATTGGCCCTTAGCTGTAAAAAAAATAGGTTCCACTCACCACATGCGATCCCTTCAGGAGAAAACCGACAAGTTACACTTCACAAGGGGATTTCATTTCTGACACCCTTAGTGGGGATCAAACCATAGCTCCGTAGCATTGAACGCGAGCGTTCTACTAACTGAGCTATCGGCCTCCATTTAACCAGACATATTAAATTCTCATTTGTTGTAAATGTTGTTGTATAAATCATTTCAGAAAAAACGAAAATAAAAATTATTAGATCCTATGGTAAAATTTATGGCTTAAATATGTTAAAATTGAAAAATATTACAAGATTTTATTTTATTTATGTACTTTCCTCTCAGAAACCACCTGATTTAAATCATCCTTCAGTTACTGTCTCCCTGAAAAATAAATAAAGAAATACACACAAGAACCCAAATTTATGCTAATTTTTTCACGTTACTTGAAAAAGTTGTTCTTAATTGTTTAATGTATTCAGAGCTTTTCCCTTAATCTTATTACCCTAATTAAGTTGTTACATAATATTGAAAATATTCAGCACAGTATTGAAGATTCAAACACTCATCCATGGAATATTTTATGGATGGGTAAGGGAAGCGAAGAATGTATTCAGAGCTTTTCGTTGAATCATCCTCTGTAAACGCTGAGTATATAAGCAGCTAAACTGGCCGGGGTGTGATCAGTCTGGCTTCGAACGCCTTCGGGGAAGCAAGGTTGTCGCATTTTTCCCCCCGGAAAAACATACGTCGCGATATTTCCCGGGTTTTTACAAGTGAAATCAAAACACTCCCTAAAAATATTAAATCTCTAAAATGAAGACCTTTTAAAAGCAAATAAATGTAAAAAAATGTGTAAACATAAAAATAAATGTGTGTTAATGGCATGTGTTTAATGAACAATTGTAAATATAAAATGCGAATTAAAATGTTAACAATTTGTTAAAAATATCAACAAAAACCAAAAATGAGCGTGTAAAGGCAGTTAAATTAAATTTGTTTTCGTTAATTGATGTTTAATATATTTATGCTGTAAAAGGTAAAATATAATTTATGTTTATCAAAATGTAAATATTACTATCATAAATATTCTAAAGATTATTTTTGTATCAAATAAGATTTACATTTTTGTCTTAAAACATATAAATAAACACTGGAATGAGGTGTGTTTGAGATGAATATGAGAAAAACACTCCTTTTTAATTTTATGTATTTTTTGTTTCAAAAGCTCCACTGGGAAACTTCTGCATAAACACTTGGTTTATAATGAAATTTAATTAAATCCTACTATATTAAACATATTTGAGCTGAACTTACACAAATCATTACGATATATAGGTTGGTATGGTGTTGGTCACCCATACCGTTACAAATAAGTTCACTTTGCCAATGCCACCCTTTCAGAGAAAGCGGCGAGAGTTATAGGGTTTATTTTCATTTGAGATGTGTGTTGTTATTTTATAAATTTACATGCAGCATGTATAAGCGTGAAGTTAAACGTCTGCATAGGATAGATGGCACCATGCAATCAATATGAATCTTAAATGTTAATATATATTTGGTTAAAACGCTACGAAGCTATACAACTTCTTGTCGCGTTTTCACCGAAGGGGTCGCATGTGGCGAGTGGAACCTATTTATATTTACAGGTAAGGGGTCGGCCTTACGCCTACTATGTAACTTGAAGTGGGAGCTTTTTAGCTCCTGAGGGGGCTAGTATTCATTTCTTGTGTATAGGCTTAGTAAAACTAACCAGTATTTTAAGCACCGATACGGGAATAATTTTGGACAAATCCGGTTGGATTCGAACCCGGGCTTTCTGCATAAAATGTGACCGGACAACATATCTTTGCAAATAAGTTTATAGATTGATTGTCAAAATACATATTAAATAGTATTAGCCCAGCAAAGTAACGTCACATTACTCCCCTTCTTTAAATGTGCCGAGTCCACCCTCATCAATTTTTCTTTGCGTTAATTTTTTTCATACTTCAAAACAATGCACATTTGTTTTAAAGCTAGCGCTTTAAAGATAACAAATAATATGACATCACATAAATTCTTACATCGCTTGACGAGTAATTTTTAAATTTCCTCATACAATCTATCGTCGGCATCGCGACGCCTCTTTTTCCAGTAAAAACTGGCATAATTCACTGTCAGGTGACTGGCCCATAAATCGAGCGATGCTGGAAAGTCTTTTCCCAGGCAATTATCTAGTAAAACCACTTTACAGAGGCCCACATAAACCATGCGAGGTATTTGAAGCGACTTCAATTTTTGCAAGTATGGTCTCAATATAGCTAACTAAGCCATAAATATTTTTTCTACCACAACACCACGCTTTAGAATCATCATGCCAGGCACAAGCAGGTCCTTGGCTCAATCCAAAGTTCTTTTCCACACTCACCTGTCTTTGCTCTCCAGCTGCGTATGTATGTATGCCTTGTCTATTTCTGCATTGACAACGTCCATCCATTGCATTTCTAGTCTTCCTGAAACCTGGGGTGGAATTCTCGCCGGCCGTCGGAAGATCTTACCGTACCTATTTGAACAAAGGACAATAAAAAATGGCGGGGCCTGAACAGCTGATCGTTGTTCCATATAAAATGTATCAAATGATACATGTTGATAAGCCATCATGTTTTATTCCACCTTATCTTAAAATAGATACGGTAAGAACTACCGACGGCCATCGAGACTTCCACCCCTGGTGCTGATAGTGCTTAGATAGATAGCACTTAATAGGCTTAGTGCAACTTTGACAAATTTTTGGCCTTCCGGGTCTTCTTCGGCCTTGTGTTTCTAAGAATGTCAAGCGCTTAATCTGCCATCCATTCTAGTTGTGAGACCAGTCCACTGCAGAGGAGCTAATGGCAGTGATTAAATACTTAAAATGACACAGGAGAAACCAAGAACATTTGAGTTTATCTTGTAAAAAATATGCCAAAAATGAGCTAACGGTTTTTGAAAACAATATCCCCACTTTCTTTCCGATTAATCCGATGATGGTCTAAAGAACGAGCACGTTTGTTAATTATATTTAATGTTTGCCCATAAGCAGAAACGTATAAGTTCAGTCTTACAAAAGCTGCATGTGCACCCACAAAAAAGACCCAAATCTCATATGAACATAAACCCTGCAACTTCACAGGGGTAACATTGGCAAATTAAACCATTTTCACGAAATGGTTGGTAAGCCTCATACTTTTGTTCTCACCTTAAGTCAAGGAATAAAGTGTTAAATAACATTAACCAATATGAAACAACAATACAACAACAACAAAATCTGTATAACAATAATTATAAAAAAAAAAATTAAAACATTATTTTTAATAATAAATCTATTTACTACATCGTTCTCAAAAAATATTGAACTTCTAAAATATATAAAAAGAATATTCAGGGTTCAGTGATAAAATTATTTTCAGTGGTACATTATGTAGTCAATTTGTCGCATAAAATAAACCTCCACCGCTTGACAATATTGCAAGTGTGTTCCATCCCTTAGTAAGTAAATGATATAAATAAATCGGCGCTGTTATCTTTATGGTTCAATCTCTTTTAAGGGAAGCTCGTTCCTTACAGACATGAGGTGGGTTCGGATGCCATCTTAACAATGCCAGGTTTACTCCATTTCTACAAAAAGGGGCAAAAATAGAACCCAAACTTTGGAACATAATAAATTCACAAAAAGCCGTTGTTCTCCATCTTATTTCTCATTGTTGAAGGTTGTGATATTTATGAAAGTAATCACGCTCCAACCATCAAGGTGCCTGCTGCTGCCTTGATTGGTTCATCGTGTGGGATCTTCCTCTTTCTCTCTTCTAGCTACGAATCACAACCAGTTGATCCAGGCTATCCTCACTGCTACGGACAACGTATCCGAAGAACTGAAGAATACGTTGTGTACACACACTGGGCAGAGTTAGATATCTGAGGGTAGCTCCCAAATAAGCATTCCTTGAAGCATATTGATATGAGATTGACCAAGCGTGCTCTAAAAAAATATCCACATTAGCTAATGCACTCACATTTCAGGAAAAATGAATAAATAATTATCGTGCCAGAAATCATCAAATAATGGGTAGTTAGTACCACCACATATGTGCCTCCACTTCGCAGATTCCAGTCATTAGCAATCTCGTTTATTTTGTATATTGTATCGCGTTACACGCTGTGCGTATTGTGGAAAATATCCGGTATCGTATAAGAGGAAATCACCATAAAAACGAAAGAAAATCCCCCGGAGACTCCCTGGAATTCGAGTTTTTAAGAGCTGTTCCTGTTGCTCTTGCAAAAAATATTATGATAGTCAAGGGACGCATCACACAGTATGTACAAAAGAGAAACACGGTATTCCCGAAAGAAAATTTTTCATTTTCTAGAAATTACTATAAGAAAAAAATACATACATCGAGTACTTAGTTCTTTGACTAATAGGTTGATATGAAGCTAACCACACATGCTGAAAAACATGGTTTCACCCTTATTTCAGGGAAGCTCGGCAAAATTTACAGGGTTTATACATTCATTGGAGATCTGGGTTTTAATTTGTAAGTGCACATGCAGTACGAACTGTTTACTTGTGGGCATCCATTTAATATGAATCATAAATCTTAGTATATCTTTGCAACGTAAATTATAGATAAGTACTCGTAGATACCTTTTTTTTCATGACATGTTTTTTTTTACTATCTTATTTCTCTGTATTTTTTGTATATTGACCGATGTTAACAAGTCACCTGGATTAAATCTATGCTTTGTGTAACAAAGTTGCATGGAAAATAAATTTGTAGAATAAATAAATACACAACCTATTTATATTTTTTGAAACATTTAACATTTTTAATTGGATTTTTAATATCAATTAAAATCTTATCCTATTTCAGCGTTATATTGAGTAGTTCAAGCCATTGTGAAACAACTTTCTTGGACCTGCGCCAAATTTTTGCGTGATGAAATTTATTGGCAAGCGAGATTTACATCCGACAACAATGCTCGTGTTGTTAATAACGATAAGTGACCTGGCTCCCAATTGGAAAACAATTTGCTTCATGAGGGTTAAATCACTCACCTGCACTATATGCTTCGACTTCATGAAAATTACCTATGTTGGGTAATTTTTGGGCATTATCTCTGCTTAGTGGTTGAATCCATGGAGGAATTCTACGTTGGTATTTAATTTGTGGCTTTATTTGGTAAAAACAGGTGATTAGCTAGCCCAGCGAAAAGCGCATTGCAAAATTAAATTAACATTATTTATGTGCTTCCTCAGAAAACGTATCCAAGACCTTCCCAATACGAGTCCCAAGCTATGTATAATCACTCCACTATAAACTACTAAATTTCGTTTAAAATTGCTAAACCGAGTTTGAAAAATCCGGATCTAAGTATAAATTAGATTGATGGTTTAATTTTAATTTTAAAATCTTGGCAAATGGAAACCAATTTGAATAGTTTCCGTCTTTTCATCAATTTCAAAAGACTGTAAGTTGTATTCAGCAGCTTTTGCGCTAAGGGTAGCCAGTGACCGCACAGATGTGTCTCCACTTTGTTATTTTTCCATCTTCTCGACATTCGTTTCTCTCTCCATACATTCTCTTCCCGATTTCTTACTTTGCAGGTTCCAGATATTTACAATCTCACTTTTGATCAATCCATTCATTCCTCGGATTTCACCTTTCACGTTTACCTTTGACTTTCTTTTTTACACATTTTTTATGCAAAACCATTTCAAAAATATTCTTTAAAAAATGGTTTTCTTTTTAAATAATTTTTATCCTTCTAACTCACTGTTTGAATCCGCCGTTGAGATTTTATCGGCAGCATTCAGTTTTAACAGATACACTTTGTCGAGCTTTTCTTCCTATTGGGGAGAAACACTGTGGCATTTGTTGTGACATACATTGTGAGCGCGGGATCTTTGTTGTCACGTCATTTTTTAAATAAGTATCTGTCTATTTGTCTGAATTAAAATCTGAAATCTTCTTAATCCATATCGTAGTACGATAGATACCTATATCCGCTGGTAGAATGTTTGCGTTCAATTTCGAAGGCCTAGGATTTGAGCTTCACCAAGGGTGAAATGATTTCCAGTTGTGATGTTCCCTTCAAAACAGCTCAGGTAACATAAGTCAAAAGTCAATTTGAAAACAAAAAGTTTGCAGTTTCTTGCATTACTCTTTGCATTTCCAGATGCGATGTACCATTTAAGCTCATAATTAAAATAACGGCTGGAAACCCCGTGATTTTGTAATTTAAATTGAGTGCCATTCGACTTGAGGTGGCCGAGCCTCTGCAGAATTGTCTCCATTTCTTTGTATCCTTGTATACCTTCTTAAGTTCATTCATATCCATCATCGTTTTTATTCATTTTCTTCATAAACATTCATTCCGAACATCCTATTTATTCACAATATCACAAATTGCTCCTTGACTGATAGGTTGGTATGAGGCTGACCACCCGTGCTGTAAAAATCGGTTCACTTTTGCCAATGCCACCCCGGTTCAGGGAACGGCGGCAGGAGTTGCAAGGTTTATGTCCATGTGAGGTTTTCTTTATTTGTATATGGGGCTCTCCTAGGTGCGGTGCATGCAAACTATGAAAATAGTACAGCATGTGTTCGTATTGATGATGAGTATAGTGAATGGTTTGAAGTTTTTAAGGGTGTAAGGCAAGGATGTGTGATGAGCCCATGGCTATTTAACATAGTCATGGACAAGTGTGTTCGAGATGCTAGACTTGATGATTGTGGATTAATGATAGGAGAGAGCAAAGTGAGTGTTCTACTGTATGCGGATGATGCTGTTCTTGTATCGGACTCAGCAGTAGAATTGCAAACGATGCTCTCTAGATTGAACGAAGCTCTGCTAGGTAATTATTTGAAATTGAATGCAAGTAAGACGAAAGTTTTGATTTTTGAAAGAAATGAAGAAAATACGAACTACGAATTTAGAATAAACGGAATGAATGTTGATGTGGTAAATGAGTTTGTATACTTGGGAAGTAAGTTTGAGAAAGATGGAAGAATGACAGGTGAACTTGAAAGAAGAGTAATGAAGGGCAGGTGTGTACTGGGTGCCACAGCTTGTATCGCCAAAAATCAAAACATTTCTAAAAATGCTCGATTGGCGGTACGCAGTGGCATACTTTTACCCACCTTGATGTATGGAAGCGAGGCCTGGACGGTGAATGAAAGTGAAATTAGTAAAGTCCATACTGTTGAAATGGACTTTCTAAGAAGTATGATTGGGAAAAAACGGAGTGATAGGGTGAGGAATGATTTTGTAAGAAAAGAATGTGGTGCAAAAGAAAGTGTGAAAGTGAAGATTAAAAGAAGTTTGTTAAGATGGTTTGGGCATATGGAGAGAATGAATGAGGAAAGACTGACGAAGAAAGTATATGTTGGTAGAATAGATGGATGTCGTGGTAGAGGAAGACCGAGAAAGGTATGGATGGACCAAATATCCGAAATTGCGAATGAATGGAATATCCAGAGTCATAATAAAAGAAGAGCTTGTATGAAGAAGGTTATGACTCTGGAGGAAATGAAAGAAGTATGCAAGGATAGAAAGAAATGGCGGTTGATCTGTGATGTTGGCGGCTAGGGTTTGTTAAAGTGAATTTGGTTTTATGATTTAGTTTTTTATGTCCATGTATATATTGTTATTTTTATTCTTTGATTTTAAAAAATGTATTTTGTCATGTATGTTCCTTGACTTATAGGTTGTTATGCGGCTGACCACCCATAATATAAAAATTGGTTCACTTTGCCAATGTCACCCCTGTTTCAGGGAAGGACGGCAAGAGTTGCAAGGCTTATGTTCATTTGAGATTGGGTTTTTATATTGTAGGTCCACATGCGGCATGTGTTAGCGCGAAATTATACATATCTGCTTGTGGGAATGCATTTAGTATAAATCTTAAATGATATATATCTTTGCAGCTTAGATTAGATTAGATTAGATTAGTATGCACACATGCAGAATGTGTAGGCGCGAACCTACAGGTGCCTGTCTGTAGGCATGCATTTCATATGAGCCTTAAATGTTAACATATCCTTGCAGCTTAGATTATAGATTATATATAAATAGAATCATCTTTGCTTTTATCGGTCTTTCTTTTCCTCTTTTTCCACTCCACTTCAAGAGAAGTGGTTGACAAAAGGTTGTCCTTTTTACCATTGAAAATGAATAGTTTTTGCACTCTTCATGCGACACTTTTGAGAACAACACGTTAGAAGTCTCACTATATGTGCAGCTTAATTCAGTTAATTCAACAAACTGATACTTTGACTTACTATAAATGTGGCAACAGCTTAAAATGCGCATAAATCAATTTGCTCACATTGTCAAAAGTTGATGAAACCGCAGCCTAGTTAACCTTTCAGCTGCGTTATTACACAATAATGGCCCATCAGCAACTAGCGCTTCATTTTTACCGCATTTCAAATGAATTGTCCGCACATGCTCGTGTGGTTTCACATAGTTGTGTCCAGTACCCGTAGTACAAGTTTTAAACATTCACATAAGCTCCCGTCTATATCCGCATCGCGATCAAAATAGAGAAATGCATTGAAGATACGACAGCACGATTAGTGAGTGATATTGTTTTCATACATTTTTGCACTTACGCAATCGAGGAGAGCTTATATCAATGCTTTATACTTTGGGTACTGGAGTATGTGTCGTCCTCATTTGAGACTATCGATGGTCCACATTATAACCGCATTTTAAATAAATTTTCAACATTTTATTAATCTTCGGTTGTATGGAGTTTTCATTTTGGACTATACACTTTTCATTATTTGTAGCAATGCACGTTTTTCCACATTTAAGCTACTCATAGTCAAAATTTTGGACTATCCATAAGAACGTCTCGGACAATTTATTGGTTATCGTCCGTATTTTTAGCAACGCAACATCCACACTTGGACAATTTTGCGTTTACATTTCCGAATTTTTCATAATTCAACAGTTTATCCTATGTATAATCTATATTTTTTAGTATTCACCGTTCACATTTTGGTCCACATATAGCTCAAATTTTGAATTATTCAATTATGATCTACACATTGTCTACATTGTCTACATCGTTCACAACTTGGTCTACCTATCGTCTACATTTTACGTAATGACGATCCATCACTCACAGATTAATCAATGTATAATCTACATTTTAGTTAATCATTTTTCTGTATTTCGGATAATCAATCGTTTACAGTTTATTTCATCCATCGTCTACAATTTGATTTATTCATTTTCTACATTTTGGGCAATGCACCATCTACATTTTGGATTATACATGGCACACATTTACAGCAATAAAGGCAAATTGACCACTCTGGTTAGTAATGGCGTTGATCGTAGAGATAACCAACCTTTGATGGATTAGTTCACAGGGATAGTAAACTTGGTATCAATTAAACATTCAGAAGCAAGCTTTTTATAAGAGTGCAAAGGTAAAAAGTAAAGGATTCACTTCTATTAATTCATTAAAATATATTTTTTTAATCTGGCGTGTTATTAGGGTGTTTTTAAACCATTCTTATCAACAGGCTTTCTTTTAGACGCTTTATTTTAAGTGCGAGTGGCTAGAATAACACATACAGATAAGTTGGAAATGTTAGAAACAACTTTTGACAGCCTTCTCATTAAAGGAGAAACATTGTTACGTGGAACTAACCACTCCGACGCTTTCCCATACGTGGAAAAGTCTTGTATAATCGATAATGAACTTGATCTAACATATTACTGATATATAAAGTCGGGAACGAGATGCATCCTTACCTTAAGTTTATTTGAATATTCATTTCTTTGGTTTTCTCGCAAACCACACTTTTTTTTCTTCTTTCAGTGCCACTTCCAATAAAGATCGGTGATAATAATTGCTTTTCTCCTATTTAGATGCTGGTGCTTTTGCCAAAGTACTCTCCCAAGTTTTCAGTCACGTTGTCTTTGGGCATTCTTGAGTTATTTTCTCCCTCTACCTACATTACCTCTTTCCCTCTACCGCAGTTTGCCACCAGTATAATTCAGCAATGGTTTCATCTCAGTTTAAGCTTCCCAGCACTTCTTCTGCCACAAGGTTTTGTAGAGTATTTTTATTGTTGTCGTATGGTTCATTCTTTTGTCATGTCACAACCATCGGAGTTGACATTTTTAAATGTTTTTATTATAAGGTTCTCCTGCACTACTTTAATAACTTTTACTTTCTTCGGCTCATAAGCCTTGAAGGCTCAGGGCCTCCCTCACCACAATTCTCCAGGACTCTCTGTCTTGTGCTGCTTCCCTCCATAGTCCCCTCACTCCCAGAACTTCGGCGTCGGCTTCAACGTTGTCTGGCCACCGCATCGTGGAACGTCCAAGTGGTCTAACACCTGAGGGGGCACCATCCAAGACAGTTCTGATGATCCTGAAGTCCTCTGCACGTGCTACATGTCCGGCCCACTGGAGTCTTCTTGATTTCATTACCGACACTATGTTTGGTTCTCCTGCACTGAGAGGCTTCAAAGCTCATATCACGAAAAAAAATTGATTGAGAAATCTACCTCTATCAAACCCGCAAAACCTTCAATTATCAAAAGCCTTTTAAGCTCATATCACGAAAAAAAATTGATTGAGAAATCTACCTCTATCAAACCCGCAAAACCTTCAATTATCAAAAGCCTTTTAAGTCTATGAAAATTATCGTCCGAAACATCAAAGGTTGGTTGTCACTTTAGTAGGTACACCTCTTTGACAGCGCCTAACCATTACTCTATGGTTTAGCTGCAGGGCGGACACACTCGCAACTATGTGTGTGTGTGTGTGTGTGTGTGGGTACTTCGATTATTGCATTTCACATTATATGGCAAGGTTTACTTACAAATTACAATAAATAAACTTTTTGAACGTAGAACGAACCGTTGTAGAAGAACGCACATTATTATTGTTGCTTCGTTTGTGTAGTAGCCAACGTCTTCAGGTAGCCAACACCCTTATTGTGGGTACAGCTCCTGCCGCTTTCCCTGAAACGAGTTGGCATTGGCAAAAGTGAACCAAGTTTTTATAGCGTAGGGTTCAGCTTCAAACTTAATAAAATAATAACTTTTTAGTCAAGGCATAATAAAATTACAAAAAAAAAGTATATTGCGAGAATCAATTCTTAATAAATAGTCATATTACGTATGTAAGTGTATCTCTTGAAGAGATGGGATATAAGGTGGCTACGACGGCAACGAAACATCGAGAATAATGTAAGTTCTCCTTGAATGGAAAGTTAAGTTTCAAAAGATTTAAGAAATTCAAACTAGTTTACCTTAAAGAGATTGAATTATGAGTTTTCAATGAATTGTTCTCCAAATCGTTATCATCTGAAAAAGTGCCGCGTTTAAAAAACTTATTTATTAACGTGATTATCAAATGTGTCAAAAACAGTTTTCTGTCAACTTAAAAATAGATGAAATCGATTACTTTTGTCCAGATTTACATTGCCTGGGTAAATTCAAAACACCCAGCTTGGAAATTAACTCGTTATAATATTACTCCATTATCTGCCATACAAAATTAAACATTGTATTTGATGGATGTGACTTTAATTAATTTTTAATTAATGTTTGCTTACAATTTTTTTTACTCAAAATTCTACCCGATTTTCTGACAGTAATAATGTTTTAAAATACTATTAGTTTAGACAAAAACTTTGTGGCTTTCGTCTTCTTTGACATTTGTATCGAATATCAGCAATTTTTTACATGAGATTCTGAAGATTTAAAGAAAGATTTGGTGATTTTTCGTTTTCGAGTTCCATAACTTATAGTTTGGTATGAGGCTGACTACCCGTATTGTAGAAAATGGTTCACTTTGCCAATGTCACCTCTGCTTCCGGGGAGGTCAGCAAGAGTTGCAGAGCTTATGTTTCTTTGAGATTTGAGTTTTTAAGTTGTCGGCATGTCTAATCGCGACCTTATAAGTGTTCGCTTGTGTATATATTTTAAATAAATCTTAAATCTTATAATACTCGTATGTGTAACACTTCGATTTAAGATGTTGAAGATTTAAATAAAGATTTGGGATTTTATCTAAAGCGTTCAGTGATGTCCTATAAGGGATGTGGTAGCAAAAGTCCCTTTTTCCTTAACACCGTTATTTATTGCAGTCTTGCAGACACAAAATTGCACAATGTTTAAAAGACAAAGATTTATGCAAAGACACAGATTTAAAGCAGTAAATTATACACAATGGGTTCGAGTGCAAGATTAATTACGGTCACTGTCCTTGAAAATATGGCTTTATGCACTGGCTTAGAAATATTCGGGGCACTGTGGTTGCGTCGCTTCTGTACAGCTGCGTGCCAGATGTGCGAGCGATTCCTTCATGGGAGCACAACAGTTATATGGTCCGAAGCTCACTTTCACTGATTTTAACACTTTGTTGTCGGTTTACTGACCGAGTAAGTAATTGCAGTTATTCAACACTACCCTGTTAGGGTCATTGACTCACGGAACACACTTTCCTGACACACATCGTAGGAGGGCCTTGTATATATCCAGGCGCGACTCGGTGGAGGCGTCAGGGGATATACGCTGGGTATTGCGGGAGGAAAGGTATCTCGTTCTGGAGGTATGAGAGGGTGAGCTTTTAGGGGTGAGAAGTCCTAGTAAAGAAGCTTGCTCGGTCTAGTCGCTCGGGAGGTACAGGAGATGAGCTATAGGGGTGAGAAGTCCTAGTAAAGAAGCTTGCTCGGCCTAGTTGCTCGGGAGGTATAGGAGGTGAGCTATAGGGGTGAGAAGTCCTAGTAAAGAAGCTTGCTCGGCCTAGTTGCTCGGGAGGTACGGGGAGGGGTGAACCCAGGGAGTGAGAAGTCCTAGAAAAGAAGCTTGCTCGGCCCGGAAGTTCGGATTGTACTCTGGCTCTTCTGGCTGGTGCAGGCGCTTATATGCAGATTTAGTGATAGTGGAGGTGGTAAAGGTGGAGTCTGAGCGGGATAGGAGGGAGGAATCCGCCCTTAGTGGGATCGTCCAGGAGCTGAGAAACGCCCTGGCGCCAAGGGTAGCTCCACCCTTCGAGACCTTGGGGATGCAAGCGTCTGATTTAAAATATCCCTACGCTATTACATTTAATAATTTCCCTACGCTACAGATCTCCCCCTAATAGAAGCTTGGTCGTCCCGGCCTGCTTCTATTCTTGGCTTGTTGTTGTTTTCTTCTTTGGCCTCCCCCTCTTCCGAATGGGGGTGACCGGGGCGGGAACCTCCATCCTATGTCCTTGGTAGGCGGCCAGTGAAGAAGAATGGTACACGCCGAGTGGCGTAGAAGGGTCATCGGTATTTGCGACTTCGTAGCTCGTAGGCCCATGTTGCTTTAGTATGATGTAAGGCCCATCTCTACGTGGAGCGAACTTTGAGCTGAATCCACGGGCGGCGTTGCTGATCGCGTGAGTATTTACCCACACGTAGTCACCCGGTTTATACTGCACGCTGGGTCGTCTTCTTTTATCGGCGTATGTCTTGCGTGCAGATTGAAGAGAATCCTGTGTCTCCCTTGCTAGCTGTAGAGTATCCGCTAGGCGCAAAAGGTACGGTGTGATCTCTGGCACAAAGTTTTCCGCCTCAGCGATGGCTCGTAGGTCCCTGGTGACGTCATCTGGAGTTCGTAGCTCTCTGCCGAAGGTCAGGTATGCTGCGCTGTAACCCGTGGTGTCGCAGAGAGCGGTGTTCATGGCGAACCTAATTGCAGGTAATCTCTCTGGCCAATCCGTGTGTTTTTTCCCGACTAAGATCGCCAGCTGCGACTTCAAGTCCCGATTTTTCCTCTCAACTGGATTCGCTTCAGGATGATATACTGGTGTGAAGGAATGCTTGATGTCCAAACAATATGTTATTTGCTGCATCACGGCGCTTACAAACTGCGTTCCGTTGTCGCTTACAAATCGTCGGGGGGTTCCGTATCTTAAGACAATTTCGTCTATCAGCACTCTCCCGCAGGCTACAGCCGTAGCACTTTCCAATGAAAATAATTCTATCCATCTTGATACAGGATCTTCAACGATAAGTATCCAATTTTTCCCGTCTTTTGACGTTGGTAGAGGGCCAAATAGGTCGAATGACACAATTTCAAATCTCTGCGCCGGTGCTGACGTTTGTAGTAGACCCGCCGGTTTTAGGTTGGTGGGTTTGTACCTCTGACATTCAACACATTTTTTTACGTAGTCTGCTATATGTGAACGCATCTTGGGCCAATAATATCGGCTCGCTATCCTGTGTAAGGTCCGTTTGACTCCGTAATGTCCAGCGGTTGCATCGTCATGATATTTGGCCATAACCTCGTTGCGTTCATGCTCAGGTACGACGAGTTGAGCGTCATCAGTGTCCTGGTCAGGTGAATAACGGTACAGCACTCCACTCATCATCACGTAGCCTTTTGTAGTCCAGAAAAAAACGTCTTCGTCTGCGTCAGTTTTTTCGAAGGAGTCAATAATTTTCTTGAGATCAGCGTCCTTCATTTGTTTCTCGCGGATTTCTTTGCTCCCCCTGCCAGGGACGTCTACAACAACAGTGAAGATCCCGCAAGTCTTTTCACTGTCTACGGCGCAAGGGGGGCGTGATAAACCATCCGCCACGATGTTCGTCCGACCAGGCAAGTATTTTATCGTTAAATCGTACGACTGTAGTTCCAGTGCCCATCGCGCCAGTCTTCCTGTCGGTGTCTTCAAACTCATGAGCCATTTCAATGCTTGATGATCCGTAGACACCGTTATCGGGGTTCCTTCAATATAACCGCGGAACTTCCTCAGCGCGAATACCACGGCTAGAGCTTCGCGCTCAGTGGTGGTATAATTTCTCTCAGCTGGGAGTAGCAGCCTGCTGGCATATTCCACTGGGTGTTCATCCGGGCCCTCCCCCTGAACCAAGACTGCCCCCAGAGCGTAATTGCTGGCGTCTGTCCTGATGGTAAACGGCTTTGTGTCGTCCGCTTGTCTCAACACAGGGGCTTCTGTCAACCTTTTCTTCAGCTCTTCGTATGCCTTTTCTTGCTGTGAGCCCCATTCCCATCTTACAGCTTTCTTTGTCAGGTTGCTTAGCGGCTGTGCTACACTCGAAAAGTTCGGAATGAACCGTCGATACCACGAGCATGTTTGTAGGAACGATTGTACATGCTTTATGTTTCGGAGAGCTGGCATTTTATTTATTGCGGCGACCTTGTCCGGGTCAGTTTCCAATCCCTGGTCTGTGATGATATGGCCCAGGTATTTAATTTTTTCACAAAAAAACTTACACTTTTGCCTATTCGCAAATAGACTGAACACCGTTAGTTTTTTAAACACTTTTTCTAAATCACTTAAATGTTTTTCGAAGCTTGACGATAACACGATAATGTCATCAAGGTACACAAGCACATTCACTTCACTTAGGTTCCTCTTGAAACGGTCTAAACACCGCTGAAAGGTGCTACCAGCCGTTTTTAAACCAAAACACATCGTTTTAAAGCTAAAGGTCCCGAAGGGTGTCACAAAAGCGGTCTTTGGCTGGTCTTCTTTCCTGACCTTTATTTGCCAGTACCCGTTACGCAGATCGAGTGTCGACATGCAGGCAGTTTTTTTAGCCGCGTGTAGAAGGTCGTCCATTCTAGGAAGCGGATATGCATCGGAAACGGTGACAGCATTTAGTTTTCTGTAGTCCACACACACCCGGACGCTTCCATCCTTCTTGGGGACCATAACTACGGGCGCAGCCCAAGGTGATTCGCATTCCTCGATTATGCCCTTTTCCAGCATTTTCGCGAGTTCCTTTCGCAAAACTTCTCGCCTTGCAGGGGATAAGCGGTACGGCGGTACCGCAACGGGTTGATGGTCTCCAGTATTAATGCGGTGTTCAGCGAAAGCCGTGGGAGGGCCATCTTCTCGGAAAACGTGGTCGTATTTCATCAGTAGCTCTCGCAGTTGTTTTCTTTGAGGGGGCGTCAAGTTCTGCGCCTCCTCTCCCTGAAGCTCAATACTGGCGATTTGATATCTTGGGATTCTTTTTGGAGACCCGTGCCGGTACTTCCTAGCAGCCATTTTTGCAGCCTGCAGCTGCGGTGTATCCAGGCGATAGTCTCCGAATACTTCATTCACTTCTTCAGCGTCGTACATGGGGGGCGTTACCGGCGTCACACTCCGCGTCCTTTGCCTTTCCGGCGTTGGTGGTATCGGACTGAGCAAAGCCGGTATTTGACTGACGCTGCTAACTGCCAGGGCCACGGCTCGATGATCTTCGTCCCAGGTGGTGAAGAATGGCGATGGGCTTGCAAATGAGTTCTCATCTTGGTCTTTTTCCTGAACAAAATCGAAAATCTTCCCGGGTTCGTCTGCGAAGTGCCATGCTTCTTGCGGCAGGCCTAACATTATCCCCGCTTCCTTGATGAAGTCCACACCCAGTAGAGTTCTTGCTGGTTTTCCTGGCAAGATGACAAAATCCACGGTGAAAGTTCTCTGTTGGAGTCTTGTTGTCGTTCTGATTTTCTCCAGTTCACATCGACGTTTTCTTCCATCTGCCAAGACGACATCTGCGTGGAACTTTTTTCCCTGGTAACCCAATATCTTCAGGTGAGCGTGCAATTGAAATGACGCTACGCTCACTTTTGCACCTGTATCGATGCATGCTTCGCCTTTCAGACGACCGACTTCTATAATCACAATCGGACGCGATTGGTCGTGCCCCGCATTAACAGCACAGAAGTCCAGTTTTTTCTCCGGCTTGTTCTGTAGAGGTCGGCAAGTCGGACACTTGCTTCTGACGATTCCCGGTTTCCCGCAACCGTAGCATGCTAATTTTGGTTGAAGTTCTACTTTTCCCGGCACGGCATTCGGTTTTTGGAAAGTATTTGTTCTTTTTCGACAATCTTCCATCACGTGCCCCAGGTTTCCACAGTAGTTGCATCTCGGTTTGGACCCGCCCGCTTTGTTCTTGAAAAATCCGTCTTTTTTCCGGTTTTCCAATTTTTCTTCTTCAGCACGTTCGACTTCACGGGCTTTTTCCACTAGGTCGGAAAATTTTGTAACCGAAGCTCTTGATATTTTCCCTCTGATTTTAATATGCAGCATGGCAAATATCATATCAATTTCTTTTGACTCTGGGTCGCTTGGCCTGGGGAGTTCAGCAAACAAGGCTCGTTTCTTTGTTATGAACACATCCGTGGGTGTATTGGCCTGCTGTTTTTCCGAGAATAGTTGGCCGTATATCTCGAAGGGTTGTCTTTGGGGGGCGAACCTAGAGCGCAGGGCTGACATCGCCTGGTCCCACGTAGTGACATCTTCCTTGTGTCCTTGCCACCAAATGGAAGCGTCGCCTTCCAGAAGTAGCGGGAACCCTAGCAGCGCGTTTTCATCACTCATGTTTTCAACTCCCTTGAAGACGGATGCGGTCGCGATGAACGCCTCAACTTCACTGAGGTCCTTTTTGCCTCCGTATTTCGCCTGGCACGATGAAAACGTGCCCTGCTTTGTGTTGTTTAGCCCAGCTGCTGCAATGGCTGACGCAATCATCTGCGTCATCTGTTCCTGGGTTATTGAGAACGCCATGTTCCTTGGGGATCGTCGAATGGCAGCAATTTTCAGGATAATAAATCACTCGTTGGTTTGCACTCGGGCCAATCAAGTTGGGCGCCAGTTATAAGGGATGTGGTAGCAAAAGTCCCTTTTTCCTTAACACCGTTATTTATTGCAGTCTTGCAGACACAAAATTGCACAATGTTTAAAAGACAAAGATTTATGCAAAGACACAGATTTAAAGCAGTAAATTATACACAATGGGTTCGAGTGCAAGATTAATTACGGTCACTGTCCTTGAAAATATGGCTTTATGCACTGGCTTAGAAATATTCGGGGCACTGTGGTTGCGTCGCTTCTGTACAGCTGCGTGCCAGATGTGCGAGCGATTCCTTCATGGGAGCACAACAGTTATATGGTCCGAAGCTCACTTTCACTGATTTTAACACTTTGTTGTCGGTTTACTGACCGAGTAAGTAATTGCAGTTATTCAACACTACCCTGTTAGGGTCATTGACTCACGGAACACACTTTCCTGACACACATCGTAGGAGGGCCTTGTATATATCCAGGCGCGACTCGGTGGAGGCGTCAGGGGATATACGCTGGGTATTGCGGGAGGAAAGGTATCTCGTTCTGGAGGTATGAGAGGGTGAGCTTTTAGGGGTGAGAAGTCCTAGTAAAGAAGCTTGCTCGGTCTAGTCGCTCGGGAGGTACAGGAGATGAGCTATAGGGGTGAGAAGTCCTAGTAAAGAAGCTTGCTCGGCCTAGTTGCTCGGGAGGTATAGGAGGTGAGCTATAGGGGTGAGAAGTCCTAGTAAAGAAGCTTGCTCGGCCTAGTTGCTCGGGAGGTACGGGGAGGGGTGAACCCAGGGAGTGAGAAGTCCTAGAAAAGAAGCTTGCTCGGCCCGGAAGTTCGGATTGTACTCTGGCTCTTCTGGCTGGTGCAGGCGCTTATATGCAGATTTAGTGATAGTGGAGGTGGTAAAGGTGGAGTCTGAGCGGGATAGGAGGGAGGAATCCGCCCTTAGTGGGATCGTCCAGGAGCTGAGAAACGCCCTGGCGCCAAGGGTAGCTCCACCCTTCGAGACCTTGGGGATGCAAGCGTCTGATTTAAAATATCCCTACGCTATTACATTTAATAATTTCCCTACGCTACAGTCCTTAATTTTCTTTTAGGCCTTCTTACCTCAATCTTTTCTTGTTTGATATCATAAGGTAGGCAGTATTTTTAATAATTCATAAAGTGCCCAAGTTAACATATTTTCTTTTACTTCTTCAAGTATTACTACCATCAAAGATCCCTGATTATGTTATTTTTTAATTTAAATGCTAAATACAAATATTGCGGTTTTACTAAAGCATGGGGAAAAGTTTTTCAGCCACGATATCCTTCAACGTCTCGAGTCCTTTTTCAATCAATCCTTTTACGTACAATAATTATTTTTAATTTTTCAAAACGTATCCAAGGTACATTTTTATAATATTTTCAATTTCAATTAAAAAAATATATACCTCTAACGAATACGTTTTCTGTAGCCCATTTTCTTTACGTAAATTTCAATACATATTTTCTTTTCAAAGATTCGCCTTTCATTAATCTACTCATAATTATCGTAAACAAATATTTTTTCTCAACAATCATTAATTATTTATTTATTTCAATACACTCAATAGATAAGCAAGGCTTTTATACTTTTTCATTCTTTAGAATTGTTAATCTGTGATTCACAAAAAAAAAATCATATCGGCTCATGGATCCTGAGATGAGGACGTCCAGCTCTCTTTCCACCTTTTCCCCGTCTTCCAGCTAGGCGCTGACGTATTGCCATCTCTTTAGCCACGATGTGTGCTAGTGTTTCATGACTCATTCTGTAGACATGATCTCTTCAAGATCTGCTTCGTCTTCTATTTCACAAGTTTTTTGTATGTGGTTACCACAGTTGCGATCCCTCAAAGTTCTGCTGTGATCAAGTTCGAAGAAATTGCATGTCGGATGTTCTCAGCGGTCTTTATCCACTCTTGGTCCTTAAAGATTAAGGATTCACTCTTTAACAATCTAAAATATAGATAGATTAAAATATATATTACATTTAAGATCCTTCCGCATACAGAATTTGTGAGCGAAAACTTATACGGTCTGTTTGTGAACATGCATTTAATAGGTTGGTATGAGGCTGACTCCCCGTGCTCTAAAAGCTTGGTTCACTTTTGCCAATGGCATCCTGGTTTCAGGTAAAGGCGGCAGGAGTTGCAAAGATTATGCCCATTTATGTTATGGTTTATTCTGTATGTACGCATGCAGCATGTGTCAATATCATGCGTGAAATTGTATTTGTGTCTGCTTGTGGGCAGGCAGGAAATATGAGCTTTAAATGTCAATATATCTTTACAACTAAGGTTAAAGAGATTGATAAGTAAAATAATTTATACATAAGCCAAAGAATGTAGAAAGAAGAAAACCAGAAAATATATTTAGAAGCATATAAGAGTGTATGTGTTTTGCATACATACTTTTCTGATACAAAGTTTTCTTTTATTTATTTCAGTTTCATTTTTCATGAAAGTAAATTATTTTTGTTTTACATTTTCTGAGCCGCTCGTGCCTCCCTTTCAAAGAAATATTTCTTTATTCCGTAAGTTTTTTTCCATTTTTAAGGCTCTCGTGAAAAATAACTGAATTTCGGCATCAATCCAATTCCAGGCGAAACAAAATCATGAAAATCCTGTCATATTTTACGGATTTTGGAAAAACTTACTCTCAACCCCCGACTGAAACGATTGTACTAAATTCAATAATTTTTTGCAACAATAAAATTTCAAATGTATATTTTCATGGTAGGTTTATGTAACATGATTTATAGGTTGGTATGGGGCTGACCTCCTAATGCTGTAAAACCTTGGTTTGCTTTTGCCAATACCAACCATGTTTTGGGGAACTGTGGCGGTAGTCGCAAGGTTTGTAGGTTTTCATTATTGAGCCAGTTTTTTTAGAAACGACAAAATAAGGTATTTAAAAAAACATGAAAAAAATTTTTTTTTGATGCTGTCAATTTTAAGCATCCAGGCAAAATTATTCATTTCTAAATTAAAAATTCGAAATATCGTGTCTGATAGTCTTGACGAGGTTCGAACCCTTGCCGTAGACTATATTTCTACCAACTTAGCTATGGACCGTTTTTTATTGATTTTGAAAAAAAAAAAAAAAAAAAATGCCATGAACGTACGCACACTCCTTATCTTTTTATAGCATCTGAATGAAACGGCTCTCCCAAAGTAATTCTGTCCTCCACACAAACTTGAGATTTTCTGTTATTCTTTATTTCCACTCCCCGAACACCAATATTTCAGCAAACAATTCCACGCCTATTTACAACCTCTGGGGATGCGCCACTGCAAACAAAATATTATTAAAGGAAACTAAATTTAGATGTTTTCTTCACCTACCACTTATAAAAAGGGTTATGTATTTTTTGTGTACTGTTGTTTTCTTTTTACTGTGGATAAAATTAAAGAGGTTTGCTAGTACAGAATAAATGACGGTTGATCTGCAATATTGACGGCCAAAGAGTGCCTTTTCAAACAATATCAAATTTCGGTAAATTTGGGTGAATCAATGTGGTCATTCACAAATGTAACATTAATTAAGCCTGTCCTGACATACTCCTTCAAAATATTGGTAATTGCAAAATAACGAAGATCTCGATTGCAATATTCGAAAGATGGATTCTCAGAACTATCCATAGTACCTACCATCGATATATATAATTACATAGATATGTAATTACTTCCTCCATGCATAGTACGATGATAGATAACAATGGTGGGAGTCGTCGATACAATAATGAACTCCATGACATCTCTATCCATGTAGGGCGCCTGCAGTGACTGGTCACAATTAGAACATACAGCGTAAATCTCACCAAGCGCCAGGCATTGTCAGCTCCAGGAAGTCCAAAAATGTGATGGATGGGTGATGTCAAGGTAGACATACGTAGCTGCAGAGCAAAGGCGATGGACAAGTGAGAGTGGGGGAGAATCCTGGATTCAGTCAAGGCCCACCCAGGGCATGAAAATGAAAATAAATTTGGGCATTCCGCATTCTTCGTTTTGTAGACAATTTCAATTCAACGCATTGGTATCTTTGAAGACAACGATTATGATTGGAGCAAAATAAAAATAAAGCCCCTTTTACGTAATATTGTTATTTTCGTAATTTTTTTATTTTTTTTCTGTAGTCAAAATTTCATAATCGTGTTTCGTACAGTCATTGGGTTTCCAATAGGATCACAGCTTAAATTATACAGAAATTGGTTTTCCCTAAGCGCTGTTCCTATATTAATACACATTTTTTGAGTTAGCACATATTTCCCGCTGTTGTTCGCCAGCTGTCGCCACTTTCTGCCGATCTGAAAACGTTTCCCTGCAAAATTTTGCCAACTTAACCAACACTCCAAGTATACAACTTTACGCTTAAGCTTAAACATAGAGTTTTACTCAAAATGCATGTAAACTAAGATAACACTAGAGACGCTGCTTCATTTTACATACATTTTTAGAAAGAGCCATGATTAAGTTTAAACGTGAAGTTTTGCACTTAGAATACAGAATATGGTTTGAACCAGTGGACTATAATGTTAACGTCGTACAGGAAGAATGAGCTATTCCTCTTCATTAGAACTTCTTTTTCTTTTTTATCTGCTCTGTCGGGCTCCCCCAACGTTGGCGATCACCTTGGTGTACGTGTTCCTGTCTTGCACCGTTCGGAACAGCTCCTTCACACTTCGGATGCCGGTCCACTCCCTCTATATTTCCCAGCCAGGACATCTGATTCCTACCGGACCCTCGTCGTTCATCAATTTCCCCATCAATATCAGTTGAAAAAGGTGATATTTTTCTATACGCATTATGTGCCCCAGATGTGAAATCTTAAATTGTGAGGTCACAAGGCCGTGTTGCTAGGAGAAAAGCTGACTAATATAATTTGTTATTGTTTTTTTTAGTTAACATAGACGTGTGAAGTCTAAAAGCCGATAAAAAATATAATTTTAATCAATTTCCAACGATAATCATGTACCTACAATCTTCAATCACTAGCAATAACATTTCTTTGACATTAAAGTTGGTGTTCTTTCGTCTAAAAAGATATACGCCGTCTGATGGCGTTGGATACATTTTGGATGAAACTATGAAAAATCCGTGCCTCTCTACATCACGTTTTATAAAATACGTTTTTTAGCTCTTTACAAAAAAATACTTCGTCAGATGGTCACTTCATTTTCTACGTCGTCAATATAGTACGGGCGTTAAATCGCTGCCTTGTAAAGGGTGAAAATGAAATATTTCGCTGCGAAATTGGAGATTTTTTTTAAAAAATCGCTTTCGGCGAAAGTCTAAACCAAATGAATTGGTTAAAATAAATTTGAGTTTTTTCTTTCGACTCAAAACATTGGTGGAAAGTATGAATCTTAAAGGCCTTTAAGCTCTAAGCGGTAGGGTGACTTTTTAGCACTTTTTGTAAACATTTTACCCATTCAGTGGTTAGTCTCTATTCGTTAATGCCACGTATCAGAAGGTAGTGGATTCAAGTATCTTCCCACTGTCCTTCGGAACTTTTGTGTACGTCATCACAACCATCTTATTCAGACTTCGATGGTCCATTTGCTACATGTGACCCAGCCAATACAGTCTTCTGACTTTTTTGGTTGGACTAAATCAACGTCATGATGCAGTTTGTATAGTTCAGACTTGTATCACCTCTGTCATATGTTTCCGTTCTTTATTAGGTGTAATTTATTCATTTCAAAGATGTTGAGGGTAGAGCCAAGCTGATGTCCTTAAAAAGGTTTAAAGTATTATGTTTCAGTTAATAAGAAATTACATCCATCATACAGGGAAGGATTCAGGACAACCTCCATGCTGAAGGAGAACATTATGTTTAAAAAACCGCTGACAGTAGTTTGACAGAAACATATGATCTTTTCTCCATGCTACACGGTATGAAAGGTGGAAATTGCTATTATAATTGCCAAACGTATAAGTTATGACTCTGGAGGAAATGAAAGAAGTATGTAAGGACAAAAATAAATGGCGGTTGATCTGTAATGTTGGCGACTAGTGTTTTTTTTAAATTTGTTTTCTGTTTAGTTTTTGATGTCTACACATATTATTATTTATTGATTTAAAAAATGTAATTTGTTGTGTACGTTCCTTGACTTATAGGTTGGTATGCGGCTGCCACCCATGCTGTAGAAAATGGTTCACTTTGCCAATGTGACCCCTGTTTCAGGGAAGTTCAGCAGGAGTTGCAGGGTGTATGTTCATTTGAGATTCGGGTTTTTATATTGTAGGTCCACATGCGGCATGTTTAAGCTCGAACTTATACTGTCTGCTTGTGAAAATGCATATAATGTGAATCCTTAATGTTACATATATTTGTAACTTAGATTAGATTAGATTATATTTGATTAGATTAGAATCTTCATTAAAAAAGCTCAATACGAAAGTCTTAAAAATATGTTTTTTTTCCATATTCATCGAAAAGTTACACCCAGTATTTAAGTAATAGGGTTGTGTAATTTATTTCTTTGGAACAGATACTTCAAATGAATCAGATACAATATCTTGCCAAGAATACGTAATTTGCTTTCAATTCCATATTAGAGATAATGTATTCCGCATCTGATTAACGCCTCCGAGCGGTTATCATTCGTAAGTTATGTGGTTCATGATTAATTCAGCCACTTCCCCATTTACCACAATAATTTCCTCGGTTTCAATAAAGTTACTCACGATATCTCTCTTCCACTTTCTCACAAATACCCAACCCTACCTTGTAAAAGGGATCTTAATACCGGAATAAAATTAATTTTCAGTGAATACCGGTATTCATGAAAATGATCAAAATCGTATTTATTTGATAACCGGTTTTTGTATATTGCTTATGAAGTGGAATGCAGTACCTACTCCACTTTATTTCGGTCTAGTTAAGAAACAAGTACTTAAATAATTGTGAATTACAAAGTTAGTGATTTATTTTATTGTACGAAATAAATTAAAAGGGTGATGGATATGAATGAGTTGAATGAAGTATGCAAAGATACATAGGAAGAAATTAAGGTAATTTTGCGTATGCTTTGGTCGCCATGTGCGAAATGATTTTTCTTGGAGCGTGAATGCCGCAGGTCAATGTAACTAGTGTCCCTAGTAATACACAATAAAATATCACTTCAACTTAGTTCTATCAACCCAGCCGTCTTGTATCTCAGCATTTTGGCGGGCTCGTTGCTTAACAGATAGGTTGGTTTTGCCAATGGCACCCCAGTTTCAGAGACAGACAGCAAGTTTTACCTTCATGTTAGGTTTGGTTTATTTTGTAAGTAACCATACGTAATGTGTGAGCGCGAACTCATATGTAATACGCATCTACAGAAGCTTGTTTGAATACATTTAATATGAATCTTAAATGTTACATATATCTTTGTAACTCACATTGAAGATTACAGATGGATAGAAATTTTCGAAATAGCGTTCATTTTTTCTTATTGCTGGTATCCAAATTATTTGAGTAAATTAGCACTGCCCTACGCCAGACCACACCATTAGAGACCGAATACATTATGGATGGGCTCCGTGATTACTTGCTAAATCAAAAATAATCAACTTACCGGCTTATGCAGTGTAGCCGAAAGAGCCAATTTTCTCCGCACAGATACCACAGACTTGAGCTGAATACTTAATTTCAATTCATTTTGTCCGAGAGAAATAATTATCATCAAATTTTGATAGTATTGATTGTTTTTGTAGCGTATAAAAAGATAGATTGATACATAGGAAGATAGATAGATTTATAGACAGAATGATAGGTAGAAAAAAAATACAAATACATAGGTGCATAGATTGATAGATAGGCAGATAGATAGATATATGTTATCTGTATTGCAACTTAATATTCACACTAAGGCCCAGTATTTTCAACGTTAGCATATGTGACTTTAAACTGATAAAGAAAACTACCCACACGATTGGCATAAGTGCGTCCTTTTCACTCAGTATAAAGTCGCTATGCTAACGTTGAAAATACCGGGCCTAAATGAATGCTCACAAGCACATCACGCTTAAAAATGCTGCATTTGTACCCAAATCTCATATGAACATAAGCATGTTTATTTGAGATTAGGGTGTTTATTATTGAAGTCCACATGCAGCATGTGTTAGCATTTACACGTGTCTGATTGTGGGAATGCATGTATTATGCATCTCAAATGTAATATATCTTTGTAACCTAGGTTATAGATGATAAAAATAACGATTTTAATCTGCAACACCAAATAAACGTTGTGAAAAGTTAATTAAAATTTTCCCAGCAGATCACATAAGAGTTGCGTGCAAAAACTGCACATAGAAAACACAGGTTTTGCAAATCCAATTTTCAGATTATTAGATAAGCGAGGTGCATAATTACTTTCCGCAAAGTTGTTGGCGAATTTACGATGGGAAAAAAAGCGAGCTTTTTGTACTGACTACATCGATGAGATTGCATATACTAAAAAACAATCTTGTTTAAAAACTTTAGTTAGCTTTACCTGCAAACTGAGTTATATATTGTTGGCTGTTTCATTTTTACTTCGACTGAATTTCAATCTGATGCTTGTAAAGTTTTATTATAAATTTTGTGAAGATGAATGCAATTCACCAGCTTTTCCTAACCTGAAAGAGGTATTACATAAGGGATGAATTAATATATATTTTTTTTATGAAATGTAAATTGATGGTTACCCAAGGGCATCTGTTAAATTAAGGCCAGAGATATTGACAAGGGGGTTGAACAGGAGTCGAACCAGCGCCAGCGTTAGGTATGTTATTCAAACACGTTTGGTTGAGGTTGAGGTCTTGATTTACTTGGCCACAGCACCGCTATATTATTTGAATTATAATTATTAATTTATTTAGAAATAAAAGTAATAAAACACAGCACCAATTCACTTACAATATTTATTTTTTGTAATATAATATGAAACTCAAAATCTTTCACTAAATGTTTGTTACAAAGAAATATCCAGAAGATTGGAAAATATACGTTCTCCTAAGATTTTAAATTATGATTACGGTCGTTAGACATTTTATAGAATGAAAAAATTTTTTGAAGCGTTTTTTTTCATTCTATAAAATACTAAATAAATCACAGGCCAACATTTTTTTTGCAATTCTCGATTAAAATAAACTTACTAAATAATAATTAGCTGTCAATGACACAACGGATTGACTTGACGTTAGTTGCTTGTTGACAAGTTGGTATCATTGTACTGTGAAGATGTGTAGCTCTATGGAAGGTTTGTAGCTCTATTGGAAAGCGCCATCTACATTAACAGTCTAAAAACAGTTATTAAATTTTACAACGGGAATGTAAAATATATCATACCGTTAGTTACAGACAATTTTTAATTACAAAGAAAGTAAAAAAAAAACATAATACAACTTTTCAGCTGTGAAAATTCCTGTTTTCTTATCCACTCTACTAGGTGATGGTTAATTGTTTTTTTTAGTTGAAACTTTGAGTACAAAGAAGTTGGGAGCTTAAAGTGAACCGCCATGCTGTGGCGGCAAAACAATTAATTATGCAAGGGTGGTAGTGAAAGGGTTAAAACAAGAGAGTACAAAAATAGCCATGGAGGAAATTTACTATTCTTTTAATGAAATTATTTAAAAAATTTAATTGGAAAATTATTTTAACTTTAAACACACGAAAGAGTGATATATAATCTATAATCTAGGTTGCAAAGATATGTTGACATATAAGGGTCATATTTAATGCATGCCTATTTCAGGTATACGTGTAAGTTCGCGCTTACATAAGCTGCATGTATACATACAAAATAAAACAAACTTTGCAACTCCTGCCACCTTTCTATGAAACCGGGGTGGCATTGACAAAAATGAAACAAGTTTTTACAGCATGGGGGGTCACCTTCATACGTGATAAGATAACAAAATTTAAAATGTCTAAAGAGACTGTTCTTATCCTCTTGTATTATTTTACAGATGGTCATTTTTTACGACAATACTTTTTGTGGAAAGTCACTCTTACACTTAACTTAGTCAATCTTTCGTTTTCACAAAGAGAGAAGATTCTCATATCTTATAATGGAAGCGTAACTGCTGATGGATGAGACATTGGATGAGGTTACTAAATTGTTTATGAGTTGGTTATTCAGTTTCTAAGTGCAAACGTTAGAAATCTTCATAATGTGATTTTTTTCTCCAAGAATGATACTTCGTTGAGGGGCTCTATGAAAACGCCTTAAAATTCATTTCCTTCCACTTTTCAGCTCATTTCTTGGGGTAAATGATCAACTTGCAGAGTTCCTCAGATACGCCATTCAGACGCGGATAAAAGCCTCTCTAACGGCTAAGAAAGTCTGGTTAAAGCATGAAACGAAAGTGCATTTTGTACCCTAGGTATGCGCTATAAAAAGTGTAACTTTAACCAAAGCGGTAACGAAAAAATGTATGAAAACGAAAAGAGCGCTTCTATCTCTATCCTAAGATTAGCTTGCAGCAATGTTCGTCAATATTTTTCATCATTCTTTTGAGGTCCTCGTAGGAGGAACAGCACAAATCATATATTCCAGTATATCCTGCAGGATCTTTCGACGTGGTCGTCGTCCCCTAGAACATCCCTTCGATTATGGTATGCAAGAGACTTTCCTGGCGTATTGCGTGTCCTAACCATCTTGCACGCGTTTGGGACTGGGCTTTGAGTGGATGCCTTCCTTCTACGATTCATTGGAGAACCTTTTCATATGTTATGTGATCCTTCCAGGGAATTTCAAGAAGTCTTGGTGCTCAAAGGAAAGCCTCTAGTCCCCCTTTTTTTTGGACTTTGGCCCATGTATACGTTCTTCCTCTACCAAGACTCCATTCACACTTGCAGCGTACTTTCTCTTCGGCAGTGTTTCGAATTCATTCTCTCTATAATATAGTTCGTGCATGTTTTGGTTTCTTACCTCCGGAATGTATAGTTTTTAATATTGCAATATCATGACTTTCTGGGGATAATTATTCTTAAATTTCTTTAAGCAGTTGGTTTCCCTTGGCTTTCCTGATCTTATGCTTTGGATCTTCTAAGGGATTGGTTTATCCGTTTTTGGACACGGTTTCTCGCCTTCGGGGCAAGAGGGTGCCCTAGCCAATTATAGTTAGTTTATTGCGTATACCGACAGCGAGTAAATTAGGAAGTACATAATTATGAATATGAGGTTAAAGAATAGTAACTGTGTACCCGGTAAGAAGTGGGAGATACACAATAGTTGGCAAAGGCAGGATCGCTAATCCTAAACAGAAATATCTAGCCACTACTGGGGTCTTGAAGGTGTATATTCCGCTACGAACAAAATAAAACGCTATAAAACTGTAAAACGCCATAAGGGAGCGCAAGACAAACGTAAAACGGATAAGTTCAAATGTAATGTTTTATACTTGGGTCCTTAATGTTGGTGCACTGCGTGGCAGATGTGGGAAGTGACGGGCTACTGTTACATGCACAAAGGAGATGCCGTACAAAGTGGAAAATAGTGACGCAGCAGTACTCTCAAGCAAATACAAAGTAATAGGAGAAACTTAGGAGAGATGTAATAAATACTGAAAAAAGTAAAACATGTAGAAAGTTGAACTGAATATAATGTCCATGTAGGGATCCAACCTTAGCCCACTGACATGAATTACAAATATTATTTTTTATTACCATAAGATTTCTTCTGGACAACCATTTTACCAAACTCTACGGGAACTAAACTACCTACTAAACAACCAATATAGCCTGTTGCACCAAACTCCAATCAGACAAAAATCTAAATTAAGTGTGATTTCTCCCATCAAAAAAAAAAATGGTTGTATATATTCCTGTTAAAATTCCGTCATTTTATTACCCACTTCCAAGAAATATTTAACCGAGGTCCTTAATAGAATTAAGCAATCAAATTTGATGTGTCAATCAAATATTGATTGGAGATTGGTTCAACAGGCCCATAGGAAATCATTTCTAGCAGCCTTGATGGGAACCAAATCCTGACACAATACAGTGTCAGGATTTCAATACTGAAAGCAAGCATTCCATGAATAGAGTTATTGACCTAAGTGCATGATATATTGTAACAAAACATTACAAATATGTACCTAGTGTTGTAACAATAATGTCTCAATTATCAGAACTAAACTCTGTATGTAGTAAAGAAAATATTTTCCTGTGTGATTATCCTTTCTCTTTAGATTGCTCAGTTAATAAATCTCATATGCTGTCTTTGACGCCTTCCATATATCTTTATCACCGATTATTACGGCTTATTGGAGTTCAATTAGTCGTGAAATTTCTCAAGCTTCCACAGTATGGCTCTGATCATGAACATTTCGTTCCACTTTCATGCCTTCTTACCCATACATTCCTCTTTGAAGCTAGGTTTTTTTTTTTTGCATAAAAAATAAAATTCAATGGGCTCAATACAAATTTGAATTTGTATTTTTTTTCTCAACGAACAAACGTCACGCTTGTATGAGACTAAGGTCCGTAACAACTGTTGAAAAAAAATATGTTAGCAGTCAATAGCTCAGTTGGTAGAGTGCTTGCATTCCTTGCCAAGAGCTCCCGTTCGAGTCCCACCCAGGGGGTCAGAAATTATTTTCCCGTTTCCGTATTTATTTCCAACCTTAAATAAAATACCGGCAAGATTCACTCAGCCTTCAGAAGAAATGCGTGCCTACCCCTCGGAAGCTGGGTAACCCCCACTTTAACTGAAGTGGTTGGCGTAAGGGTGCCCCTTACCTGTAAAATAAATAGGTTCCATTCGCCACATGCCACCTAATATAATCTAATCTAAGTTGCAAAGATATGTTACATTGGAGATTCACATTACATGCATTCTCACAACCAGACATGAACAAGTTCGCGCTTGCACATGCCTCATGTGAGCCTACAACATAAAAACCAAATCTCAAATGGGCATACACCCTGCAACTCTTGCCGTCCTTCCCTGTAACATTGGCAAAGTGAACCATTTTACAGCATGGGTGGTCAGCCGCATACCAATCTATAAGTCAAGGAACATACATACACGACAAATTACATTTTTTAAATCAATAAATAATAATATATATGGACATCAAAAACTAAAACATAAAACAAATTTCACCCTAGCCGCCAACATTACAGATCAACCGCCATTTCTTGTTGTCCTTAGATACTTCTTTCATTTCCTCCAGAGCCATAACCTTCTTCATACAGGCTCTTCTTTTATTATGACTCTGGATATTCCATTCATGGGATAACGCTGGGATAACGCATGGGATATTCCATTCATGGGACCCTTTCTGGGATAACGCGGCGAGAAGTTAAACTGTATATGTAGCTTAGTTGCGTTCTGTTTCCCTAGCGACCCGGCCATGTGACTTTACAATTTGTATATCTCATTCTACATATCTGTGATGTTTTTGGGATGTCTATTGTGGATGGGGGATATCAATTAGACGAACAGATGAGTCTTGGTTTCAAACAGATGTATTATTCCATAACAGTATTTACAAGGCGAGAGACAAAACCAGACTGACTAGTGAAGCAATTATAATCTCTACCTACCAATATTATATAACCATAACTCTAATAATATTATATTACAATAATACATTACCTTATATATGATATTTACCTACTCTAAATAATCATATTATAATTATACATTACAATATCCCATTTTTTCACAATTTCACCGTTCCGAATATACTTTTTTCGGTTCTCATTTCCTTCCTTTGGTGCTATCAGCTAAAATGCAAGAAGTTCATAGGAATGTATGTTTTTATTTCAATAAATTCATGAAGCCGAAATCATTGTTGAATTAAATTTTTACTTATGAGACAACCAATATTTTTTTCCACTTGAACTATGACTTGAACGAATAAATGGATTGTAAAAAATATCTAAAACTTAATTATAACAAAAGAGTTATCCAAGAAATTTCATTTTTCAGGTATATTTTTTGTGAAAACAATTTAACAAAATAAATGAACAATCTTCTACTTGTAAATAGTGAAATTTCATAAACTTTTGGGACACTGCATTGAAGTAGTTTCTATGGAAAGTGAAAAAATAAATAAATTTAAATTTAGTGAAAATTTGGGTCCACCTTGACCCGGGTCTAAAACGACCCGGGGTAAACAAAAGAACTCATGTGCAAAATTAACAAAAATAAAAAGAATATAGCAGTAAAAATGAATAGTAAAAACAGTTCATGGTGAATGGATACACAATGTTTGATAATCTAAGTTGCAGAGATATTTTTAACACTTGAGGTTCATCCATCATGCAATTACAAAAAGAAAAACTTTAAAATGTAATCTTTCATTTATTGCTAGTGTGATAATAAAATAATAATGACAAAAATACAAAATTAAATTTATTTCATTGAATAGCTTGATAACATAAAAAAAAATGGCTGCCTCAACAGACACCAGTAAAACAACAGCGTCTGTAGACAGTTTGAAGATGTCCAGCAAAAATCCATCTATATGCTCTTCATCCAAGAATGCTTCTACGGAGAGTGTTCTGTCCAAGAAGAACTCTTCGTCGGAGGCAACTGGAGAGTCCAGGGTTGTGAAGGGAAGCAAGAAGGACCTGGCGCTGGAAAAGAAGGAGACGACTGTTCTGATAAAAGAAGATGTCGTGGTGAAGAGTCCACCCATAAAGAAGATCACGATTGCTCCGCCGAATTTGAACCCAGATGTGTGCTTTGAGGTAAGTTTTTGGTTTTGTTTTTTGCTAATAGGCACATATACCTTCATACCGCTTTACCGCCGTTGGGGTTGCATAGGTGTTTGAAACTTTTTTATTTTCTCATACAATAATGCAATCATTTTTAACAGTATGTTAATTAGCCTCATACAAACCCACTCATATACATTTGACAAATGCATATCAAAACACAATGTTTTTATAACGAGTAAGGCTCACTTTGTCAATGTTACCACTGTTTCAGGGGAAGGTGCCAAGAGTTAGAGCGTTTATATTTTTATTCAAAAAGAAGAAGACTGCTTGTCAATATTACCCGCAAAATGAAAACCCAAATCTCAAACGAACACGAACTCTACATCTTTTGCAACCCTTGCCTGAAACAGGGAACAAAATGGGTATATCGGACACAGATTAAGAAAATTGCAATTTTATGAGGTTCCTGGTCATTAAAGAAAAATGACATTCATAAATGTATTTGTTTTTTGATTTTTCGATTATTGATTTTTTGATAATGGAGAATTTCACGTTTACGACCTTTTACATGCAATTAACATTATGGCTAAATCGTATCCATACGTCATAAAAATACACGAGCATGTATACTGCTTTTAATGACGTTTAAAAACTATAATATAATCAATACTCAAAGTTGCAAATATATATCAACATTTAGAACTCACGTAAATGCTTCCCACAAGCAAATACGTGCAAGTTTGCATTCATAAATCCCCGGAAACAGGGGTGACATTAGCAAAGTAAAAAGTTTTTGTACAGTATGAATGAACAACTCCATACCAATGAAACATATAGGTTGGTTATAGCACTATAGCAACATATATGTACAGCTTAGTTGTGATTTTTGTACAAGGATATACAGTTCATCCTTGATCTTCACGCAACAAAGATTCTTGCTGAGGACTGTAGCTACGACGCGCACGAAACGTCGAGAACACACGATTGATTTTATTTAAAGTAAGTTTTAAGTTTCATTGGATAGTTTTTTTTTTTAAATATTTATCTTCAAAAGTACAAGTTTGATATTATTGTTTCATTTTATAGATTTTAATTTGAGGTTGATGTGAGGCTGACCCCCCGTGCTGTAAAAACTTTGTTCATTTCTGCGAACGCCACCCCGGTTTCAGGGAAAGGTGGCTGGAGTTAAAAAGTTTATGTTCATGTTACATTTGATTTATTTTGTATGCATAAATGCAGCATGTGTAAGCGTGAACCTACATATGCCTGCTTGAGAGCATGCATTAAATATGAGCCTTAAATATCAACATGTCTTTGCAAAATAGATTATATATCAAACGACCGTAATTCCAGTTTAGACTTAAAAAAATAAAAAGCTTTTACAAAATTTTCTTACAACTGAAAGATGAATATTATAGATGTATCATCGTCATCATCCCTTTACTTCTCTTGAATTATTTTGTATTGGTTTGATTTTCCTGAAGCACGTTTTCCAGTTTCTAACTTCCCATCTCAACAAGGCTTTACAGTTTCTATTCTGCCATTCTTATACTTAACCTACCACGTGATACATATGTGTCGATTTTAAATATGTTTCAATAGAACCAAAAATATACGGAAAATATTCACTACACAAAAAGAGAAATAAAAAGAGAATAAAATGTAAATAAAAATAAAAATAAATGTGTCGAGTGGAACCATTTTTTTTTACATATTACGCCTTACGCTAACCATTTAAATTGAAGTAGGGGGTTTCCTGTTTACGATATGTTTCAAAAACCGTAATGCATTCTATAAAATAAAAACTTCATCTAGAGATATCCTTTCTCAACTCTTATAAATTATACCAACTAGCTGTACCCTGCTAGCCTCAGTCTAGTTAAATGGAAAATAAAAGACGTTTCTCCATCATTTCATCATTATGAACAAGCCATCTCGAAGGTTCCAATATTATTAGTCTCAGATGTAAAATATGGTCTCCTCTGTGGGGTTGTTTCAGAGTTTGCCGACCGCGTTGCTGTAAAATCAGTAATAATGAACTGTTTTTGATTCAACGCGTACCAAACTTTACAGGAACCATTTTGAGGATATTGCACATGTTTCCTGAAAAAATCATTAAAAACGAATAAACGGCTTAGGAGTCCATAGGAGACATACATACACGCATTCCACTTTAATTGTGATCTAGATATTGTTACAAATGTTTTTTTTTTTTTTTAAGAGATCCTGTGCGGGAGACTCCCTAGATTCTAAAGACTCTAGGGGTCTATGACACTTGGTGTAGTGCCGCAGAGGTGTACGAGCTTGGTCGTCGCTACAAAGCGCCAATACTCAAGCAAGACCCAGTTGCTGTAAGGCTGGATGGACCTTTGGTGACCGGTCATTGGTAAAGGTTTATGAATTTTTCAACCCAGCGAAGAGCACATTCGAAATATAAATGGTATATTTTTGTGCTCCGCCGGGATCCGAATCCACAACCTTCCATTTACGAGTCCGAAGTGTTGCCACTACGGACTACGGACCGCAAGATTCCAACGACACGCGGTGTACCTGAGCGGTTACCCATCCAAGCACTGACCACGCCCAATGTTGCATAACTTCGGTGATCTATGGGAACCGGTGCTTTCAACATGGCTAACGTCGTTGACAAATGTGTTATTGTTTGTCTGTGTAAGTGTTTCTAGATGTAGGCTAGATGTTAAAATATTTATACTCGTATTTGTTTGATGTGTGAGCCTTCGCTTGAATCCTCTAAATAGAATATTCTGGCAAAATCACTGTTTCATCAATGTTTCAGTTCCCGATGTTTCGAGAACCGTCCTTATGTCGTACTATATAAAAGGCTGAAGCTGTCTGTAGCGCAGACTTGTATCAGAGCCGTCGAGCTGAAAAGTTAAAAACCCACTATGTAATCGAACCAAATTTGAACGGAATCTTAAAATAAATTGCGTGAAATAAAATTAACCGAAGTTTTCATTAATCGTAACAATATTAATTGCTATTAAAATCCAGCTCTTCATTTGTTTCACTTACATCACTCAACCCTACCTAACCGTTCACGTTCTCTCCTCATGTTCTCCTGCATCGTCTTTATCACACACAACATGCGCAGTGCGAGATACAATCTCCCTCGAGGAAAGGCGAAACATGGTATAAACTTTCAACAGTACCCCAAGTATTACCCTTTGCATGCACTGTACCATATAGTTACCAAAAAATGTAAGAAAACTAAAAAAGCGCCTGTACTTTTCACACATTTATTGGTAAACGCTATACGGTAGAAAAGTTTAAAATAGGGATGTTATAGAGCTCTGCAACCGTAACCACAATCCTATTGGTTATTCCTAAGACAAACTGTAGGTATGTACCCGCAACCGAATCCGAAGTTAATTTATTTTTGCACACATTGTTCTTACTAAATTTTTTTAAGGAATCCTGTGTGGAAGAGTCCTTAGATTTTAGACAATCTAGAGGTTCATGACATCTGTTGTAGCGCCGCAGAGGTGTGGGTGTTGGTGATGTGGCAGTTGATGTCCTGATCTTTTGTAGCAGGGCTGTTAGCTGCGTAGTTTTGTGTTGTGTTGCCTTTGTTTTAATACGCTGTGCTGTAAAGAAATGGCGATTAATATTGGTTTTGAATTTAACAGGTTATTGAAGATTATATAAATTACAATTTATAATTTAAATTCTGGTTTAGATTACCTTATAACACTGACAAAGAGAAGCTATTATAATTATTTACTTTACTCATTGCAAAACTTTGATTTTTTTAAAAATAGATTTGTGAAAAGGAATGCAATCCACCAACCTATTTTGCCTGGCCAGTTGTCTTCATGCGGAAGCAGAAGCTTATGTGCATGCAACGGCATCTGTTGAACCAGGGTCGAAGTTATCGTCGCGGGATTCGAACCAACGTTATCCGGTTCCAAATAACCTTACTTGATCCCCGCGGCCATAACACCGACTGAAATGAAGTCAAATAATTTATGTTCCTATCTGGATCTCAAAGTTACAATTAATTAAAAATCTAATATTCGTAACCGGAACTAGCGGATAATCTGAAATATTTTAATGTGCTTACCATATCCGAAATATTATTCCTATATCCGGATCCGTATCTATATCAGAAATTTTATTATCCATAACATCACTGGATTACAAGTAAAGTTTTATACTAGGGGTAAGCAGTGTACCTACCTATCTGAAAGCACGCCTTGAATAAATTTTGCGATTTCGGAAAACGCCTTTTGCCTTAAATTAAACTTATTTCATGTTTCCTGTCGATACGTCTTAAAAGTTTTCTCTTTTTAACTTTCACGCTTTCAAATGCTTTCACCGCCAACTTTTTTTCCTTAGAATTTTAACTTATTTGGATCAATAGACCTTCATATGTAGACATTAAAAAATATATATCGACCTACCAGTATTCTAAATACAAAACAGAAGCTATTGACTCAGGTTTTTCAACCAAGAACTATCTATCCATCGATCAACCCTACGGCGTAACTAAAACGCAACTAAGGTACATTGTCAACGACGTTACCATGTTGAAAGCACCGGTTCCCATAGATCACCGAAGTTAAGCAACATTTGGCGCGGATAATACTTGCATGGGTTACCGCTCAGGTACACCACGTGTCGTTTGCATCTTGGAACGGTCCGTAGTCCAGTGGCAACACTTCGGACTCGTAAATGGAAGGTTGTGGATTCGGATCCCGGCGGAGCACAAAAAATATATACCATTTATATTTCGAATGTGCTCTTCGCTGAGTTAAAAAAATCATAAACCTTTACCAAAGACCGGTCACTGAAAGGTCCGTCCAACCTTACAACAACTGGGTCTTGCTTGAGAATTGACGCTTTGTACAGCGACGACCAAGCTCGCAGAGGGCTCTTGAGGTGTTAATACACACAAAAACAGCGCTCACCAAATAAATCATCCTAATATTATTATTATATATAGTGTATCTCCTTGCCGCGTTTTTTTCCAAAGGGGTCGCAATTATTTTTACAGCCTTACGACAACCAAGCACTCTACCAACTGAGCTATCGACCGGACCCTAAATTTTCTGTATGTGATGAGATGTAGAAGCAAAAACTTGGTCATTAGTGGCCGAAATAAACCATTTTCCCCTTTTGACGGAGGTCATAAGCTTGGTTCTTGTTTTCCAACGAGAAAAATCCTCAACATTTTTCACTCGATCTATCCATAAGAGTAAATTTACCCAAGTTTTGGATAATTTTACAAGTACGCTCCATTTTGTGTGTAAATCACGAGCAGAACCACCCGCAGTTCGGCTTACTTCGCTGAGCACAGACGCGTGTGCTCTGTAGAGGCAAAAACATTTAAGTCAGCACGTACCTGGGTAAATTATTTGGTCTATGCCTCTTAAATGAAATTAAATCAAGGAAAAATAAAATAATGACTCATAAAATAAACACTCATGAGATTTATGCAGTCAAATCTATGTAAGTATATATGTATGCTTAAGGTTTTTCACACCCAGAGGCCGAAGTCTCATGGTGTCGTGTTCCTTAATTTAGCAATGTAAAATTATTGTATTTTTACAAATGATTTTGTTAATTAAAGATTGACAAAAACAGTGTTTTTTTTTGCTGTTATTGTATATTTATTAAGAAACCGTATTTTAAAGAGTACGTCCTTCTCCAATCTGCTTAACATTTTTTGTAATAGAGATGACCAGAGCACCTGCAAAGTTGTCTCCATTTCCTCCTATCCTCGTGTACCTCTTACAATTTATTCTTATTAATCTCCTTTTTCCCACACATCACCTTCTTTTACATTCAGTCTGTAACGCAACGCAACGCAACGCAACTAAGCTACACATATAGTGTAACTTCTTGCCGCGTTATCCCCGATGGGGTCGCATGTGGCGAGTTGGACCTATTTATTTTTACAGGTAAGGGGGCCGGCCTTACGCCAACCACTTTAGTTGAAGTGGGGGTTTCCCAGCTCCCGAGGGGGCTGGTACTCATTTCTTGTGAAGGCTGAGTAAACCTTGCCGGTATTTTTATTATGGGGTTTGAAATAAACACCGAAATAGGAAATCATTTCTGACACCCTCCTCGGTGGGATTCGAACCCGAGCTCACGGGGTAGAAGGCAAGCACTCTACCAACTGAGCTATCGACCGGCATCCAGTCTGTACATCCCATTATTAACAATTACCAAAATGTAATCAAGCCATAATTTCTTCGGTCTCCTTTTTAGCTTTCACATATCTTTTGTGTAATGCATCCATTCTTTCAGCATTTCAAAACCATCAAATCACATTATTTTGTAATAAGATGTGCTTCTTTCACACCGTCTTTTAACTGGCATTTCTTTTTTATTCTTTCTTTACTCTTTTCATTCTTTACTCAATTTCTTATTGTTTCACATTCACATGTACTTCACCAGATTACGATATAAAAACCGAAGCTTTAAGCACTAGACTACGGCTCTTCTCTGTAACCTATATCAGATAGATCGTAGAACATGCTAGAACCTTGATTTCCATTCTTCCGTGCTCCGCCTACATCGGCTTGTGAGCCTCGTATGTGCCATGTTCTAATAAATTCACCATGAAAATCAAACACTGAATTTGCAAGCCCCAAGATTGCTTTCACTGATACAGAAGCCTGGTGGTTAGAAACTGATCTAAAATACTGATACCCACATTTTGTCTAGTAAAGTACTGATAGGGTGCATCAGAGTAATTCCGCTAATGGGGTAATGAGGTCTGAAGATTAAAAAGGGCACAAAAATAAATGTCGGCATTCAGCCGGATTACTTCAGAATCTGATCACCAGAGGCGCTAGTCTCCATACAAAGCTCATTTTGCTGTCAAATCTTTTGACATGTATAATTCTAAGTTGTGGTTGAATGTTGTTAGCTCGTCGTTTGTGCAAAATAAGATAACACACCTAATTAATTGATTAAATCTGGGAAATGATTCGAAGAGTATACAATTTTACTTGACTTAAATAAAAATAAAAATATTTTTATAATTATTCAAATCACCGATTTTAATTTGACGTATAACCGAGTGCATTTTTGATATGCCAGAAATTCAGCTTCAAAGCAATTTTACAACAATCAATAATTTCAGCTATTCAAATCATTACTATTGTGTATGTGTGTGTACAGTACTATTAGTGCTATTTTATGAAAAATAGTAAATAAGTAAAAACCCCCGATTCATGTGAAGCGTTTGGCGTTAGTCCAGCGCCACAACTCTTGACTGTGTCAATTCATGCGCGGACCTCATTCAATGCATATTTTGAATGCCTGCCCCCCATTTGGTGATTTATTTTGATGGCCCACACAACATTAGTGCACAGGCAGAGACCGCTTCAGCGGAAATTTTAATGAGTTTCAGGGCGCGTACTAAAATCTAAATTACTCGCCTTGTTTGTTGCCCGCGTAACAAACTGCCTGATGTGGCCATGTTGCTAACGACTTGTTCCGTAAAGACAGTAAGCAAGTGATTTAGGACAGCTGACAGTTTACCACTAGTGCTACTTTTGAATAGAAGTTTAGGCTTACACGGCCGGCTGTTGATAATGGAGAGTTGCTTTCCGGGATCTGTTACCGTGGCCTGTTGGAACTGAAGCTTCAGGACGTTTTGTCTATCTCGATGATGTGTTTCTTCAGCGTAAAGGTGAAGTGATGACGCAGATGTTGGTGAAACTGTGATGAACGTAACGCCCAAAAGCGTCAGCTCCCAGAGACCACGGCAACAAATCTCGGAAAGCAACTCTCCAGTGTTACTTTTAGTTCCTTTTAGTTGCGGGGCTTATGTGACTTGTGGGAATGCATTTAATAATAATCTTAATTATAATATATCTTTGCAACTAAGTCATATATTGTTGTTCTTTATTTGTGATTAATCAACTATATTTTCGATCATGTATACATTTGACCAGACGGGTGAGAAAATTTTACAAATATATCGAGAATATGAGAAGATAGAAAGCGATGAAATATGGCTGGGCGTGATAAACTGATATCGCTGTTAAATGTTTTTCGTGAAAATGATATAACATTGTATGGAAAGCATTATCGCATCCATATTTCATTATCCATTTTTTCCAATTGCCCAAGCCATCTCATTTTGTTAATCTTTTTTTTCTTTTAGATAATATACTTTTTTCGCCCATTCATTCCGTACGTATTATAAAGTTTTTTCTGACATTCTTCTCAGGGTTTTCATCTCCACTGTAGTTACATGCTTTTACTGTTTTTTGCTCTAACGCCTAAAGAAAGCTAAGTTATCACTAACTTACTGTCTTTATTAGAAACTTGCCTACTGTACTTGAACTTGTGAACGGTTCTTTAAGGCCGCACGCTTGCAATGTTCCCAGTAGTGCATGGGCTTCGTGATTGATGTCTTTTATAGGAGCATACACAACGTTTTGGCTCCAAATGAGAAGAACACTGCAGCGCCATAGATAAGCGTTCATGGTTTATTGTTTAATTATGTATAGAAACAATACGATTTGCTTACAAAATACCTGTCATTGAAATATAGCAGTCTCTCGGTAATCCGGCCTTTATATACAGGACTAGAGTACTTCCGGATTACTGAAAGCACCTTGTGATTTTGTGGATTTGTATCAGCAAGACCACCAATTGTAAATAGTTCGAAATCTATCAGGTGGCACCACTGTAACTCGTGGAAGTCATCAATCAAAGTAGTTTGGATAGCAGACAATTGAGTTTGCGCTCTGTGGAAAGTGGAGCCAGAACATACATAGGGCAACGAGTCTTTGCGCGAGTCTGCAACAGTGTTTGGTGGGCGTGTTTTTGCAGTGGTGGCTACAAGAAAAATCGACCGGCAAACTGTGGATTGATAATTGCTGACGGCAGTCGCTTCAAGAGACGTTGTTCACGGATTTTGTTAGGGCGCCTTTGTAAAAGTAAAAAAGAAAAATGAATTTGTTAACTTTGTGTAGTGTATTTAGGTATCTTAAAGCATAAACTTAACAAATTTTGGAAAACGTTTTTAACCCAAAATTAAACATATCTCGTATTTTACATCGATATCTAGGGTTGGTTTGCAGCAATGCTCATTCATTCTCTTCTCCATTACTCCCTATCCAAGACAACCTTTTTGCGATCCTTACAGGAGAAACAGCACGCCAGTAAATGTCATCATCTTGACCGTTCCGTAGTCCAGTGGTAACACTTCGGACTCGTAATTGAAAGGCTGTGGGTTTGAATCCCGGCGGAGCACAAAAAAAATACCATTTCTTTTTTCAAATATGCTCTTCGCTGGGTTGAAAAATTCATAAAACCTTTACCAAAGACCGGTCACTAAAGGTCCATCCAGCCTTACAGCAACTGGGTCTTGCTTGAGTATTGGCGCTTTCTACAGCGACGACTAAGCTGGCAGAGGGCTCTTGAGGTGTGATACACACAAAAACAGCACTCACCAAATAAATCATCCTAATATTATTTATTATTATTATCTCTCTGTAGGATCTCTCAGCGTGGACGTTTCCAGGCGTTTGTCCCCTCGATTACCCCCTCAATTATGGTATTGAAGCGACCTTTATTGTGTTTTACGAGTCCTATTCATCTGCCACGCCTTTCGGACAGAGCTTCGAGTAGTCGATTTCTTCCTCTGGTTTTTTGGAGAACACGACATTCGGGAATTCTTCAAAGTCTACTGAAGGGCCACATCTTGAAAGCCTACTGTCTCTTTTGTCTTTATCAAAAAGGCACTAAATTTCACAGTCACACATCAAGATACTTATGTAAGTAGGTCTTGATAAGGGGCTATGCTTTTCTCATCTACAAAATGTCGTTGTGGAAGAAAAAGGCAGGCAAATTCATTCACATTTACGTCACGATTTTCGTGCAAACTTCTTAACGTTAAAATGGAAGCATATTTGCAGAACTAGGGAGGAAAATATTTGTGCTTACCTAAAGAAAACAGTTCCTCTAGTATAAAATACCTATCTCACTCGCATGTTGAGGAGAGTATGGATGTTTTCGTTGACATTTACGCTCACCAGAGGCGCTTTTAAATCTTTTTATGGAATATAGCTTCAGTAAAACACAGTAAATAATAGTTGTAAACTAAAACAGTATGAATTTTCACAGTGTTAATACACAAACAATACAAAATATAAATAATAGTTTGTTCAAGAGAAAATATAAATAAAGCTATTTTTTGTTTAACGTAGTTAAACAATATAAATGAGCGAAAATTATTAATACTAAAAAAGTTCAGACATCAGTTTGTTTTTCAAAGAATAAAATGTATGTATATGTCGATGTTATGGCCGCGGGGATCAAGTCGGGTTAATTGGAACCAGATAACGTTGGTTCGAATCCCGCGACGATAACTTCGACCCTGGTTCAACAGATGCTGTTGCATGCACACAAGCTTCTGCTTTCGCATGAAGACAACTGGCCAGGCAAAAAAGGTTGGTGGATTGCATTCCTTTCCACAAATCTATTTTATTTATAAAAAAAGCTTCATCCATCTGACGTAAGATCTTTCTTTACTTGGCGTTTTATTAAAAATTTAAACATTGCCCATCTTTGCCTGTATGGAATATGGAAATACCGTTTGATTAAAATACTAGACATGTTGTGTTTGCGAATGGGCCTGACGGGTTTGTTATTTGGTGGGCTTAGTGGTAAACCGTAAGCCCCATTTAATTACACCAACTCCATGCAAATTGCTAGGGCTTAGTTGGCGGTCCAACGCCATTGGTATTAAGTCAAAGTTTCAGGTATTGGAAATTTGTTGCTTGCTACTGCTCGCATATTAATTTTGTCTGCAAGAATATCCTCAAACTAGAAATTTTGTGACACACATATAGTGCAATTTCTTACTGCGTTGTCCAAAAAGGGGTCAAAAATTACACATTACATATATTCACGGGTAAGAGAGACAACCAAACTTCATTGAAGTGCGAGTCTCTCAGCTGTTACAGAGGCTTGTTCTCATTTCTTGCGAATGCTGAGTAAACCTTGCTAGTATTTTTATTTTGGGTTCGAAATAAACACCGAGACGGGGTATAATTTTTGGCATCCTTGGTGAGGATCGAACCCTAGCCCTCTGACATGGCTCGTAAGGTATCTACCAAATGAGCTATCAACAAGGGTATTCTTGATCACCGTACAACAAGAGACGAATGTTTTAGAAATATATTGTTATTGACATGTCCTGCACCGGACAACTCATTCCCATAAAAGTTAGGAAAAAAAAATTCACGGCAAAAAAATATTACTTTTTGCCACTCCGGGGGGCAAATAAGTAAAAGAAAATGTCAAAAAATGTATATGTACAAAAAAATCAACACCAAAGTTGCAGCCCCGCAAACTTTGTTATCCTTTTAAAAATTACATAATTCTTTCCGTGGCACGATTTTTTTTACATACACGCATAGTTCCTCAGCTAAACAGTTTAAAAACATAATAAATTAAATAAAAATAACAATGATGTCACCGGCGAAACTTTGAATGGCTGAAATACATCACAAAAGTTTGCTTTTACTTGGTAAATCATAAATTTCCTTCCACACAAAGGCGGCTAAGGGAAATATAGAAAGAAGGAAAATTTCATCCAAGTTTTTTTTGCCCTTTTAGGGTTAATCAGGTGTGGTTGGTTTGATAAGAAAAATGACTGACTTTACACAAAATGGCTCACTGGATTTATTTAAATGGATAGGTTAAAATATACCTCATTTCAATATTTTACCGTCACAATTTATTCTTATAGCTTTTTAGCTATTTTATTTTCAATAATGTCTTGCTTTTGCAAATGAAAAAAAAGAAGAATTGTACATGAAACTTCGATTGTTTGACATGTTAAAAGTACTTATAATATCAACATTTAAAATTCATATCAAATGCATACTCACAAACAGACACGTGTAAGTTCGCGCTTAGAAATGCTGCATGTGTACTTACAAATTAAAATCCATACCTCAAATGAACATAAACTTTTGACGACCTTCCCTGAAAAAGGGCTTACATTTGTTTGAACCATTGTTTACTGGATGAGTGGTCATCCTCATACCAACCTATAAGTCAAGGAATAATAAAAAAGAGTTACGATTTCAAATGAGAATTACGGTCTTTTGGCATGTTTAAAAAAATCAAATATATAAACCCCGTTTTTCCTATAAAATAGATGTTAAACTTTTTAGGGTTTGTGTATTCACACAGTGCAAATTCATTTTTAATTCAAAATTAATGTTTTGATTCTACACAAAAAGTGGATTATCGTTAAAATTTTAAATTCCAAAAAACTTAGCTACTCTCAAATGCACTGTATTGTGTACATTTAAAATATTGTGGTTTATACAAAGTAAGCTCGGGGAAGAGGGCTGAAGAGAAAGGAAAGTAATTGAGGAAGACGTTTTCCTGGAGAGCTCTGAGGCAGAATAAAAGGAGGAACATTCTGCAGAACTGGGTCAATCTTTCTCCTCATTGAGCAAAATATGAAAGACAGACTCTGTTTACTTGTGCCATATTCCGCAATTCTTTTTAATACAAATCTTATGTTGTGCAGAGGGTTGTTCTTTTTTTAGAAGTTTTTAAAAAAGGAAAACATTTGTTTGCCGTCTTTGTCATAGAAAACAATAAACAATCGAAAAATGTGTTATCTGTAAATCCGTGAAGATCTATTCCGGGATTTTGTTGTTGTTGTGATTAAGGAGGACAATAAATATTTGCCTCTATTGAGGTTCCACCACTACACGTATATCCATCCTTATATATTTACCATATCCGTAAAAGTTGTAATAACTAGATGTCGTCGCGGGCCGGATGACAGGATTGCCCGTCCCCACTTGTCGGGTGTCGGATCCATATATTCATCGGAGGTTCCAGTGGCAGAACATTTTGAACAAAATCGGTTTCCGATAAGTGTGAATAGCTCCATACATAATGTTCTGCCACTGGAACCTCCGATTTATATACGGATCCGATACCCGACAAAAGCGATCGGCTCTTACGCGGGCCGTATGTTGGACAAGCCTGGTTTAGCCCAACAAATATAATTCATAATGTATAAATATTTATTAAGAAAAAAAATAGCAAAAGTAAAATTACATTGAGTGCAAATTGTCAAATCAGTTTTAAGGTCGATCACTGAAATTTTAGCTTTCCTCGGCGATCGACTTTAAAACCTCCGGCGATCGACCGTTTGGGCACCTCTGGAATAGACCAAACACAAACATGAGAATACATTTTTTTCACGGCGGGCAAACGCAGCCCGTCTATGAAACTATGGTTCTTAGCAAACAATCTGTGTACTCGTTTGCTTGCTTAATAACATATCACATACGATCGCTAGAGTGTCCCCTCTTTCAAAATTAACCATCCATTAATATTCTCCATACTCTTTACAACATCACAACGATGAAGGTAAATCTTTACTCAGAGTATAAAGTATTACGTAAAGTCCCTTCTTCAATCTATAATTTAAGTCGCAAAATATATATAACATTTAAGATTTATATTACATGCATTCCCAGTAGCAGACATGTAAAATTTCGCACTTGCAAATGTCGCATGTGAACTTACAACATAAAAATCAAATCTCAAATGAACATAAGCCCTACAACTCTTGACAACCATTCCTGAAACAGCGGTGGCATTTGCAAAGTGAACCATTTGTTACAGTATGGTTGTTCAGCCCCATACCAACGCTTTAGTCAAGTAAACAAAAATGATACAATATTACAAAATATGAAACACATTGTAAAATGATTACAAATCAAAACAGAATATCAATAAAAGAACAACGACTGTGTTTTGGATAACGGCATGTAAATATTAAATTCCAAGACTGGTTTCGCAAACCATCCGTTTGCATCTTCAGGTGGTCATAAACTATATTTTTTATGGTTTGTGTATTAACACTGTGAAAATTCATATTGATTGATTATTTATGTTTTCTTCAAAACATCAATAATCAATTACATAAATCATGGAGTTTAATGTATTCTCGCCGTAATCTAAAACAAAGTCGATTTTTTTTACATTTTTAGATGATATATTGTATTACAAAATTACAATGTACAATCCTGTACAATCAACACAAATTTAACAATTAAAAAAAAATATGTCGACTGTTTCATGTTGTACCTACTATAAACATGGCGGGGAGTTTTCCTTTGAAGTATGCTGATAAAATTTACCTTTAATGGCTGCCAGAAACTGATTGGAAAGCATGAAATAATGTCGTCGTCTTTAACTGTCCCTCGCGTCATTAAATACCTCTCTTTAGATGTCAGAACGGCAGAGCTGACTGACACGCAGTGGCGGCATGAAAGCCATCTTGTCATGCCGCCATGCTGAAATCAAAGGACGCAGAGGAAACGACAAAACAACACAAAGTACAGATAAAGTGCTACAGTACGTTAGAATAATGGACGGAAATATGTAAAGGATTTTGTTTACTGGGATTTGAGCTTAAAATTTGAAAATGTCGTATATTTATAAACAAAACAACTAACAAAGAATATGAGATTGGTGGAAACAATGGCATGTTGGTACCGATATTGATGTATGGAAGTGAGGCATGGACAGTTCATGAATGTGAGTTGGGTGAAGTATGTACGGTTGAAATGGCTTACCTGATAGCAATGACTGGAAAGACACTGAATGGTAGAGCTCGCAATGGTTGGGTGACGAACGAGTGTGGTATAATAGAGAATATGAGAAATACAATGAAATGGTTCGGACATCTTAAAAGAATGGATGATGACCGACTAACGAAGAAAGTGTACACAGGAAATGTCAGAGGAAAGTGTGGAAGGGGAAGACGAATGAATGGATAGACCAAATAGGTGAGATTGCGAAAGAATGAAACCTGCAGAGTGAGGATAAGAGAAGAGTGGCTATAAGGAAAGTGATGAATGTTGAAGAGATGAAAGTGATATTCAAGGGCAGGAAAAAGTGGAGACGCATCTGCGGAAGTACCGTCCATACTTTCTTCAATGAAGGAAAAATAGACACGGGCATGGTATTCTGAATCCTCGTGATATTATTTATTTCATGAAAAGTATTCGTGTTTCATATTAACTGTGATTTCCTTCGCACTGTATTACAGCATCCAGAAAAAGCGTTTTCATCTTTGCACATTTTCTGCCATCCTCTGTTTACATTCGCCCAGAAACAAAGTGCCGCTTGTTTTTGTATGCGATTATTTACACTGGGACAATATTCGGCGCAACTTTTAGCGTCTTGTTCGAACAAAAACCAAATATTTTCATACCTCAGTATACGTATACGTATATACTAGGGACAGACAAAGCATCTCAATTGTACGTAGGAAAACATACATATTTTACTCTGGTTTTGGCAAAAACTGAGACTAAGAGCCTTTTCAGACTGTCCGGATTGTCTAAGGCTTACAGGAGAAACTGTGTGAAAGCTTTCAAACATCACCATGTAATGTGATGTCTAATGGGTGTAATCCATGGTGTAAACTTTTCGATTAAATAATTATAATAGACTTTCCTTGCAGTTTCACTGTAAATGTACGCTGTTGCATTTCCACTAAGGGTGGCGAGAACCGCTGTAGAGTCTCCCCAAATATTTTTCTCCTAACATACTTCTCTCCGTTAATTCGTGTCTATCAATTTTTTATACACGTCCTTCTTCTACATTTAAACTGTATATCCCTAGAATAAAATTTTCAAACTTTTATAAGATAAAACCATTCCTGTCATTGCCTGTTACATTTTCTCAAAAGATAATCTTTGTCAAGCATTTATCATTCATTCTATATTTTCCCAAATGTCGGTCGGCAAGAGTTGCAGGGTGTATGTTTATTTGAGGTTTGATTTTTATCTTGTTTATACACAGGATGCCATTTTAAGCGCATACTTTCACGTGCCTACTTGTGGGCGTGCATTTAATAGTAATCTTAAATTTTAAAACATCTAAGCAACTTATATTACAGATTATAGACCAATGAACTAACGGCATTGAGTTGAACTATGGCTACTGTTATCGACAGGGAATGTAACCAGCGCTATTTTTTTTAAGCATTCTTAGTCGACATTACTGTCTTGAGCCGCTTGGCATAATGTATTTGTTCATACACCGAGTAGTTCGTAAAGTGAGGTATTTCGTTTTTGTTTTTTCTATTCCGGAAGCTCTCGGAGCGCTGTTACTGGCGTCCGACAAAAACAAGGCTTTCCAGAAAATAACGCACAACTTCCTGGGCACAAGTTCCGGTCGCCATCGCTAATAAAACTCGTATGCCAAAAATATTATGTTACCGACATATTGTGGATATTATTTGTTGGCTTTTAATGGTGAAACCTTGATCACTTACAGGACATAACTGGACTTCAGCCTCCAAGAGTAGCTCTCACTATTTGCTAAAACTATTGACTTATGATATCTGTGGACTAGATTTTTTTTTAGGAAAATAGATTTGTGAAGAGGAAAACAATTAACCAACCTATTCTGCCTAGCCAGAAACAGGTAATTTCAATGCATTACATAATAATAATTACCCAAAAACATCTGTTGAATCAGGATCAAAGTTATGGTAAAAAAGAGAGGGGATCGAATCAATGTTATTCTATTTCAAATACGCTAGAAAGATTAGCCCACTTGACCCCCTCGGCCATAACGCCGAAGAAAATAGACCACTTTTGACAGTTCAAGGTAAAGACAAGTATTTTGTCAAAAGAAAATAATAATAATCATTGAATTTATTAGTTTGTAGGCCCTAGAGTCACAACATCGCCGTCCTTCAACTGGCACCTACGTTCAGTTTAAACCGTATAGGTCTTTGTATCATTTAACCAATGTCACCCCGGTTTCAAGTAAGGAAGGCAAGAGTTTGCAGTATTTACCTTGATTAGAAATTTGTGCTTTTGTAAGGACACCTACAGAATGTGTAAGTGCGAACTTATACATGTAGGTACGTGTCTGCTTGTGGAAATACATCTAGTATCTACAATCCATAATCTAAAGTACTAATATATTGACATTTAAGATTCATATTTAATGCATTCTCACAAGCAGCCGCATGTGAGTTCGCGCTTATATATGCTGCATGTGTACATAAAAAATAAACCAAACCTCACTTTAACACAAACTGTGAAACTCCTGCCGTCTTTCCCTGAAACTGGGGTGGCATTGGCAATAGGGAACCAAGTTATTACAGCATGGAGGGTCAGCCTCATACCAACTTATTAGTCATAGAATAAAATAAATACCTAAAATGTTACTATTTCTGTGCAATTTATATTATACAATGATAAATCTATACTTGGGCCACTGTATGATGATCCGTATGAAGCTTTATATTAATCTCATATTTAACATTATAATACAAAAAAACATTTACCAAAATTGTCACGCGGAGGGCGCAATACGTCACGAGGCATCAAAACAGTTTTTTCCATTTTTCTCAGGCTTTTTTATCTCCACTGTAAATACATCCAGAGTAGGTACTTATATTATCAATTTTAAAACCGTAAATTTACATCATTTTCAAGATTTTATTAAATAACCAAAAACAAGTCGTTTTTATTGTAATTAAGCAAAACAAGAAGCGACATGAATGCGAAAGTAGCAGGATAAAACTTCCAAAAAAATGACGACAAAAAAGAAGTATTTACGTATTCATGTAACGTATTTATGTAACCTAACCATAATGAAGCAGTACGCTTTAACTCAAATAATAATGTTTTACCAAAAAAAGCCTTCGAAAGTAAAACCACGCCTCTTGTGAATATTTCAGTTTCTATATATTAAGATAAAATGTTAAGGTTGGATTTCAACGGAGAATTGTTTACTTGAGGTACTGGTTTGTTATAGGGCAGTGTTTGTCAATCTATAGGTCTTGTCAGTCTTGGTCAATTTGGGGGGTCGCCGGTAAGAGGAAAGACACAAGGTTCTTTATTGCAATATAAACACAATTTTAGTGAGGAGGATGGGCTTATTTACAATTATAATACCTACACAGTTAATTTTTGTACTCGGATAGTTACGCAAACCCATCCTCATACCCGTTTTGTTTGTACATTTCCATCCGGGGAAGCGTATCACAGAACGCTCATGCAATGCTATAATTTTTTCAGCGGCGGAAGGCCTTCCCGATGGTCGTGACCCGACCCAGTAGTGATTCTAGATCTACCTGTTCGTCCACTAGAGAAAAAAGGCAAAATCCGAAATTACTGACTCGATGCAACTGCATCGGGATGCGCTCCTTGCTGTTTCGTGCTAATCACAAGGAATTTGTGGTTGGCGTCCTCAATCGACCGGATGGAGATCCAGGCCAGAGTCCACGTAAGAAGCGCAAAAGTGCCTGAAGGCTCGGTAGTTATTCCTTGTGGACACGAGGCGTAGCCTATGCCCGGGCTTACGACGAGCCGTTATAACTGAACTAAAATTATTTTTGACTTGGCTCGAGGATTGGTTTTAATTACACATTCAGCATTTGTAAGCGCGAACATACACGTGTTTGTTTGTGGGCATTCAGTTGACATGAGTTTTTTAAGGTTAATATATCTATGCATCTTAGATTATAGATTATAGAAGTTAATGGATTAACCATAGGTATTAAGTACCTTAGAAATAATTCGCGAACTTTGATCTCGTTCCCACTTGTCGGGTGTCGGATCCGTATATTAATCGGAGGCTCCAGTGGCAGAACATTTCGGACAAAATCGGTTTCCGATAAGTGTGAATACTTCATACATAATGTTCTTCCACTGGAACCTCCGATCAATATACGGATCTAGCACCCGACTAATGAGAGAGGGCTCTTACACGTGTACTCATTGGCATTTATTAAATATGAATTTTAATAGTATTTGCAGCTTTGCATTCAATATTAGAGCTCCTCTGGCCAATTTTTGAGGCTCTTGTTTTCTTTTCATCCATAACACGTCATCATGTAGCCTTCTCAATTAATCAAGGGTGTTGCCAGTACTGTTCAACCTATAAAGAAAGGGTCGCATACACACAAAGATTGGGAAAAACTGTTGATAAAATAGCGAAAAGAAAACTTTGTTGATTAGGTCGGTGCGGCGGCGATATATACGACCGAGGAATAAATGGATCAAGCTAATCAGTAAAGTTTTTTTGTTTCAATTTAGGGGAGTCATTGCCAAATCTGGAGAAGTAATAATTCTCAATCAGAGTCAGAATGAGTAGAAAAGTTTTGGCTTTATTTGTGAAAGCAATTATTGCAGCCGGTCAGAATTAGACTGAAATGGAAATCGAGGATAAACGAGCGAAGGTGGGACTTATATAAACAGAAAACAAGGCCGGTTCAATCAACATGTTTCATTAAAAAAATATCACGAGGTTTACAAATACCGACAGAACATTGTTCTTTCCAAAAACTGGTAAAAGAGTGAGGAAATAATACAATTAATGGCATTAAAATAATGAATAAGCTCTTCTTCTATCATACAAGGCAAAATCTGTTATTGAAATAAATACCACAGTCCTCGTGGTTTGTGTCTCCGCTAATCAATGATACACTTCGGGCCAACAGCATTATATTTATTTTATCCTTCTAGAAATGCATTAAAAAATATTACTCTGGATGAAATGGAAGACGAATGCTATGACTAAAAAAATGGCAGTCAATCTGAAATGCTGGTGGCCAAGGTTTGTATTCTAAATATAGATTTTATATTTTCGGTCGATAGCTCAGTTGGCAGAGTGTTTGCATTCTACGCCGTGAGCTCGGGCTCGAATCCCATCACGGGCGTCAGAAATGATCTTCCATACCGGTGTTTATTTCAAACCCCAAAATTAAATACAGGCAACGCTTACTGAGCCTTTACAAGAAATGAGTAGCAGCCCCCTCTGGAGCTGGAAAACCCCCACTTCAACAGAAGTGGTTGGCGTAAGGCCGGCCTCTTACCTGTAAAAATAAATAAGTTTCACTCGCCACATGCGAAACTCTTCGGGAATAACGTGGCAAAAAGTTACACTATATGTGTAGCTTTCTTGCGTTTTATATTGTTATTATTTTTCCATGACTCATATGCTGAAACAGGTGTGCCAATGTAAAGTGAACCAATTTTTACAGTATCCAGTCAGTTTGATGCCAACCAATACCTCGTGTCTATCAACTTTTATTCTGCATATTACGTGTAAATCCTAAACAACTTGTATACCTACTACAAAAGGCACCAAAATCCATTCCAGCTTCATACACCCATAGTTTATTTCATCTGCCTTGACGCTCAGCCATCTCCCGAGTTGATTAACGTCCTCGGGCTTAGCCAGCATTAATATCCCGTCTCTAGCAGTAATTGGGGCTCACGGAACAGATTTTTGCTGAGATTGATGTGTTCTGGGTGTTCTGGGTGTTTTGGGGTGCGGAGACCATCGCCTGCTCCGCACGCAGTCCTGGTGGAGAACATCTAAAGTCTCCCTGCTGGAACCTCATTTGAATACTGAAATTCATCGCAGTTAATTGAATTTTATCTACATACATAAACACGAAGAAAATATGCTGTTCAAAATAATTATTTTTGCAAATGTCACCTCTGTGTCAGCGAAGGGCGGCAAAAGTTCATTTGAGATTTGTTTATTTTTTATTTTTTTTAGTAGATTCACATTCGGGTGTGCTTCTACCAAATCACTGTCTCAGATTCTTCAACCAAGATGTACTTCTCCAACCTGGAGCTCGTCTTCCCACAACTTTTTCCTGCATGATGAGATTTAGGAGAACATACTTCTCATTTTTCATTATGCGGCCGAAATAAACCAGTTTTACCTTTTGTCGAAAATAAAGACTTCGGCTCCGGTATTCATATGGGAAAGAACCTCGGCGTTTGTGACTTGATCCATCCAGGAGATTTTTAACATCCGACGGTAGACCCATATTTTAAAGGCATTGATTTTGTTCTCAAGGCATTGCGTTTGTGTCCACCCTTTCCTTTTGCTATTCCTGAACAACGGAGATCGATGAAGTTTATCTACCACAATAAAAAAGTAGAAGAAATTTTTAAAAATTCACAAAATGGCGTGAACATCGCCTCTCATTTTTCACTCAGACATTTCGGCTCAAGACTAAGCCGTTGTAAGCCGGTGCAAAATTTACATGGGCCGCAAAATTAAAATTCATTCTAGCCCGCCCTTGATGGCCGAACGCTTCCACGGCAAATCGGTCAAAGACAACCGTCCACAAACATATCGAAAGCCATGGACACATCGGTCAAATGACATTTCGTCCAGATGATATTTCGATAAACGATATTTCGGTCACATACAACTCAGCCACGGATAGTTCGTCGACATACATACACATCGAACACACGACATTTCGTCCAAATGACTTTTATATAAACGACATTTTAGTCACGTACAAACATATGGTTCACAGATAGCTCCATGATAGAAAACTACAGTAATTATAGAATGTTGTTGGAAGCAAGTTTTCTTTGATGAAGCTGTCTGTGGGCTTGTATTGTATGTTAAAGAAACGTCGCTGACTGAAAAGACGAGTGGACCAATTATCGTGTTTAAAAATTGTTCATGACCGATGTGACTGTGGACGAGCAATCTGTGGTCAAGTTTTCTGTGACCAAAAAGTCGAGAAGACGTTCATTCACACGATTTTTGTCGTCGTGTGACCGATTTTTCCATGAAAGAGCTGTCTGTGGTCGAGTTATCTTTGACCGATTTGTCGTGACAAGTGGCCGACCATCGCCTCTTTTTAATAACCGACGTTTCTCGCACCACAAAAAGAACATAATTGGTTTTTAATATAGACTGGGGTATTTTTAGAAAAGTGGAGGCAATCAACATCTCACCATGAAATAACAAATGTATTTTTAATTTGCGAAGTTTTTTTGGTGTTTTTTTAATGCTAAGGAAAACAATCCATATTCACTTGTATAAGTAGGTACTATTTTAGGCCATTAAATATTACTCTGCTTAATTAAGGTGATGATGATTTCCTTGGCTTATAGGTTGGTATGAGGCTGACCACCCATACTGTAAAAAATGGTTCACTTTGTCAATGTCACCCCTGTTTCAGGGAATGTCGGCAAGAGTTGCAGTTATGTTCATTTGAGGTTTGGATTTTATTTGTAAGTACACAATCAGCATTTGTAATCGCGAACTACACGTGTTTTTTTAGTGGGCATACATCTGAGACCTTTGAATGAATATATCCTTACAACTAAGATTATAGATTATAGATGATAATTATGAGTTAATTGGCGCCTTTTCATCAGATTGTCACTACAAGAGTGCCCTAAAAGATTCTGTTAATATATCGGTCTTGAGACGTGCCTTGTGACTACTGTCAGCAATCTCTCAACCACAAATGGCAGTCGGTTCCAAGCCCTTTGAGCACCACTGCAAAAGCACGCTCACCAAACACTGTTGCAAACTTACTAAAAGCTTATTAACCAATTTTATGCTATTGTATGCTATTCAAACCAGTTTGTTTGATGCGCACCGAAAGATGCAGTGGTGTTCTCTCATTGAGTTTCCAATGTGAAAAGAAACATGGAGTAGGGATCACTAAGAAAAGTATAGCTTGGTCAAATTGTGAAAGAATGGGATTTACATACAGAATGTACGTTTATTACATTTCCTTGGCTTATATAGTTTGGTATTAATCTGACCACCCATACTGTAAAAATTGGATCCATTTTCCAATGCCACACTACTTTTAAAGAATGCCAGCAAATCTTGCAGGGCTAAAGATCATTATAGATTTGAAAAGTCCACGTGCAGCATGTGCAAGCACGAAGTAACAAGTGTCTGGTCACATAGGCCTGTGACGTCTGCTCGCCGAAAAAAGTTAGATTATTTTTTCCGGGTCCTTTCTTTGCAACTTAAATTACATACTATTTATTATTTCCTGCTTCCTAGTTTGTGAGCTAAATAGCTTGAGCTGCCAACTCCGGAAAGTGGAAAAAACATTCAATTTGTATAATTACCTTTCTCACTATCACGATCTGTATAATTGCACTCGTAATATTTTAATTACAGAACTTCCTTGCTGCGAGCACTATCGTGGGGTGAGATCTGCAAGAAAAATAATTTTGCCTGAAAAAAACCAGCTTGGATAAAAACGTTGTGATTTTATTTTTAGACACTTCTGAGACTTAGGTAATGGCTTTTTCAGCGGGGTTATTCTGTTTTCCAAAAACACATTTCAATTCTTTTTCTATCGTGCTTATAGTATTGTTCCATGAATAATAAGTTGGTATGTGACTGACTACCCATGCTATAAAAACTTTCTTCACTTTTGCCAATGCCACCTCGTTTCAGGGAAATTCAACAGGAGTTCTACAGTGTATGTTCATGTGAGGTTTGGTTTTTATTTTGTATGCATTAAATATAATCTATAATCTATTATAAGATGCATTAAATATGAGCCTAATATACTAATATTTCTTTGTTTTTTATTCGTTTGAACATATTTCTTAAATGTGAAAAAACAAATATGTAATAGTGAATAAATATTGTTCGTCAAAACATTTTTTCTTTATAAGGATAACAATACCAAACCAAAGGTGATATCAGACGGGTCATTTTTTACAAATTCAACACAGTTCATTTGAAAGAAATTACCTGAAAGCTTTCTGTAAATTTATTTTGTATCATTTGTTGAACTTTGTTGAAGATTACTTCAAAGTGAATGCCTCTACAATCAATGAAAAGAATATTTTGAATATTGGTCACACAAAAAACCAGTTTATGCTATTTTTCTTGGCAATTCGGAACAAAAAACATTACAAGCAATATTATCTCTGTATTATACGAAAATTCAAGAATTAGAAAATAAAGGTTTTATCAAAAAAACATTGAAATGGCTCGTCCGATATCGTTTTAACCTGGACTATTGGCTACGGTTGATGTGACGTTGGCACTTTTAGAGGAAATAACTTTTCGTTTAATATCCGGTTAGGTCTATCCGTAGTGAAATGTATTTCAAATAATACGCCATCGATTTTATTTGTGAAAAGCTGGGCCATGCAGCAAAATGTTCTGCAACAAATGAATGGCGGGTGTGACGAAAAAATGTTTGGCACACCTGCTAAAAAAATATGTCACATTTGTATGTATAATCACAGAAATAAATAAGTTTGGGTGATTTCTTTGGTGAACACTGTTTTTGTTGGAATCACACATCAAGAGCTCTCTGCGAGCTTTCTCGTCGCGCAAATTAGTATAGCAAGACCCTGCAGCTGCTGTAAGGCTGCATGGACCTTTGGTGAAGGCGCTTGTTTTTTTTTAATCCAACGAAGAGCATAATTTGAAAATTAAATTTTTGAAAAATTGTGCTTCACTGGGAATCGAACTCATGACCTTCCGATTACGAGTCCTTTAGCCACTTAAACCACTAGACAAAGGACCGGTTCAAAGTTTTTGTACAAAAAATAATGCTTTGTAAAAGTTTATCAAAACACTTGCTCAATAGTTCGAACAAATGTTGATGGTTCTAGTTAGGGACATACAAAACCTTTATGTACATTATTTGATACATATTATGTATGATTATTTCCGGTTTCTGAAGTAGAAGAAATTCATTCTTGTACAAATCTCAGGAAGACGAACGAGAAGTCACTCAAGAACTTGTTATTTACAGGATAAGAGGAGGCTCATGGATGTCTCGTCTTTTTGGAGCTCAAGAGAGTTAAAACCAACAGATGGTTAGCACAACATGGCACTGTCTTTAGAAGATGATGATACTCTATGCACAAAGTTACACATATAATGAAACTTCTTTCCACTTTGCAACCGAAGAGGATGATTGCAGGAACTAACTTGCTTTCTTGTTTTTTCCAGGAGTTGGTGACTTCCGCGCCTAGTGAGCGCAACTGGCGCGGCATCCTGATAGCCCTGCTGGTGATCGCCGCCGTCCTGGGTCTCATCGTCTTCAGCATCGCCCTCCTGTCTCCAGTTGGAGAAGGCACCAGGGTCAGGGGACGCAGAGCGCCTCTAGACCTCATCCTGGCAGACAGGCTAAAGTACAAGCCTTTCAATGGGACCTGGATCAGTGGTGAGTCCTTAAAATGCATTTTCGTTTTCTTGCCTTTATTTATTACTTATATATTGTATATGTAGTATAGCAATGATCTGTTCTATTCTTGGTAAGGAGAGCACCAGCTATCCTTCAATCTCTTTAGTGGTCTTCCTTGCAGGCGATTGCCTACAGGTATACTGTGGGCAGCCACATGGGGGATTCTCAAAATGTCAATCCTATCCACGAGGTCCCTCCAGTACCGCCACCTCTGCCGGCCCCATCTCACGATGTCATCTGTCTTATAGATCCGTTTTAATTTAGCCTATTGGGTAAGGTTAACTACTTGCCCGATGTAAAAAAAACACCAAAACTCACAGAAACGGAAACCAAGCCTACTTTTGATCCTTTCTTTTAAATTAAAATATAAGTATGATTTATTCGATGAGCACTCTTTTTGTGTGTATCACAGCTCATGAGTCCTCTGCGAACTTGGTCGTTGCTATAGAACGCCCATTTACACAAACATGATCCAGTTGAATAGGAATTTTATGCTTACACGACCGGCTAATGATGCTGGTGAGTTGCTTTTCGGGATCTGTTGCCGTGATTTGTGGGAGCTGGAGCTTCCGGACGTTTCGCCCATGTCTGTGATAGACTTTTTCAGCGTGAAATTGAAGTGTAGAAGGGGATGTTGGTTAAACTGTGATGAGACCCAGTTGCTCCAAAGTTGAATGGATCTTTAGTAGCCGGTCATCGATAAAGACGCATGAATTTTTAAACCTAGTGAAGAGCACATTTTGAAAATGAATTGGTATTTGTTTGCTTTCCGTGGTGATTCAAACCCATGATCTTCCGATTACGAGTCTCTTGCGTTAAACACTAGACACTCTCTAACGCAGGCATGTCAAGAACGCGGACCCGCAAGACTTTTTAAATGTATTTTTCTTACATTCAAATATAATTTCAATCCAGCCATTTAAATTTGAGGGTTTTAAGCCGAGAGTTTTTCCTAAATTACTACACGTGTCTGCTTGTGGGCGTGCATTTAATATGAATCTGAAAGATTTATTTATTAATAAATAAATATAAATATAGATCATCCTAGTATATTACAATGTAGATGCATACAAATCTATCCCATTAATTATTATTAATACATTCAATATTTATTCAGGCATTATTTACTTAACAGATTTTCATACAAAAGTACCTACATGGCTACCTTATTATTATTATTTATACGTACGTTTTAATCAACGATTTATTTATTTTCCATCAAATTATTGTAAACAAACAAACACCCAAATATGCATAAAATCAATTCAAAATACGTGCCATTTTTTGCATACTTTAATTTCACAGCATTTCTAGCTTACACAGCAGATTTTTATCAATTTTTATAGTTTTCATTTCCTATAAAATATTTTGCAAAATTTTACAATTTCGTTTTCCTGGTTGGATAGTTTTGCTGAATTAGCATTGTATTTTTCGTATATAAACCCGACGAAGGATGGGATTTGGCATCAAAAACCATTTCGTCTTCAATCGACTGTGAAGAATCCTAAAATGGCAAGAAAAATCCTGGTTGTCGTTTTGGTGGCTCTAGCTGCAGAGGTAAGTTTATTATTACATATATTTTTTTCCAATAAAACGATATAATTTTCAAAAACAAATGTACTTAAAATTTGCATTTTTGCTGTATTAAAAATTGATTTTTGAAGTTGTGTGCAGTTCTCTGATATTTTTTTAACTGTGAAACCATTTACATAGTTTCCACTTGCCACACTGTAAAAAATTGCACTCTATGTACAGCTCAATGGCATTTGCTTTATTCCTAGTGTCAATGACTCGGCGAAAAGTATTTTGTAGTTATTATATTTTCATTCTTAATTTTTTTAAATAAAGCTGTGAAAATGAATGCATTTCACCAACCTATTTTTGCTTGGTCAGAATTATGTAACGACATTTTCACTTTAGAATAAATGATTTTTCAATAAAAAAATTACCCAATGATATATTCTGTTGAACCAATGTCAAAGTTATCGTCAGGGTACCCGACGGGAAGTCGAACCAGCGTTGTTTTTATTCCAAACACGCCTGTCGAGATCGCCGTCTTGACCGCTTGGCTATAGCATCGACTTCTTGTCTATTTTTTGTATAAGTGTGTGCCAGGCTTTTAATAGCATTTAAAAATTAGTTACGATGTCCATTCTTCCAGAGTGTCTTGTCTGCTTGGGTGCCATACCAAAACTCTCACAGCAATGAAGGAATCAAGAATCGTCAGGCTTGGCAGGACGCCTGGGCGTCATACCTGAAGTCCCAAGCGTACAACTTCCACAAGCAAGTCCAGAAACAACCAGAACCACGTCCCTGCGACAACGCCCAAGAACCACAAGATTGTGGTTGCCAAGAACCAGAGGTGCCTGAATGTGGTCGTAAAGAAACAAGCAAGAAACAGTCTTGTGATGGTGGAGCTAACCAAGAGCCAATCAAGATTGTGATCAAGTATTCCAACGGGAAACAGTCAAAGGAGTCTTGTGGATGCCAAGAACCAAAGCCAACTTGCGGTTCCGAAGAAAATGAATCAGCGTGTGGTGGCCCAGAACCTGAGCCAGCGTGTGGATGTCAAGAACCTGAACCATCATGCGGATGCCAAGAAAAAGAACCACAGTGTTGTTGCCAAAAACCAGAACCAGTGTGTGGTTGCCAAGAAGCAGAGCCAGTGTGTGGTTGCCAAGAACCTGAGCCATCATGCGGTTGTCAAGAATCAGAACCAACTTGCCAAAAGTCCGAATCAGCTTGTGGATGCCAAGAACCTGAGCCATCTTGCGGATGCCAAGAACCAGAGCCAGCTTGTGGTTGCCAAAAACCTGAGCCTTCATGCCAAAAACCAGAACCAGCATGCGGGTGCCAAGAACCTGAACCAGCGTGTGGTTGCCAAGAACCCGAGCCAGTGTGTGGTTGCCAAAAACCTGAGCCTTCATGCCAAAAACCAGAGCCAGCATGCGGGTGCCAAGAACCTGAACAAGCGTGTGGTTGTCAAGAACCTGAGCCAGTGTGTGGTTGCCAAAAACCTGAGCCTTCATGCCAAAAACCAGAGCCATCATGCGGATGCCAAGAACCTGAACCAGCATGTGGTTGCCAAGAACCCGAGCCAGCGTGTGGTTGCCAAGAATCTGAGCCAGCGTGTGGTTGCCAAGAATCTGAGCCAACCTGCCAAAAGTCCAAGCCACCTTGTGGATGTCAAGAACCAGAACCAGCTTGTGGTTGCCAAAAATCTGAACCATCATGTGGATGTCAAGAACCCGAGCCATCATGCCAAAAACCAAAACCAGTGTGTGGTTGCCAAGAGCCTGAAGATGAAGAATCATCATGCGGCTGCGGAAAGCAAGCATCAAGTACCTCTGAATGTGGTTGTGGCTACAGCAATGGAGGGAAGACAAACGACAATGGCTATGCTAAGCCCTTAGCTCGTGGTCAACTCAAATCAGGAGGCCAAGTCAAGAGGTCATCAAGCCAAGTTCGCTCCCACCAAGGTCACCACTAAAATGACCTTCTGTGAAAAAGAATAATGAAGTAAGTTTTGACGGATTGCTGATATGGCTCTTATTTATGATATTATGTCTCATGGCTGTGAATTGTTTATTTAGTTTTAAGAATATTATATTTATTTTTTGCCGCTTACCGAAAGTGATGACTTAGCCCAATATTTATTGCTTTTAAAAATATTTATTTATTTCAAAATAAAAATATTGCACAATTTTTATGTTTTATTCATGTAACATCAAACATAATATGTTAATGTATTTATTCCTTGGCTTATAGGTACAAAGGTATGAGTGTGACCCCTATGCTGTAAAAATTTGGTTCATTTGTGCCAATTCCACCTCGGTTTTCAGAGGAAGGATTCAGGTTATGTGAGGTTTGATTTTTTTCAGTTCACATGCAGCATGTGTAAGCGCGAACTTACACGTGTCTGCCTATGGACGTGCATTAAATGTCGAAATGTCTTTTCAACTTTGATTATAGATTATGTATAGTCCGATAGATAGCTCAGCTGTTAGTAGAGTACTTGCATTCCATGCTGAGAGCTTGGGTTCGAAACCCACTGAAGGTATCATAAATGATTTTCCATTTCAGTGTTTATTACAAAAAACACAGGCAAGGTTTACTCAGCCTTCACAAGAAATTAGTACCAGCTTCCTTGAGAGCTGGAAAACCCTCTCTTCAACTGTAGTGGTTGGCGTAAGGCCGGCCCCCCTACCTGTATTTATAAATAGGTTCCACTCGCCGCATGCGAAATCCATCGGGGATAACGCAGCAAGAAGTTACACTATATGTGTGGCTCAGTTGATAGATAGATGTTAGTCGCATGGACGATCCATTATTTCTACAAGCCCGCACCATATCATTTTACTCCTTTGTAGTTTCACTCTCATATTCTCATTTATACCGCACTCATTCATAGCCCAGTCATTTTGGATCCTATCATTCAGAGACTTGCCAAATTATATTTGGAAAGATGAGCACAGGCATGGAAAGTGTATGGTACAGACGTTGCCATGGAAACAAAGATGTCAACCCTAGCAGATGCCATTCATCATCACGCCTGTATACTCCAAGTATCATACTGTACATCTAAAGCGTTTTACCAAAAATACATGGAGACTAAAACGCTCCCTAGACGCGCTTTTTCAGTTTCCATATATATATTTTGTAAGCGCTACCACTGAGTTTAGACGCCTTTTGTTCTCTCCGTGGTTCTGCTTTATTAAGATTTGTCAGCGACGCGTAAGAGACAAGACGATGGTGGATATAGAGAATCAAAGGTCCTTGAATATTAAATGTATTTTCAAATAGGGCCCTTTTACTTCTTGAAAATGGTAAAAAAAACGGTTTTTGTTAACTTAAAGATATCATCATTTTTATTCTGTTAAATTCAATAAAAATTAAGATGATGGCGGTGAGCGCTGTTCTTGTGTGACTCATACCTCAAGAGGCCTACACACGCTTGTTCTGAAGTCGTTGCTCAAGCAAAATCTAAATCCTGTAAAGCGGGATGGACCCTTGGTGACCGGTCTTTAATAAAAGCAAATACAAGCCCAGCGATGAGTGAAATCTGAAAATTACAGGATTTTGATTTGGCTTCCATCGCGTTGGGAATTGAACTCATAACTTGTTATGTTTATGAGTTTGAAGCGTTAATCACTAGACTATGGAGTGGTTCGTAATCTAGTTTGAAACGCTGGTATCAAAGTGTTCTCATATAAGGAGTAGGTCTATAATATCTTTAATCTAAGTTTCAAAAAGATATATTGACATTCAAAACTCACATCAAATGCATGCCCAAAAACAGACACTTGTTAGTTCGCGCTTACAAATGCTGAATGTGTACTTACAAATTACATACAAACCAAACCTCAAATGAACATAAACCCTGTAACTTTTGCCGACCTTCACTGAGACAGGGGTGACATTGGCAAAGTGAACCATTTTTTACGGTTAGGTTGGTCAGCGTCATACCGACGTATAAGTCAAGGAATAATCGCGTTGAACGAAAATTTACGGTAGATACGATAGCACTCCTGCAGCCAAAGTATAAAACATTGCGGTGACTCCCCTCGATGGGTAAATAGAAAAACTGTGTGAAAACTAAATCGCTCTCAAGGAGTGCCGTTGCAGGATCCATACATTTTCTATTCACGCAATCGAGGTGAGATTTACGCAATGTATTTTACTCGAAGTAATCGTCTATGATGTAGTGTTCATACTTTTTATTTTTATTTACGTGATCGAGGGGAGTGTTAGGCCCGGTATATTGAACTGTAGTAATATTTTAGTTAACTATTACTTGAACTTTTATTCAAAATACTCAATCTCGAGTTAACTAAAACCGAACATTGCCGAAGTATGAAGCCACGCCCCCAAATCTTGGAAATAATTAAAATGCCATTCAAAAGCTTTAAAACAAACAACTATTCATAAAAATCATATGCCTTACCTTTATTAAGCTAGAAAACGAGACAAAAAAATGTTCAGTTTGCAACAATTTTGATGTATCCTTACTTAAAAAAGAACAGCTGCTGTCAGTGAAGCGCCGCGATCTTGAAAATCGAAAGTTAAAGTTACTAAATATTTACTGCCGAAATTCGGTGAGTGAAATATTATTATGATTTAACTAAAATTGCATTTTAGTTAACTTTACGATACTTCAAAATACCGGGCCTTAGTAACGATTTTAAATGATGGTAAAGACTTGTTTTTCTATACCTAACTTTAAGCTCCTCAAACTACAAAGGCCCTCATCCCTTTGTTGAAGCTTGTAATTGAGCTTGAGGTAAATCCGGCATTACATTTACGATATTTAATTACTTTAGACAACTTCCTCCGCTAACATTGGATACGTATACAAAATAATATATGACTAAGATAGAATCAAACGCGGGATTCTCGTATATTCTTGAAAATTCAAAAATGTTTAAAAACATGATAAAGTCTCCTTTGCAGCTATATATTTATCTCATTTTAAATGAAAATACTAGATTACCGCGTCTGCCTCCATACACAATAATATATGATTCATATGCTATCAAACGCGGCAATCTAGGGTTATTTCCAAAAAATTATTAATACATAGAATTAATGAGGAAATTATTTCCTGTGTTTCTATATATATGTGTCATTTTTTGAAGATAGTCCTAGATTTCCGTCTTTATTTGTATATTTCTCGTATAGAAGTGCCTAACTGAATACATTTCCCTCCATACAAGATAGCAATAAATTCAATCAAGCCACGTACCTACATTCAAACTTAGAGATAACAATGAGAGGGCTTATGTATGGAAATAGAACAGTGGCAAAACTCGGTAACTTCGTTCTTCTTCTCCCTGTGCCTCTTCAATGAAGATTGGTAATCATCATAACGATTTGCCCCTTTGGTACTGCGGCACAAAAGAGGGATTTTGTGCTTCTGCCAAATTGCTGTATCAGGATCTTTAACTAAGATGTTCTTCTTTGACCTGGGACTCGTCTTCCCTGGCAGACAGTCAGAGACATTGATTGAGTTTACTTATATATACACAAAAGAAAGGAAGCTTTTGTTGCAGTTTTGAAATAATTTGTCAAAATAAAAATAAAACGTTAAATGTGTACAAAATCGCACGCTTACACATGCTGCAGGTGTACTTACCAAATGAAAACATAAAATTAAATCTCACGATGAAAAGAAGCCAAGCATTTTTTTCGATTTCCTAAGACAAGGGTGATGATGATGATGGATGATTTATTTCCTGTGGCGCCATTTAATGGTCCAGGACCATCTCAAGGGCGCCATGGCTTCTGGAAAAAAACAGTATCCTCAGTGCCTTTCTGAAGGTGGTTGCAGGATGGTTCGCGTGAACAAAGTAAGCCAATTCATACAGAATTTGAGGTCAGCCTCAAATCAAGGAAAAATAAAAAGATGCATTATTACCCATATAAGAAAATCAAAATAGCAATGAAATATTTTTAATTTTTTTGTTTGATTATTGTCTCACATTTTTCATTCAAATTACCATTCATTTATATAATATTGATGTGAAACATAAAAAAAATTTGATAAATAATAAATAATAAACGCGTTTAATTTCGTCATCGCTGTCATTTTTATACTAAAAACATAAAACTTAGGAAACATATTTTTTAAAGAACTGCGATTTTTGGACATTTTACAAGAAAATATATTTTTCGCAGTTTCTGATATTTGTGAGTACCACCCAAGCATACACGCTACGGGTTGATTTATTCAATAAGGGAAGCAGGAAGCTAAGTTTGACTAATTAATTCATGTAATTCTACAAATCTCCGGGCTTATACGCCCAGACTCGTGTAGCAAGATAGGAAATGGGCCACATTTGATGGCACACAACCAAATAAATAGGTTACACACAAATAGCTTGGAATCCGAGAGCTTTTGAGTGAACGGAGTCCGCACATTTAAAACACAGTGGCATAAAAATTGTGAATTGGTGAAGATAAAGTTAATAGAAAAACTAAAAAACGTTACTCTGTCTATTTATGGAATAAAAATACGAGATATTTTTAATCCTCTCTTATACGTTCTTCTCTTTTTCTCAGTTTTACCACCACGACCCCTTGCGTTTTTTTGTAAGCAATCATTCAAATAAAAGGACCTGTATTTTTTACAGCTGGTATTGTCCCCTTCGCGTGACTGGGCTGGAATAAATTGTTATAATTAATGTCAAATGGTTCGATTTAAAACAAGAATATGACAATTCACAATAAGATTTAGAATCAACAAACAAGTGTAGGGCCTATGTATTATGACCAATGCACTGTGCAGAAGCTAGAGCGGACAAGAGAAAAACCAAAGGGCTACTCAGACCAACGAAATGAAAGTTCTTAGAATATTCATAGATAGAACATTACGAGAAATAGAGGGCATAGTAAGATGTAGCAGATCCAGGAGGTAGTTTTGGAGAGATTATGTCTCCAGAATAAGTCATGAAAATCTCACACACATCGTAGCTAATGAGATGCCAATAGGTCAACACCCAGCTGGGAAACATCCTAAAAGGTGGAAAGATAGCTATGTACCTATACGTCCTCAATTGAGTATTCATGAGCCAATCTAAGTATTTTGTGAATTACAGCTCGAAAGGTCTAAATCAAAAAAGTGTGGCGGCACACGGCCGGATTGCTGAAGCAAATGCAGGTTAATTTTTAATATTGGAGGATTGTTTTCTGAAATATGTTGCCAAGTTTAATCTGAGCTGCAATTTTCGGACATTTTGCTCACTTCTGCTTCTTCAGCGTGATGATTATATAGAAGCCCATCTATATAGAATGAATAATTTCTTAATTGAAAATATTTCTTAAGGTGTACGTCAAAATTTTGACAGAGATAATATTTGAATTTCATCGCTGTGTAGGACTGCTTTGATGGCTAGTACATAAGTACATACTTTATGATATAATATAATTTTATTCAAAAACGATAGACAGAATAACGAAGCAGATTCTCAAGTAAAAAACATTACATTTTAACTCGATCATTGCGCGTTTACCAATAAATTTACAGAAACTGAAAGAGCGAATTTATGGAACGTTTCAGTTTACATACATTTATTGGGAAAGCGCTTCTGTTAAATTTAAACGTGAAGTGTACAACTTGGGAAACAGACCGTCGTCTTCCTTTGACAGGCTCTGACAGGCAAACGCCGTTATAACGAAATGTGTTATATCAGTTTGTCATTAAAGCAAGTCTAACGAAGCCTGTTTCCTTTAATTTGACACATTTGTAACTGTACCATTGGACATGTTCGTATGCTTGATAATTGTCAATTTTATATACATTTGTGCCTTTGGACTGTGATCCTTACGTTTCACAAACAACTTTGTGTGATATCCTCATAGTATTAAGTCATCAACATCATCTTTTAAAGGCAGTGCCTTGTTGTGCCAGCCATCTCTCTTAGTTGCCATTCTCTTGAGCTGTGAAAAGAACGAGACCTCCATAAGCCGCTTCAAATCCTGAAAATATGAAGTTCTTCGGCGACCTCTAGTCCATCTTTCCAAAAAAAATGTTTCAATGAAGCTGTTAAGAAAGGTGCTGTGCCTAATCGAGTGTTCTATTGATTTGAATTTCCTTCAGAGTGAGAGCATGCATGAATAGAGTGAAAAATATCGAGGAGATGAAAGGAGTGTAAAAATGGAGACACATCTGTGGAGGTATTACCCACTACTAGTGGAATGGCGGCTGGATAGGTACCTACACGAAAACGAAAAAGCTGAAATACTCGTATGGCAAAAATAAGAAATTGCATTTTTATATTTTTGTTGTGACTACGAAAGGAATATGATATTGGATGAAATTCAATATAAATCATATCGTAGACCGATAAACAAGCTCAGACAAATACAAGTTTTTCTCTCTTTTGTGGACTCTGGGAACTTTTGTGATGGATCCGAAGGCTTTTCTTTATTTTTTGCCTTCCTTCTCTACCTCTTTGTCAGTGACACACAACAAACGAAATAAATTGAGAAAAAATGTAAATACTTCTGCATTTGTTTTAGATTTCCTTCAACTCTTCCACTATTTCCCTTGACTTTCCTTTCATATGCTTTTTTTGTCAGTCGATCATCATTCCTTCATTCTAGATGCCTGAACCATCTCATTGTACCTCCTCATTGTTGTGCACGCTTACAAGCAGACACGTGTAAGTTTTCGCATTCTCATGCTGCATGTATTCTTATAAAATAAATCTAATCTCACAGGATCATAAACATTGCAACTCCTGACAAATTTCCCTAAATCCGAGGTAGCATTGGTAAAATTGATCCAAATTTTTACAACATGGGAGGACAGCGTCATAACAGCTTATTAGTCAAAAAAAATCAACCTTTTAGTAAAAGAAGAATAGTTGTTAAAAAACTGTTTTTTAAAGACATTATTTCAGGCAAGGGAAAAAATTTCGACACGTTGTATGCAAACATAATAATAGCTCCAATGTCACAGGGCTGGGTTATCTAACAAAGGCTTACTACTATTTTGTTATCAACACAAGTTTCATATATGTATCAAGTTACATAGATGTGTGATGTTTGTAATCCGAATAAAAAAGTTGGAATATCCGCACCGACAACCTTCCGTGTCCATTCTGGAGCAATTTAAAACTTTAAATATTTTTCAGGGTTTGGTGGTTTACACAGTGTCCATTCCATTCATTCCATTGTCAAGTCCATTGTATAATTAATGAAAGAAATATACTGTTTTAATTCATTTTTTTATTATTTTATTTTAAATATGTCTAAACAGTTTTCGCCTAAAAAGTTGTTGTCCTGAGGATGCCTTTTTAGGCGAAAACTTTTAGACATATTTAAAATAAAATAATAAAAAAGTGAATTAAACAGTATATTTCTTTGATTAATTAAAACTTTAAAGTTTGTACAAATGGTACAAATATTTTACAAATTGTAGGTACATATTTTTGGCTTAACATTTTTCTTGGCCGGTTTTGCATCACTGCTCGACAGCAAAACAAATATCCGTTCATACTTTCATAGCGACATTTCTTTAATTTATTTTCAGATAAAAACTTTTATTTTTCTTTCAAATTAAATACACAATAAAAATATTATTTGACAGTGCGCATACTAATTAAAGTACGATGTATTGCTATTATATTTTAAACTTCAAGTGAAGTGGTTGGCGTAAGGCCGACCTCGCTACTCAAGCAACTTTCTCGAGTGAATGTGCTGGATGGACCTTTGGTGACCGGCTTTTGGTAAAGGCTCATATTCTTTTCAAGTCATAAAGGCATCATTTTCTTTCTGTTAAATCTTTGACCTTCTGATTATGATTTCGTGGCGTAAACCACTTAACTACACGTGGATCAGAATAGAGGATATTTTTTATACGTTTTGCCTTCATTTTGGTAATTTTTTCCTGTCATTCTTGGCCCTTCTGTCTCTCTGAAATTTTGTATTACGTTTATCTTTTGAATCCTACGATTACGTTCTACTTTGCAACTTAGATTGAAAACACGCACGGGGTGTGAGTGACAGAATGAAAAGGTGAATCTCATTAAAGCAGAGCTCTGACAGGCGACCGCCTCTCACTTAGAATAAATGGTCGGGGCGAGTGATAAATGTTGAGGAGCGCTGGTGAGTGCAAGGCGGGCAAGGAAACGTGCTGTGGTGCCTGCGTGGCTGCCTGTGATTCTCAAACTTTTTCCATTTTCTTCTTCTTCAATAGCGCCACAGCTCAATTTGAGCATTGAATTCCTTTCATACACAATATTTATCCCTATACAAGAAAAAACTATTTAGAAGGTACGCATAATTAGAGTGCGCCGTTTTTTGATGTGCACAACGCTTCAAGGACACTCTGAAATCAGGTACTTCTTTGAAGATACCAACTGTTTTTGGCTACCTCACCTTGGTGGTAGTTTTTTCTGCTCCATTGGACCCGCAAACCAGTCCTAGGTCCCCAAAATTAGTCCGTGTCTGACGCTACAGCTGGACCAAATCAATCACCCCATCCCCCGCAGATCTGAGCGTCTAGCGTCTCCATCCTATTTCAGCGGGTGAAGACATTAGCTAAATATGAAGGAACTGCACCATTAACAGCCTCGTAAAGCATTAGACAAACATGGTAGCCCACCTTTTCCGGAAAACGAGAAAACGAAGCCAATGCAGTATCTTCAAAATGAAGTAATGAGATTAAATTTGGATATCCCGAATATGAGTCTCGTTACTGAATTCGGCACAGATTCAAAACAGTTCACTGTTTTTTTTCGGCTGATCTATGTACTTTATTGAGCAGTAGTCAACTTGAGACTTCTGCCTCTCACTCTTTCTGTACTCCGATGAAGTGCTCCAGTTTGCAATACGTAAATGATGAGCCTCATTCTTCTCCACTTCTTCACTTAAGCACAGTTTGTGCCTTGCCACTCTTTTTATTCCTCCCGGTTTGCAAGTCATCAATATTTTAGGAATCCGTGTGGCAGGCATTTTCTGAACATGTCACTGAGACTTTTGCAGTTTTATAAAGATTGAAATACTGGGTGTTTGGTACATCCTGAAGATCATTCCGCCGTATACGTCACTCTTCTCCATCCTTTATTGGATCAGATATTTGGTAAAGCATTTTCTTCTCTAACCCTTCAAGTGCTTTAGCTAAATTCTCCTATAGCTGTAACACGATTTTTTAATGCCCCTGTGAGCCTGTCATTTATCCCAAAGATGTGCAGTTTGAAAATCTAGATTCTGTTGGCAAGCTTTGGTAAAATTTGCTTCAAAATACCAAGAAATAGCGTCGCAGTAAACATCTCGTAAAACTTTTACCATTTTCTTCAAACTGAGTTATTGTAGACCCCTGTCGCTGCAATATTGATTTATTCACTTTCGCGCACTTTTTGAAATTGCGCATTTTAAATTCAACTTCACTTGAAACTGAATTATGCATGACCTCACCCCCTCCCTTCAATCCTCCACCTTTCACCCTTACCCTACTTTTACCTCAGACCTACCCTTAACCGATCCATGGTGAGAGATGAAATGCATTGTTAACAATTTTCATTTTTGTAAACAGAGACTTACAAAATGACAAATAATTTTAGATACCTACTTCAATAGAGATAACTTGTCAAATAAATGTATCTGCTACGACAGAGATTAGATAAAATGTCAAACAATTGTGCCTAGTACGACAGAAACTAGATTAAATGGCAATCAATTGCACCTGTCACGGCAAAGAGTACATAGCTCAAACGACTAATGATTTTAACTGCTACAACAAACTAGATTAAATGTCAAATAATTGTACCTGCTACGACAAACTAGATGAAATGTCAAATAATTGTACGGGCTACGCCAGACTGTAGACTGTAGAGTCTGGATTACTTGTCAAATAATTGCACCTGCGACGACACATATGTACTAGATAACTTACCTGCCACGTTTTTTCTGTTCTCGGCAGAAAGAGGGTTAAACAAAAGTGTTATCGACACGTTTCCCCCTTAAGCTGTAATGGGGAAAGCCTTATCGACTTTATTATGCCTATTTTTAGATATTTTGCATTTCTAATTGTTGAAACAATAATTATAAAATAGTACAGTTGATTGTGCAATAAAGGCCAGCAGATTGCATTTACTGAGTCACATTCAGTGAGTCACAATCATTAGAACCTGGAAAATATGGTTGTGATGGTGTACCCAAAGAGGCGCAGAACAGTTGGAAGATCCATGTTTAGGAGGCTGGACGGAGTGGTGGCAGACTACCGTGCGGTAGGAGTTTGAGGCTGGAAAAGGAAATCGTTGGGCAAAAAGCGGTGACTGCGGTCATCGGCTGCGGTAAATTAAAGAGGTCTAAACAATTTGTCATGAAAATGATATTGACAATGGTGACAGCTGATAGCTCAGCTGGTAGAATTCTGACGTTCAAAGGCAGAGAGCTTTGATTCGAATCCCATACATAGTTTTCATGAGGTTGTTGGCCTGAGGCCACCCTCCGTATCAGTGAAATAGGTTCCCCTCGCTTAATGCGAAACTTTCATGGACAGTTGAAGTTGAAGTTAAACTAACTGCACAATATGTGTAGCTAAATCGAGTTGATAGTTTGTGCTGTAAATTTTGCATTAAAAATCGAGTATAAAATTTTCTTAAGAACTGTTCTACGAACAGAGCCTTCGCGTGGAAGGTTTTTGTAAAAGTTTCAGTTTGAAGCCAGCGAGACCTTTTCAACTCATTTCCTGAAGTTTCCGTAATTATCGACTGAAATAATACTGTTAATTAGTCTTCCTTGGCTGAATTAATTGGCATCATTAACGATCCTCAGAGTTGAGCACCTCCTTGAAGCAGCACAAGAATAAAACACCAGGCATTTGCAAAGTTCGGGGAAAGTATGTACTTCACGTTGACTTGAAGCTGAAGGAAAATTCAAAATCAACCATGCTCTCCAATTCACAAGAGACTTAGTTATAAAAACATTTATTTCAGTTTTCAACAACGTACTAGATTAAAATATAAGAAGATTATTTGAAAAGGGAAATAATAATCAATAGTTTATGTTTTCAACGGTATTTAAACGTTTCGGGCAGTATTCATTAGATTGTTTGAACCCAAAACTAAAGTTAAACCAGCTTATCAGTATGGGAAAACCGACTTTAAACTAATTTTAAAAATTTAAATCTTTTTATGAATAAGGTGGTTTAGATTCATTTTCAGTGGATGTAAATAGTACGAGCAGAGGACTCTAGGATAATTAGAAACGTTTTGCATGGTGCATCCTCAGGTGCCAGACCACTTGGACGTCCCCGGAGACGGTGGGCAGATAATATAAAGGCCGAAAGTTCTTAGAGTCAGGGGAACATGCAGGGATGCGGCAAAATACAGAGTCCTGAAAGATTGTGTTGCGGGAGGCCCTGAGCCTTCAAGGTTTGTGAGGTGAAGAAAGTAAAAAGGTAAAGTAATAAATGCACGCCCACAAGCAGGCATGTGTGAATTTGCGTATAGACATACTGCATGTGCTGTTATAAAATGAAACACAAATCTATTTTTGTAATATTTTTTACTGCATATTATACTGCATGTATTCCTACAAGATTAGAAAAAAACTTTTTGTATTTCATTAGTCGTTTTCATAATACTGACTGAACTTTATTTCGTTTTTATTATAAAAAAATAAATGTATTTTATTCATGCATAATTTCTATTGCTTTTTTATTTATATTTTCAATCTCATTGCACTCAAAGTTTTAAAGTTTTAATTCAAAACAACCCACATTATCCAGCCATTCTTTTCTTGTTTGTTTTCCTCCACCTCTTCAGTAAGTTGATCGTCTTCCGTTGCACTTTATCCCGAGTATAAAACTTGACGCCTAAAATCGATCACAGCGTTTGAAAGTAAGCCATAGCAGAGTGCCTATGGAGTGTTTAAGCTTTCATACACTTTTCCTGAAACGCCGTGCTTGCGTTGAAACGTCTTGAGGCGCTGTTTAATCAGCATAATGGGATATGGAGATTTTATTGCCGTATACTCTAAACGGTCTTTCAGCCATTGAGAAATGGCATTGCTGTAAGGAGAAAAACAAAGTCAAATGCCATTTGTCACGGAAAGCAAATGCACTTTTATGTTATTCACTTCTCGCGTGGATTCATAAAATTCTTCCTTTCTTCTTCTTAGTAAAGACCTACTGGTCTGATCCGAGTTGCTTCTCTTCTACAATGTAGGCTCCCAGCTGTCTAAGTATCTGTTATTAGGGGTCTTCCAGGAAGACGTCTGCTCGATACAATTCAAAATGGATTTACGAAACGTGGTTTAGAAAATTTAATATAATTGAAATAGAAACGAATGGAATATTTTTTGCATCACAACAAAAGAATAGAATGCATGAAAAAGGTTATGACTTTTAATGAAAGGAAAGAAATATGCAAAAACATGCATTTAATGAAATGTTTAAATATAAATGTACCTTTGCAACATCCATAGATTATAAATACTCCATTTCTTGTTGAAAGTTGTTGAAATGTATGAGTATGTTTTTTATTTAAATAAATTGTTAAAGGCTTATTCTGTGAAAAAAAAAAATAATAATAAAAAAATTCAAACATACTTCATTGCGTTGTATCCATCTCATTTTTTAACGTTTTTTCTACTAAATATTTCTTGCGAAATAAAAGCACTTCCCCGACTCCAAATGATCCCACATTTAGTATACACAGCACAACGTACAGACATTTGGGTGAGTCCCTTATATGCGAGGGCACGTACGGGCCTCACTGCCTTTTAAAATATCACGAAAAAAATCTACAATCTCATGTCTGAAAGGATCTGCTCATCCCTTGTGCCTGGTTCAGACGATCAAATCTTTTTAGTGCCGAGTAGCGAGTGATTAGTGACCTAAAGTGTCGTAGGCTACAGACAAGTAACCTACTTACATATCACTACTTTAAAGGTAAAACTAAATAAGTGACAGATTAAACTAACTTGGGTTTCTCAGATAAATGCACCTTTTTCCTCTTTTCTACAACAGAAAACATTAGAAATGTATGAAAATCCTGTAGTTTAAAAGTATTTCATGAGCACTTCCTTATAATAAGTGCACTAACTATGATAAGTTACCCCCAATAAAATGTTTTATTCACGGTTTCTCAAATTAGTGAATCAGATCCCATACATTCTACCTTTAAGCTGACGATATATTGTTGCAATAATCACAATGAACGTGATGAAAATCGTAACTAAATCCGCCATCGTGTAAAACGTCACTTTTGGCGGTTCAACGTTAAAATTAGCTGTGTCTGGTCCGGTCGATGGTTTAGTGGTAGAATACTTGCGTTCCATGCCAGGGGGGTAGGGTTCAAGCCCCACGAAGTTCCGGAAATGATTTCTCGCTTTGGTGTTTATTTCAAACACCAAAGCAAAAGACCGCTTCTCAGCCTTAACAAAAAATGAGAACTAGCCCTCACTGGAGCTGAAAGCCTACACTTTAAGTTAGCGTAAGGCCAAACCCTTTACTGCAAAAATAAATAGATTTCACATGCCGAATTCGACTCCTGCAGAGCAAATCGTTGCACTGAATGTGCAGCTCAATTGCATTTTAGTTGCGATTGTTATTATAGAAAAAATCTAATGATTCTATGGGTACAAGGAAGGTGTTGTATCGTCATTTTTAATAAAATATTTATTCCTCATGTGTCATTTATCTAACCACACTGGAAGTTTTTACCCAGGGTTTTTTTTGTACAGATTTTTTTAAAGATTTTTATGTTTTCATGTACCTGAATGTTAATATTAATATCCCTTGACGTATAGGACTAACCGCCCATACTGTAAAAAATGGTTCACTTTGCCGAAGTCGCCCCTGTTTCAGGGAAGGTCGGCGGCAAAAGTTTCAGGGTTTATATTCACTTGAGGTTTGGATTTTAATTTGTTAGTACACATACAGCATTTGTAAGCACGAACTTTCACGTGTCTGTTAGTGGGCATGCATTTGATATGAGTTTTGAATGTTAACATATCTTTGCAACTTAGATTATAGATTATTATAGATCCTCACTCGCCTATAAAATGTGAGCCCGTGTGAATGCCCTATTATCTACCCATACACTTTCTTTATAAGAATAATCATATGTAGAAGCTTTTTTTATTGTAGTAAAAGCCAAAAGAGAATTTTCGTATCCTGCGCTCAAGTAAGTATAAAATTTCACGTTAAAATCATACCATAACCAAAAATTTATGAAAACTAATACACTCACCAGAGGCTCTACTTGTGTTTACTAACATATTGTTGTTTAGATTTAACGTAAATGATTATACTTGAGGCACTAAGCAAATAATGCGCTATTTACAGATGTTTTTTTGTGTGTCTAGCTTGGCCATCGATTGAGTCCTGAAAAAATACCATTGCCCTTTTTTATATAAGCCGTGCAAGATTGAAGGATTTGCCACATATGAAATAAGTTGAAAAAATATTGTGCTTAGTTCTTTTTGATTTGTTTTCCATTTGTGTCGTATAGAATCAAATGTGGCAATCGATCTACAATTCTTCAACTCTAAATGGAAAACATCTCTCTGACACTGAAATTTAGTCCGTCTAGATTTGTTGTTGATCCTTTAAAAGGTTCTCTGTACAAAGTGCGCAACTTCCTTAATCTGCTTACTTTGATGGAAAACACTCAATTTTTGGCTCTACGTAGAAAACCAGTTCCTGATGGACCTGTTTTAGATTTATAAAAGCATGTGAGGATAAAGGTACGAAAGATTTTGCGTGGTCTAGTTCTTTCTAGTAGTTTCTCGTACTTTTTACACAAATGTATATAATTCTAGTGGTTTTGCTGCTTATACCTAATAATTATTTATTTTTTATAACTACAAAACAATATTCTTACGCTAATACGTAATCATACCAATATAATGAAGATAGTTTGGGCATTTTAAAATAATGGATGATGAACGATTGACAAGGAGTATCTACAGAGGAAATGTAACAGGCAAAAGTGGTAGGGAGAGACCAAGAAAGAAATGACTTCATCAAATTTATGAAATGGTGTAGGTATGAGAGTGAATGTAAGGAATTAGATAAAAAAGTGATGGATATGAATGAACTTTAAGTAGTGTGTCAGGATAGGAATAAGTGTAGAAGAATCAACAGAGGCTCCGATCACCCCTAGTGGAACGGCGACATCGTTACAGCTACATTTACTTCCTTTCTTTGAAGACATCAAGTATGTAATATTGTAGCATACATAAACAAAGCGTGTATGTAAAGATTCGGTTCATCTTTATGGTTGTCGGGTCGATAGATCTGTTGGTAGAATGCTTGCGTTCCATGTCAGATTGCTAGGGTTTCATACATATGTACACCGAGGGTGTTAGAAATCATTTCCCTTTTCGATGTTTATTTTAAGCCCTAAATCCAAATATTGGTTGTAATATCGCTTAAAAAAACAAAAAGGAGAGAACAATATCAAAGAACCATCACCCTCGGTAGCTGAAACAAGTCCATTTCAAGTGAAACGGTTGGCTTAAAGCCGACTGATTTATGAAAATAAAAAAGTTCTACAAACAACTCTTCTTGGATTAACGTAGGAAGAAGTGTTCACTATATGTGAGCCTTGGTGCGTTGCATTGGTCTGTAGTGGATTTTTTTTATATTTACCAATTTGTCGTACATATCTAGTACCCTGAGTATACAACATTGCATAATTCTCACCTTGATTGCGTGAATAAAAAATATATGGAATAAACGACGGCACTACTAGCGAATGATTTAGTTTTCATTCACTATTTTCGATTTACGCAAGCGAGGTGAGTTCACGCAATGTTTTATACTCTAGGGACTGATATCCTGTCAGACGCCATCGTTTTAATCGCCCATGAAGAGATAAATGCGTTTCAATATTTTGTTGAGACGGCGGAATGCCCAAGTGGAATTATTTAGGACGTCTGAAATGTCCTACGTGATCAGACTAGCTATAAGACCAACCCTAGTGCTTCTATCTTACCGTAAGCTACAATCCAAGTGGCAGAGGGTTTTTTAAATTGAAAAAAATTGTGCCCATTTAACAAATTAATGGTTGATACAAAATACGCACTAAACGCCATAGTGTTTAAACAGAAAGAAGAAGATAAAACATTTTAGAAGGTTTGAAAAAATATTAGATTTTTGAACAAAAATCAACCGAGTAACTTATTTGTGTCGCTCACACAATACCCTCATTTCCACCATACATGTTGGTGCAATCTGTCACTAAACATGGTAGTTTATAATGCCTTTTTTATTTTCACAATCCAACTGTTCTTATTTAAACCAGTATTCCTTTAACTGGGTAGACATCGGCCGCAATTTCAAAATTATGACTTGTAAAATATGTGATAAAAACGGAGATAACCTACATTAGCTTGTGGAAAAAATAACTTAAACATATCGTTCTGACATGATCAACACTCGTAATTTCGTGCGATATTTTAAAGAATCATTTTTTAAAGGAATCCTATGCGGGGACTGTCAAGATATCAGTAAATTTGAAGGTCTTTGACACTTTTTGGAGTGCCGCAGAGTTATGGGTGTTTATGAGCTGGAGGTTAATGTCCTGATCTTTTATAAACGGAGCTCTAGCTACGTATTGTTGTGTTACGTGTTGCGCTGCCTTTTTTTTTTGAGATACTGGAAAGAAGTGGGGTTTGATATTAGCTTTCAAAATAACAAGGTGTAAACTTTGTTTGGTTGACCATTTTTTTTTAATTTCAGTTGTGTAATATGACAAATTGAGGCGCGATTTTGATATGTCATTTCTCTATCAAATTATAATCGCTCAATAACATCACACGGAACACAGATAATCTACATCGCGAACAACAAAAATAACGCGAGCAGTGTTTACGTTTAATAATCATCTAACGGATTCGCAGAAGTTATTCCACGTCTATCGCGTCGCCGTTATTTCTGTGGCGCCGATTATCGATCCAGGATGGGGGGGAGCGTGTCCCCAACTACCCTCAACCCTAGGGGATAGCACGCCTGACTCCCAATTCTAGGGAGGGATGATTCCCTTTACTACCAACACCGAGGGATGATCCTGTAACTCCTGATTCAGGGGAATGATTTTCAAACTCTTAGTTGTTCCTTGACTTATAGGTTGGTATGCGGCTGACCATTTATGCTGTAGAAAATGGTTCACTTTGCCAATGTCATCCCTGTTCCCCTGAAGAATGATCTGGTAACTCCCAGTCGAGGGAAAAGTAATAAATAAAGAAAGCCCATACTCTAGTCGTAGAAGAGACAGTTTTTTTAACTATCAATTTTTAGTGGGATGATTTTCTTACATTCTATTTGTGGGAGCAGGGAATGTTAACGTTACGTTATACGTTATACATATAGTTCTTGCCACGGTCAATTCCAGAGGGGATTGTTTCCTTTACACCTAACACTAGTAAAGACTGTCTACTAATTCCCAACGGAAGGGAAATGATTCTCATACTCTTATTAGATCCTCATATTCTATTACTTTTATCATCTAAGAGACAGTTCTCGGGATTATCAATTCTTGGGGAATGATTGTCTTTACTCTGAACACTAGTATGGATGATCTTTAAACTTCCAACTAGGGAGAAAAAATGATTTCCTTCGTATTGCTCAATAAAGGATGATTCACTTACTCCCAGTTCTTCTAATTTTTCTTGATTTAGATCTTATGACAAAAACATCATTCAAAACAATTAATTAAGAAAATTTATGTAAGAAAATCTTGAATGTTTGATTAGAAATCAACTTTTTAAATGTAAAAGTCTTAAGCTTTAGCCTCCAGTGATGCAGATCTTTCACCATTTTTTTCAATCCGTGTACACTTTTTTCATTTCATGCAAAGTCATACCAATAGTCTGTTTTATTTCTCTTTCTAATAAGCATTTTTCTCTCTTTTTACAGGTAAGTAAAAATTTATCTTCCGTTCAAGAAAACTGCAAAATTGGTAAGTTACTCGTATGAAAGGAAAAATAGTTTTTGGTTTCTTATGTTTCATATTGAAGTTCGAAGTTTGTCGGCGCTATGGCAAATATTGAAATGAAGCATAGACTACAAGTGACGGCAAAACGAGAAAGATATGTGCGGTGAAAATGAAACAATTGAGGAGAAATCTCTTAAATAAAATTAATGAATTCAAAACGGTATGCGAGGAGATGAAAAAATTGGATGCAGATCTGCAGAGGCTGTGGCCACCCTTAGCAAAATGGAGACAGAGTTACAGTTATGGCCAAGAGATCAAGTCGCTAACCTCGACTAGCGTACTCATATTTGAAATAAAATAATTCTCCTTTTCTTTATCTTTCTAATATATGAAATACTCGTAGAATGTGTATATTTAAAATTTACAAAAAATTGCTCCCTATGCCAGGCCAAACCGTTCATCAGATTTTGTCAAAATTTCCAAGAAACGTGTAAATTATCGTTCAAATAAATCTTGTGAACTTTGATGTCGATCGGATTACAAAAATAGAATATCAGCCTTATTGTTGCGTAAGGCTGCCTCCCTTACCTGTGAAAATAAATATATTCCACACGCACAAATGGCATATTGAACCACGCGGAGTACTGCTACTTCAAAATAAAAGATGAACCCAATACTCTAAATCTTTGATCTTTGAAATTCATTTTCAAAGGAGTACCTGAGTTTGTTTTCGAAATAAAAAAAAAAGACAATTTGTTCTCAAAAGGTGTAGGTACCTATCAAATCTTTTTCTACCTTTTTCTTCCGGCATCTTTTTTTCACATTTCCCGGTACAAAAAAATCCGTATCTGTTGAAGATAAAAAGTGTATTAATGTACCTATGGGATTTTTTTTATTGGGAGTATGCTTTGATTGAAAATTGTTCAGGTAGAATTTTTTTCGGATTATTCAAGATATCCAGCCTGCTTGTAAATTGAAAAATAATCATTAAAGTACATTTCAAAAAATATTTTCTATTTTGTATATTTATGTATGAGATCAATGTATGTTCCGCGACTAACAGGTTGGTATAAGGCTGACCTCCCATGCTGTAAAAACTTGGTTTACTTATGCCAATGCTACCCCGTTTCAGCGAAAGACGGCAGGAGTCGAAGTTTATGTTTATGTGAGGGTTTTGTTTTTGTTTTGAAGTACACATACAGAACGTATAAGCGCGAACTTACACGTATCTGCCTAAGGACGCGCATTGAGCATAAACCTAAAATATAAATATATATTTGCAGCTTAGATAATGGACTTAAATAAATTCTGTAATTTTCTGGAAATTTCCATTTAATAAAGACATATTTTACCACCTTTCTTTTTTCTTCTTCTTTCTTTTCAATTAAAAGAAAGTAGCCTTTTCGTTCTTAACTTATTTAAAACTCCACAAAAAATACAACACTACCTGCCAACGACCCTCTTTTTAAAATACGAACAAAAGATAAGATTCCAAATTTGAAAAGATTAAAACCATCGTTATTCGACTGAAAAGGGTCAGTTTAAGAAAGACTGTAGACTGATAATGAAAGATGGGTTGTCTGGAGTTGCTTTTACCTCTTTTGTGTCAAGATAAAGTCGGTTAATTAATTTCATCCTTCAGACAGCACGTTCCGAGAACGAAGCCTTGATTTTCTGTAACATTTCGGATGTCAAGCAGTAATCTATTTTTATAATTACCTTTTTAAAATATGAACGGATCATTTGAATAAGGCAAAGTACCAAAATATTGCAATTTGAACAAAGAATTCCTTGGCTTATAGGTTGGTATGAGACTGACCACTCATACTGTAAAAAAAGGTTCACTTTGGAATGGAACCCCTGTTTCAGGGGAGGTCGGCCAGAGTTTCAGGGCTTATGTTCATTTGAGATTGAGTTTTTATATTGTAAGTCCATAGGTATGTGGCATGTTTAAGAGCGAACTTATACGTGTCTGCTAGTGGGAATATATAATTTATGAATCTCAAATGTATATTTTTGCAAATTAAATTTAGATTATAGATGGCTATCGAAATATACTTGGCATTTTAGTTTTATATGGCAACTCAAAAAACTTGATTGAAGATATTAAAAAAGGCTCTTGATACCACGCACGGTTAATGATACTTTGTGCAAAATGTATTGTGGAGATGAAGGAATCGTGTGAGCTGCGCCTGCGTAAAAATGATACCAAGTCTGTTTATTTGTTTACACAAATCTGAAAAATATTAATTCTAACCTGCTCAAATAAGTTTTCATCTTTTTAGCTTCTTCTAGAATCATAGCAACGCAAATACATCTCAACTTTCTAAGCTGAATCAACCTTGCCGGTATTTTTATTTTGGGTTTGAAATAAAAACCGAAACGAGAAATCTTTTCTGGCATCTTTAGTGGGGATCGTACCCAGGATTCTTCCAATTAAGCCATCTATATGATGTTTATATTGATACTTTCTAGTTAGGCTACGTACAGGAAAAGAAACACTTTTTTTGCTACAAAAGAGGACATAGTAATAACTTCATAGTGCTTTTATTTTTTTATGAAGTCTCTAGCAACGCAGAGCAAACTGAAAAATAAAAATGAATGCTACGGTTCTCATAAAATTTTATGATTACACTCAAAGACTTCCTTCAGTACCGAAAGTCCTAAATACATGAAATATGGCAACGGCGCGTATTGCCAAATCTGTTCTTCTTAATCTTATTCTTCATTGCTGAGGGTTGTGACCCTTGTGAAAGCAACTGCTCTTCTCCAGTTCTCTCTCGTTCAGTTCGCTCAAATCACCTGCTGCTATCTTCACTTGATCAGTCCATCTTGTGAAGTATTTTGCTGTGTTTCTCTTCCTCTCTAAGTTACTGATCACAACCAGTATTTCCAATTTATCCTCTTTGCCACGGACAATGTTTTCGAAGAACTGAAAAATAAGACGTGTATATATATTGGCCAAAGTCAAGCCATCCAAACGTAGCTTCCGATGATTGGTCTCGTTGATACGTGTACGCATGTCCATACAAATTGGCGTACTATAAATATAAACGCACGTAATATTGACCGATATATAGTCTAGTGATCTATGCTAAGGACTCATATCGATTCCCGGTAGCTACAAAATATATGATAAATTTATTTGCAAAATATGCTCCTGGCTTTATTTAAAAATTAATCAGTTTTCTGGTCACAAACGTCCATCCAGTCTGCAAGCAAGGGGTTTTGTTCGTGACATTGGCGCTTTCTATAATGATCGTGAAGCTTGAAGAGATCTCCTGACGTATGACTTACGCAAAAAAGCACTCCTCATTGTCCGGTTGATAGTTTAGTTGGTAAAGTGCTTGAATTCCATGCCGAGAGCTCGAGTTTGAATTCCACCGAGAGTGTAAGAAATAATCTCTCAAAATATAATGTCGGCAAAGTTTACACATCGTTCACAAGAAATTAGTACCAGTCCCCTCAAGATCTAGGAAACCTTCACTTCAATTGAATTGGTTGGCGTAAAGCCGGCCCTCTTACCTGTAAAAAATAAATAGTCTTAACTCACCACCTGGGAGACGTTCTATTTTTTTTTCCATTTACGCAGTCGAGGTGAGATTTCCGCGATGATTTATACTCGGAGTACTGACCCCTGTTGTGCAGCTTAGTTGCGCTTGGTTTGTTTTACAACTCGTTTGCGACGTTGCCAAAATTGCAAAAAAACACCCCAATGATATTGAGCTTAGTTTCTTAAGATAGCATGTTTTATGTTTCCTTGCATAGTTCCGCGTACGTCCACAAGGAATGAGCGCATATTTCAGGCTGTCTGGGCATTTAAGCTCCTTATGTACAGCGGCGCATTATGTGCTGCATATTTACATAATAATGCAGAATGCACTCGCCAGTGGCGTAACCTGACGCCATTGTCAATAAGCGTACAGGAATTTGGTCGGCTTCTGTCAATACTGCAGTTATAACCAACATTTCAATTCAATATCCACGTTAAAGGTAAAACTGAATAAGTCCTGATTTGAGAAATCGTGGATAAAAAAAATTATTGATAGAAATTTCTCACAGCTAGTGAACTAATTACAAAGAAGTAATAATCTATAAAGATTATTACTTCTTAATTACAAAGAAGTGCTCATGAGAAACTTCTAAAGTACAGGATTTTGACACTTTGTTAGTGTTTTTTTTAACGTAGAAACCTTAAAAAACCGTTACACCGTTTTACCTTTAAGTTATCGATACACCAGTTGATAGCTTTGTATACGCTCAAACCAGAGGACTAGGACTCAGTATTCATGTACGTATAACACGTTGCTCAAACTCTTTTCTATCCGATACAATCTCTTTTGGGTACATTCTGCATATTCACTCTATTATCTTGTACGACCTGTACTAGTACCTTGTACCTCTTGTAATAACCTGTTCTGTGTCATCATCATTGCCTTCTCAAGGCAGTGCCTTGTTATGTTCCTCTTCGAAACGTGACTTATAATATGTCTTCTTTCTCTTATCCTACATTCTTTTTATCACTTGTTTCTCCCTTTTCCCCTGCCTCGCCTCTTCGCGCTATAATCACTCCAATGACACTCGTGTAATCTAATCTAATCTAATCTAATCTAAGCTGCAAAGATATATATCATTTAAGATTTATATTAAATGCATTCCCACAAGCAGATATGTATAATTTCGCGCTAACACATGCCGCATGTGGACCTACAATATAAAAACCCAATCTCAAATGAACATAAGCCTTGCAACTCTTGCCGTCCTTCCCTGAAACAGGGGTGACATTGGTGTAATGATGCCAGGAATACGCTTGATGCCAGGAATACGCTTGTCTTTTGAACTTCAGGTGGTCCTCTTTTTCCAAGCCAGAGGATATGTAACTGCAAAAGCACCCTCTCTAAACGTAGTTTTACTCTTCTTACCGGTTACTTAATACGTGTTTTGCTCCTGGTTTCTGCAGAGCGCAAATCTAGGCTTCTTTTGCCAAATTCGATGGGTTTTATTAGATCAGCAAATTATTAACGCGTTTTTTGGAAAATATAACTTTGTGTAGGTACCATCGAGCTTAGAACTCTCCTTCCTACAGTATGAAACAGTAGATGCAAAGGTAAAATCTGATCAGAGTTTTGTCCGGCTTTGTTTGGTCTAATTTCATCCTACTTTCACTGGTTGGACTCGACTGACTTCCGGCAAGTGGTGTGGCGAACGGAAGCACTGTCGCGACAGCTCTAACGATCAGTAAATGAACGAGTGCTCGTAGGTAGTTACGCTAATGTGCCCCTCAAGTATACAAGCTTGGCTTAAACTCAACCACTGCGTTTACCGGGTGGGTGCTTCTGGTGTGATATTGAAATCTAAAAAAAAGTTTCTGTCAGCTAATTGAATCTTCTATGACCTTCAAAGGCAGTTGAAGTCAAAGTTGATCCGGTGAATCACAAAGGTGCTGCTGTACAAAAAACTAACTAAGTCTGAAACCTGGTTTATAACGAAAAATAACTGAAACCTCGATCGCAACATTCGGAAGGAGGAATTTCAGAACCATCTACGGTCAGGTGAGAGATAACAATGTTTGGCGTCGTCGGTACAACAAGGAGGGAAGAACACTACAAAGAGCCAGATGTGATCAGTTCCATCAAAGTAAGGCGCCTGGGGTGAGCTGGTCACATAATTAAAATGGACGACATAAACCCCATTAAGCACTTACACTCTCAGCACCACAAGGCCGAAGAAGGAAAAAATGCGATGTGTGGACGGCATCAGCGCAGTTGCAGTCAAGACGGATACATAGCTTGAGAGCAAAGGCATTGGACAGACAAGAGGAGAAGAGAATCGTGGGCTTAGCTAAGGCCCGCGTAGCGCTGTCGAGCTTGTGACGATGATGGTGATGAATGGTGATGATGATGATGAGCTTATGAAGATGATGATGATGAGCGTATGAAGATGATGGAGGAAAGTGTATGGAAGCAAAAATTCTCAATAGATGACTCACTAAATTTTATGTTTTAGGAAAACGCGGTGGTTGAGTATGAACTTACTTGCGTTACTAACAGCTAGACTCTACCTGTGACAGGTATAAATTTATATGGTAGGTAAATTTACGTACAGACGAAGGCGTCAAAATTTGAGGCTTTGAAGCGTCCATAATAATCAAGTCAGTTATAGGAAGCACGCTCGAGGTGTTTTTGTAAACAAAAACGACGCTCTGTCTTTTTTTTTGGCAAGCTGCATCCGGAGTGGAAACCCAGTAATCCTTAACTGTATATTATTATTTTATTTATTTATAACGTTTCTCATGATATGGTAACAATCTCACAAGGAGTGTCACTCGAAGTATACTATTAGCTTCAATAACATCGAACGACTTACTTTTATTGTCATTTCTCCTTAGGATGTCTTCTTGGGCGAAAACGTTCAGGTGTAATAAATCATTATTTTAAAGTGCATTTAAACTTTGTTTTCAATATATTGTAAGCAATTTTATAAAAATTGATTATTTATTTGTAAAAGCCTACTGTAAACTTCGATTCATGGCACTGTGTAAGTGTCCACCCTTCCATGCCATGGATTCATGGCACTGTGTAAGTGTCCACCCTTCCATGCCATGGATTCATGGCGCTGTGTAAGTGTCCACCCATCCATGCCATGGATTCATGGCACTTTGTAAGTGTCCAGCCTTCCATGCCATGGATTCATGGCACTGTGTAAGTGTCCACCCTTCCATGCCATGGATTCATGGCACTGTGTAAGTGTCCACCCTTCCATGCCATGGATTCATGGCGCTGTGTAAGTGTCCACCCATCCATGCCATGGATTCATGGCACTTTGTAAGTGTCCACCCTTCCATGCCATGGATTCATGGCACTGTGTAAGTGTCCACCCTTCCATGCCATGGAGTAAAATTGAAAAAATGCAGCATATCACCAAAAGCAGACGTAACACTTGTTTTAGGTTTCTGTTAGTCAACATTTTATTTTTATGAACGCTGCTCTTGCTTGCTCTATTCAGCTTTTTACCACCATTTGTTAAAACAAATAGTTTTATGATAGCGCCCATTTACTATTGGTCCTTCTGACACATGCATACAGGGTGAATGCGAGGACAATTTGAGCACACACATCACTATTCACTATTTAATCCAAATTTGAGTCATCAAAAAATCCAATCGTAGCCTGAAAAATATACACGGTAGCTTTTAATTGCTTGTTTCAGGTCGTACAACAGTACCCCTAGTTTTAAACATTACCTGAATCTCCCTCGATTGCGTAAATAAAAAATGTATGGAATATACAACGGCACTCCTAGAGAGTGATTTAGTTTTGATACGTTTTTCGAGTAACGCAATCATGGTGAGTTTACACAATGTTTTATACTGAGGGCGTAGTGTACCTATCTCTTCGGGAAATTAATTCCTCCACTGGCATGACGGCTAATCGTTTTCGCGGGCAAACGGGCGGTAGCTGTCAAACTGACAGCTGACAGCTGACCGATGGCCACCTGTCAAATGTCAGTTTACGCGGAAAAGGTGCTCCTTCAAGTCTGGGAAACGGAAATTACGTAAAAAAGCGTTTTTTTCCATTGAAACTGTGTTAAACCTGGATTAATCAATGTTGGTAAACATTAATCGATTTATGTAACTTCGATCTGTTTTTTTCGTCTGAAAATTGTAGGACTGTAATATTGTTAAATTACCAAAACATGAGATTTACTAAATACAACTGGAACAGATTTGTAAGTAGAAAAAGTATGAAAACTTTATGTGCATCTATATTTTAATCCGTTTTATAAATTATCATTGAAGATTTATATTTAATACATGCTCACAAGCAAACATGTGTAAGTTCACGCGAACGCATACTGTATGTGTATTTACAAAATAAAACCCGAATTTCAAATAAACATAAACTTCGCAACTCTTGCCGTGTTACCCTGAGTGGCATAATCAAAAGCTTACCAATTTTTACAGTATGGATAATATTTAATCCAACTTTGGTCAATGTAATAGGTGTGTATTTTTTCCAGTGCAACCTCTTTTTTAGGAAAAGGCAGCAAGAGTTGTAGAGTTTAAACGTCATACAGCATGTCTGGCCGAAACTTTTTTAAACTTTAAATAATCTAATCTAATCTAAGCTGAAAAGATATATCATTTAAGATTTATATTAAATGCATTCCCACAAGCAGACACGTATAATTTCGCTCGAACACATGCCGCATGTGGACCTACAATATAAAAACCCAATTTCAAATGAACATAGCCCTGCAACTCTTGCCATCCTCCCCTGTAACGGGGGTGACATTGGCAAAGTGAACCATTTTTACAGCATGGGTGGTCAGCCGCATATCAACCTATAAGTCAAGAAGATAAATGTATGGAAATCATTTACTCATCATTTCCATTATATTTTTCTCAAATATTTTTTTTTTTAGATTATTTTTCGTACCGAAGCGTTCATGTGAAAAATGAAATGTAGAAAAAAATAATGCAGTTACTAGCTACGTCACTGTATTATCACTGGAACCTGTTTATTTGTTCACCGTTACAGATTTAAAATTCTTCTCATCTGCTTGCAATCGTACATCAGATTTATGAACTCGCACGTTTTGCATATAAATCAGCTTGTTTTTACTGTTTATTGCAAAAGTATAAACAGTTTTATAAAAGTGTTTGTGCAACAAACCGCCTGGCCCTGCGTGTGTATGATTTGTAAAATTTTAAATTTCACAAAACGCTCACGTAAACCGATTGTGAAAATAAATACTTTAAATATTTCTTATCTCGGCTTGAATTTTTTTTTGTAAATAAATCAAAAAAAAAAAAACCATTATGAGGTGACATTTAAAAATAGATCTTTATTTGATTATTATTATTTATTAAGTAAAAACTTGGTAGCTCAACAAACTGCCATAAGAAAGGTGCTTAAAATCCGAGACTTGGAACTAACAAAGCACATTGACTGGTACCTACCAGCTTATTACGGACTGTCTTATTCTGTCATTTGAATGTCCACTTCCAGAAGTTAACAAAATAATACAAACTAACATTCCTCTACAGCTACCACATGACGCCTTCATTTCCACCATGCATTTTGAAACCAACTTTCTTTTACAGTGCATGGTATGTCTAAAAATCTAAATATAAATCTAAGCTGCAAAGATATGTATCATTTGAGATTCATATTAAATGCATTCCCACAAGCAGACATGCATAATTTCGCGCTTACACATGCCGCATGTGGACCTACAATATAAAAACCCCAATCTCAAATGAACATAAGCCCTGCAACTCTTGCCGACCTTCCCTGAAGCAGGGGTGACATTGGCAAAGTGAACCATTTTTTACAACATTGGTGATCAGCCGCATACCTGCCTATAAGTCAAGGAACTCAGTATTTAATGCGTTATATATCATTGCAACTTAGATTATAGATTACATACTCGCAGTTTTTAAACCAATTTTTCACACACTAAAAGGTTTTCAGTGACTTTGGACGTATTTCAGTACTGAACCATACTGTTTCGTTTAAAATTGCCATATTAAATGTTATATTGAAATCCACTATCCATATCATATAGGAGTGTGTGGTTATTTCTATATATTTTATACATGTCCATTGTTCGGCCTTATTCATTAGTTTGTTTGAACCTAATAGCAGACTTAAACCACCTTATTAACATGGGAAAACCCGCCATGTGCTGGTTTAAAAATTGAAACCCTTTTTAGAATAAGTTGGTTTTTGTTTTCTAGTTTTATTAGGTCAGCTTCTTACAAAGGATTCTACATATCATTTCTTAGATTATTTTGTATTTTCATCTAGTTCCTCACGTAGGTGCCCATCTAGAACAGCTAGAATTGGCCGAGCTAGAGTTATTTAAGAGTCCCTGCACGTGTGAGGCCGCTAGGGGCGCCGCCTCAGTAAATGGAGTTTCGTGGTTATTTTTTTCACCATTTCTGTATCGGCCAGGATGATGTATTTGCTCTGCGCCTTCGTGACGGACTACAAATGCCTGCAATACACTAAAATGTCAATGGCTGACCGCCCTCGGACCGCAGAAAGTGTATGGACTCAAAACTAACACCAAAACGGAAGGTTCTTGCACAAGTTAAAAGCAAATATATTCGTGACCTAGCAACAATCCCACAAGGCGTGCAACCCAAGGTATGCTATTAGCTTTAGTAACATCGAACCATTTACTGTAAGAGTCTTGGGTACGCCTCTGACTTTCTTTCTCTGAGGCTCTTGTTTTGTTGTGCTGTTGCTTTTACTTCACGGGAAGGCCTTCCGCCACTTGACAAAATATATAGCTTTGTATGAGCGTCCATGTGATGTAGGTCCTTCTGACACATACATGCAAGACGGGTATGAGGAGGGTTTGAGCATTGAAGCAGTGAAGGCCCCGCACTGTTTTTGGAGACAGAGCATTCAAGACAGCCGCTCCGATGACTTGGAACGCTATTCCCGCCTCACTGAGGGAACTGGATATGGACTATGGAGAGACCATTTAAAAGAGGTCTCAAGACTCACCTCTTCGTCCAATCATACGGACAAGCGCCTTTGTAGTGACGCACTGTCATTAAAGGTGCTGTACAAATTTTGTCTTATATTATCTATCTTGAGCATGCCAGTAAAAATAATTAAATCTTGCCCTCAAAGAGTGCCATCGTACATCTCATACATTTTTGATAAATGCAATCGAGGTGAATTTTACTTTTTTTTTTTTACTCGGGGCAAAGGATTGAAATAAAAAGTACAAAAATACACGTCGCTATCAGCAGATAAAAAAATCAATCACGCCTTCAGAATCTGTCAAATGCGATTGAAACAATCTTTCAGGTGATCTTTGTGACCTGCAGCTTTTTTTCATTTAAAGCAAACCCACGCAACTACGAATTCGCAAGTCGCGATTCGTAAAGCTTCGAAGCAATTTTATGGGAGCTTCAAAATGAGAAATGTGGTGGATTCTGTATTTAGATAATGTTATTATATCGCCAACTTAGAGGGAACTGATTTGAGAAATCGTCTAGTGACTTCTCATATTAAGTGAACAAGTTTTCCTTGACTTTAGGTTGGTGTGAGGCTGACCACCTATGCTGTAGAAAATGGTTCACTTTGCAATAGTTCAAAATGGTCACCCCAGTTTCAGGGAAGGTCAACAAGAGTTGCAGGGTGGATATTCATTTGAGATTTGGGTTTTTATATTTTAAGTCCACATGCGGCAAGTTTAAGTTAATAATGCTGAATGTGTACTTTCAAATTTAAATCCAAGCCTCAAATGAACCCTGCAACTTTTGCCGACTTTCCCTGAAACATGTGTGACATTGGCAAAGTGAACCATTTTTTACAGTATAGGTGGTCAGCCTCATACCAACCTGTGTTTGACTTTGATTCTTTGGAATCCATGATCAATAAACGCTAGTCTTGATAAAGCGATGCCACGCATTAGAAATCTCTTCTTCTTGTCCACACACTTTTTTGCCTGTCGCAGTTTGGACCCCTAATTTATATCTCGGAGTCGGTCACACCCAAACTTTTAGGGCCCGGAGTAGATAAATTACGCTGGATGGACCTCTAGTTTGCTGACGCATCTGGGGTCCCCAAATACATTATTGAGAAAAATAGTTTCACGTAGAAAAAAAATAAGGGACTTTTAGTTTCAATAAAAAAAGGAAAAGACGTATTACTGTTTCCCTAGTTTTTAAATGAATTATGTTTGTACTTGTATACTAAAAATAAATAAAATGTCATGCATCAAATTCATTATTTTTTTATGGTGGCTCATTGTTCATAACATCCACTTGACGTAAGGAAAATCTAGTACAGTTACAAGGGAAAAGTTAATTTAAAAAGGCACTAAGTACCAAAGTAGTCTAACTGAGAAATAGAGAAAAACGTAACTAAAAAGGCTACAAATATATTTCAGATGTTTGTACAATAATCAACAGAGTAAGTTGTTTATGCAGCTGACACGATGCTCTATCTCCACAATACATTACGGTACAAACTGTCGTTTACAGTGCATTGTATTTGGTGCGTTTTATATGTTTCCAAAATCCATCTCGCAGTGTTTAAACCAGTTATTTAACATTTTAGGAATGTCACTTTCATATTCTTATATTATCATTTAAAAATCGGTCCGTAGTTCAGTGGTAACACTTCCGACTCTGAATGGGAATGTTGTGGGTTCGATTCCCGGCGGAGCACAAAAAATATACCATTTATATTTTCAAATTTGCTCTTCGCTGAGTTGAAAAATTCATAAAACCTTTACCAATGACCGGTCACCAAAGGTCCATCCAGCCTTACAGCAACTGGGTCTTGCTTGAGAATTGTCGCTTTGTAGCGACGACGATCAAGCTCGTAAAAAGGTCGATATCTCAATTGGTAGAATGCTTGCATTCCATGCTGAGAGCAAGGGTTAGATCTCAAAGGTGTACTCAGCCTTCACAAGAAATGAGAACCAGCCCCCCCAGTAACTGGGAAACCCCCACTTCAACTGAAAGTTGTTGGTGCGAGGCCGGCCCCCTTAGCCGTAAAAATAAATAGGTCCCAAAGCGCCACATGCGACCCCTTCGAGGAAACGTAAGCAAGAAGTTACGCTATATGTGTAGCTTAGTAACGTTTTATCATTTAAATAAAAATTGAAAATAGGCGTACCATACCTATTCGTCTAGCTTGTTTATACATAGTTTCCCCTCCACAGTGGCGTCCTTGTATCTCATGTATTTTAATCCTGCGCAGAAGTTACGCCCCTGTCGTCGCGTATAAGCCGCTCCCCCGTGGGATTATATCCGCCACTAGATGTTACGCCCTGTGAGCGTAATCCCACCTGGCTTATGCTCAGGCGCTGTGTGCTGAAAACGCGGGAAACTATGACAAAACTATAAATGGAAGACCAACTATGCTATTGTTCACATCTTGAGTAGGTACTTTGCCTTTTTCCTGTACCTCTGCAATGAGGATCGGTGATCATCATTGTGATTTGCACCTTCAATACTGCTGCACGAAATAAGGATCTTGTGCTTCTGACAAACCGCTGTATCAGGTTCTTCAACCAGAATGTTCTTCCTTGACTTGAAGCTTGTCTTCCCCCAATTCTTCTCTGCATAGCGCCTTGATATTCATCGACTTATAGGTTGGTATAGAACTAGCCACCCTTACTGTAAAAAATAGTTCACTTTGACAATATCACTTCTGTTTCATGGAAAATCGGCGAGATTTGCAAGGCTAATGTTCGTTTGATTTTTTATTTAAATAGGTTTGTGAACAGGAATGCAATTCACCAACCTATTTTGCCTGGCCAGAAACAGGTATTTATATCATCAATGAATAAATCATTATTGTTTATCTTAATTTAATTCAACCAACGTTGTTCTATCAGCCCACTTAGCCCCTCGGCCATAACACCGACATTGAGATTGGGTTTTTATGTTGTATGGATTTACATCCACACGCGGCATGAGTAAGCGCGAACTTATACGTGTCTTCTTATGGGAATGCATTTAATATGAATCTTAAATGTAATATATCTTTGCAGCTTAGATTATAGACGATGAGAAGCAGGAATGAATGCTTCTTAATTCTCATTATGTGGCCACAATAAATCTTTTTTTGCCTTTTGATGGACATTAGTTAGAAATAGCGGTTGATCTGTAATGTTGGCGGCTAGGGTTTATTAACGTGAAATTTGTTTTATGTTTTAGTTTTTGATGTCCATATATATTATTATTTATTGATTTAAAAAATGTAATTTGTCGTGTATGTTCCTTGACTTATAGGTTGGTATGCGGCTGACCACCCATGCTGTATAAATGGTTCACTTTGCCAATGACACCCCTGTTTCAGGTAAGGACGACAAGATTTGCAGGGTGTATGTCCATTTGAGATTTGGTTTTTATGTTGTAGGTTCACATGAGGCATGTGCAAGCGCGAACTTGCACATGTCTGGTTGTGAGAATGCATGTAATGTGAATCTCCGATGTAACATATCTTTGCAACTTAGATTAGATTAGATCAGATTAGTAGTTTGACTCTGGTATTCATACGGGAAAGACCCTCTCCATTTATGACTCGATCCATCCAGCAAACCTTCAACGACTGTTGATGCACACTTCAAAGGCAGTGTTTCTGTTCTCGAGGCACTGTGTAAGTGTTCAAAATCTCCATGCCATAGAGTGCAATCGGAAAGATGTAGCATCTCGTGACCGGTCCGTAGTCCAGATGGTAGCACTTCGGACTCGTAACTGGAAGGTCGTAGGGATCGAATCCCGGCGGAGCACGAAAAATATACCATTTATATTTTCAAATTTGCTCTTCGCTGGGTTGAAAAATTCGTACACCTTTACCAAAGACCGGTCATCAAAAGGTCCATCCAGCCTTACAACAACTGGGTCTTGCTTGAGAATTGGCGCTTTCTATAGCGACGACCTAGCTCGCAGAGGGCTCTTGAGGTGTGATACACACAAAAACAGCGCTCACAAAATAAATCAGCCTAATTTATTTTTATTTATTATCTCACCATACGTTACACTTGAGTAGGTACATAGAGATGGTTTGGGCAGATGTGTTTATAAGTTTAGACCGCATGAGTTAGTTAACTCGAATCGTTGCACATGAAATACCAGACAGCCAGCGTCTACCAGGCCGACCTCCCAGAAGATGGAAGCACACTTGGTCTTCGGCATCATAGTAGGGAGTTCTAATCTAATCTAATCTAAGTTGCAAAGATATTTTACATTGGAGATTCACATTACATGCATTCTCACAACCAGACACATTCAAGTTCGCGCTTGCACATGCCTCATGTGAACCTACAACATAAAAACCAAATCTCAAATGGACATACACCCTGCAACTCTTGCCGTCCTTCCCTGAGACAGGGGTGACAGAGGTGACAGGGGTGACAGTTAACAGATGTAATATAAGTAGAAGATCGTTGGTATGGTCGAGCGGATAAGGCTTTGGCACTCGAATTTGCGTTATTGAAATAAGCGTAAGTTCGAAACCCGCCTGCGCCGCGTGTCCTCTTGAAAATAACTTTGACCCTGGTTCAACAGATGTCATTGGATAGTCATTAATCAATAATTCATTAACATATTTAACAATGAATTATTACTTGATAATGTTAATACCTGTTTCTAGCCACGCAAAATAGATTGGTTTGCATTCCTCTTCACAAATCTTTATTCTTTAGTTAAAAAAATAAAATAAAAAATGTATAATCTATAATCTATAATCTATAATCTAAGTTGCAAGGATATATTCATTTAAAGCTCTCAGATGTATGCCCACAAACCAACAAGTGTAGTTCGCGCTTACAAATGCTGAATGTGTACTTACAAATAAAATCCAAACCTCAAATGAACATAAGCCCCACAACTTTTGCCGACCTTCCCTGAAACAGGGGTGACATTGGCAAAGTGAACCATTTTTTACAGTATGGGTGGTCAGCCTCATACCAACCTATAAGTCAAGGAATGATAATAAATTAGATAATAAATATAGAATGATATAAAAATATAATATATTCAGATGATGGATTTGGTTAGCGCTGATTTTGTGTGAATCACAGCTCAAAAGCCCTTTGCGATAGAAAGCGCAGATTCTCAAGCAAGCCCCAGCTTCTGTAGGTTTTGGTGGAAATTAATGGTCATTTGGTGATGGACCTTTAGGACCTTTGGTGGCTATACTGCCCACAGTGGAAAACCCAAACCACTAGTCGATAAATTTTATTTTGGAATAAGGGGCGATTGGCCACAATATGTTGGAAGCCACTAACCTAAATGAACAATATTTTTTTGTGCAACGCGTTATCAAAAAATCTTAATCGTGAACAACTATAAGAAACAGATCAAGTAACATATAGAAACAATTTAACAAATATACAGTGGATGAGTCCAAGAAACACTTGGAAACATTATAATTAATTCTGGAACTTTATTGAGGCTTTGATGAAATGGAAATAGCCTGTGGCTCACCCTCTAACGGACCACGTGACTACTTACGTTTAAACTTAATTACGGCGTTTTCCCAAAAAAATATGAAAACTTGTACGTCAACTGGAGGTGCTGTTTTAGGCAACGTGAAGTTTCGGTGCAACTCTACGTTTGAGTTTAAACGTAAAGTTGCATACTTGGGTGCTTGGGTTGTCATGGCAACCGTCGCCACCCCTCACAGGGAGATATTGTGTTACAAAGGTCACACAGAGGCAGGCACACCCTAAAGGCACACATTTTTTACCTCACTACGATCCATCGAAAAAGATTTTCAAATATGTTAAGTTCCTCAGAATATATGTGAAGTAAAGGGCCCTTTAGGTATAGCAAACACAACAGCAGCGCTCTCATCACATAAAGTAATCTTATCATTAAAAAAAAAAGAATAAATTATCCTCATACATACAATGGACATCTTAAATACAAGTACAGCGATTGGGGAAGATAGTAGGAAGGAACAAAATGCTCAAATTTGACTTTGGAACTTTTTCGGTGAGCAAACATCACTCGTATTGACTTTTGCCTTTAGCAACCAATAATAAAAAAATTGTCTGGCTTTTTTCTAGCAGCCCCGCTTGCTTGACGACACAATTTTGTGTAAGTCAATTCATGTGCGGACCTTATTATAATGATAATAATAATTGTAAAAATTGTACCGTTTAGTCGTACTAGCCACCGCCTCAAGGGCGCTTAAAATTAAACATAAAATACTTATGTACTTACTATAAAAAAAAACGATAAATGGACTAAGATTTTTTTTTGCACGGATGTTGGAAATTTAAATTTTTGCCGTCTGGCAAACTAAACTAAAAATATGGCAAAGTTCCTTGACAAATAATAACAACTTTTTAGTTAGCTTTTGCCATACCATCCCTGCCGTGAGACATCACAACTTTTTTGAGCTTTGAAATGTCATTAATATCTGAACCTGAAAAATCTCATATTGTTGCCTACCCACGGATAAAAAGCTGCGCACGTCTCTGACGTCACGGAACTGGGAGGGATGAAAAAGTTTGTGATAAAAATGTATGGTAAAGAAACATATCGGCCTTATAGCCTGTTGCATCAAATCGATGGATATTTTAATAATCTTGACTCTAATTTAACCGACTCTAATTTTATTTTGAAAATTTTACAAAGAATGGTCACGTGCGATGGTTTGTGCGTGCTTCTTTTTGATAGCTGGAAGCAGTCAAAATTTCGGGGACAAGTGACTGACGAAGAGAATGCGTAAAGGGATCTATAATCTATAATCTATAATCTAAGCTGCAAGGATATGTAAACATTTAAGGCTCATATGAAATGCATGCCCACAGACAGGCACATGTAGGTTCGCGCCTACACATTCTGCATGTGTGCATACAAATAAAGAAAACCTCACATGGACATAAACCTTGCAACTCCTGCCGCCGTTCCCTGAACCGGGGTGGCATTGGCAAAAGTGAACCGATTTTTACAGCACGGGTGGTCAGCCTCGTACCAACCTATCAGTCAAGGAGCACAAAAAATTATAAATGATTTACAGAAATTCATAATGAGACACATTACAAATTAAAATTAAAATAAAGTAAAATTAAAATTAAACTTAATATTACACTTAGAATTAATGCCCTAGCCGCCATTGTTGCAAATAAACCGCCATTCCTTTCGGTCCTTACATACTTCTTTCATTTCATTCAGAGTCATAATCTTTTTCATGCACTCTCTCCTTTTGTTATGACTCTGAATATCCCATTCATTCGCTATTTCGGAAATTTGATCCATCCATACTTTCCTCGGTCTTCCCCTACCACGGCTTCCATTCATAGTTGCAGCGTACACTCTCTTCGTCAGTCTTTCGTCATTCATTCTTTCCATATGTCCAAACCATTTTAACAAACCCCTTTTGATTTTTACTTTTATACTTTCCCTTGCACCACATTCTTCTCTCACTGACTCATTCCTCACCCTATCTTTCTGTTTTTTTCCAATCATACTTCTTAGAAAGTCCATTTCGACCGTACGGACTTTACTAATTTCACTCTCATTCATCGTCCAAGCTTCACTTCCGTACATCAAAGTGGGCACTAGTATTCCACCGTGTACCGCCAATCGAACATTTTTCGATAAGTTTTGGTTTTTGGCTATACCAGCGGTGGCACCCAGTACGTCACAGATGCGGTGGCACCCAGTACGTGGCACAGATGGTCAAAGGTATATGTAAAATGGAAAGACCGAGATAAAAACGGATTTATCAAATAAGAGATGTTGTCAATAATTATCATCTGCAGCGTGAGGAAAAGAGAGAAGCATGAATGAAGAGACTGATGAATGTCGAGAAGGTGAAAGAAGTTTGCATGGATGGAACAAAATGAAGATGCATTTAGGAAGTTACTGGCCACTCCTAGCGAAATGGCGGCTGGATACAGTTACAAGATACGAATCTAAAACTATGCGAAACCAAGAAAACATGAGTTTAAGGTTTGTTTTACGGCAGAACCTAACAACTTAATTAAAAGTTTACAACAAAATCACACACATTTCAGAAACTCGGTCTTCTCTACACCACGGTTTGTAAAAGCCGTTTATATTCTACTTAGCTTATTTATACAAAATTTCTTTCCCTGACTAATAAAATATGTAGTTTGGTGTGAGGCTGCCCCCATGCTGTTAAAAACTTGTTTCATTTTTACCAATTCCATCCTGATTTCAAGGAAAGGCGGCAGAAGTTGCAAGGTCCATCTGAGGTTTGGTTTACATTGTACACATATAGCATGTGTAAGCTCGGACTTACACGTGCCAGCTTGTGGGCGTGCATTAAATATAAACCTCAAATGTTAATATAAATTTGCAACTAACATTATATGTAATTACCGTATTTCTAGGACGTATTCATTAAAACATAGAAATAATTGAATTCTATTAAAAAATATAGCCCTTGCAGTCTCGATTTATCAACCGATCAAATCGGTAGATGGTAAGCTATTAAACATGGCCGGCCACGCGTGAACAGCTGATCGGGATCGGAATCAAATGAGCTTTCCACAAATTTAATGGAGAATATTTGTCCGTGAGCTCCGCTATTTACTCGCAGGCATGTTTTATCAGTTTCTATATACCTTAATGTCCTTCTTACTGATAGAAACAAGTGGAGACAACAATGCAGAAGCTTGGATCACCCGTAGTGGAATAGAAGCAAAGTTAACGTTACAAAACAATGACAACATTACTTTTGATCGTATGTTTTCCTTCTAAACGGGGCACGGGGAAAAAATTATAATGGTTGAATAGTTAACATTATTGTTATTAAATAAAGTTGGAAATCTCAGCTGTTGTAAACTTTTTCAATGTCGCCAGTTTCAAAATGCAACGTGCTGAAACTGAAAATCTTTCCTCATTATCTATAATCTGAAATATAGAGGTAAAGGTTTTCATATTTAATGTATGCCCACAAGCAAATACGTGAAAATGTACACTTCTTCGCAATGTGCTACTATCATTGTTTTCCCTGAAACAAGTGAACCATTTTTAACAGTATATGGTCAGCCACATACCAACCTATAAGTTAAAGAACGATATTTATAATGTTTTACGACGACTTATTTGGTGACCGCTATTTTTGTGTGAATCACACTAGAGCCATTTGCGAGCTTGGACGTTACTGTATAAAGCACCAGCTCTCGCAAGCAAGACCCAATTGCTGTGAAGCTGGAAGTGTGGTTACCGGTCTTTGGTAAAGGCAGATTGATTGTTCAAACCTGTTCTAAAAAGCATATTCTTAAAATGTTTTTTTTTTTGTACTCCGCCGGAAATCGAACCTTGGCAAGTCCAAAATGTAGAAGAAACCAGTAGACCACAGACCGGTTAATGTTATCGATAAGAAAGTTTTCATCACGAATTCTTGGTGGGGATGAGAGAAGGGGTTAGAGGGATTTAAATGAACGAGGGATGCCCGAATTCCTGAAGATGTTTTTCACCAAGTTTCAGGGACGCCTGAAATGTGATAGCGTTGAGCTTTGCGACTTCGTCTTCTTGATTAATAAATGAAAGCATTCGAGAGTTGTACAAGAGTCAGGTGCTTAGAGATCCTGATTTAATTAAAAGTATGTAAGTCAAAATTTGTAACAACTTAAAATGTTGTAAATTAAAATGGCTGCTCCTTGACTTATAGGTTTGGATGAGGCTGACATGACATCCCACGATGAAAACATCGTTACACTTGTTTATTGATTAAATTTCACAGCTATTTCAGGGAAAGTCGACAAAAATTGCGTAGTTTAAGTTCCTCTGAAGATTGGTGTCTTATATTGTAAGTTCAGCAGCGTGCAAGCCCGAACTTACTTGTGTTTTCTGTGGATAATTGAATTTAATGCAAATCCTTTATTTCTTGAACGTAGTTTAATTTTCACAATAATATTTTACTTTATATCGCGAGCACTTTCGACCTTCAATACTCAGGTCATTATCAAATCCTTTATGTTTATATATCTTTTCAACTTAACTTAAATGTCGTCCATTATTTGAAAAAAAATTCAATTCATATAAATAACGAGATGGTACATTTTACTGCACTAGAAAATAATACAAATAAATTACAAAATCTAAAAATATTATCGTTATAAATAAGCCTTCTTTCAACAACAACAAAATCAAGGAGTCATTTCCAAATGTACAATACAATTATTCATATTATTAAAAATACACATCTAACAAATTCTCTAAGACACAAATTCTATAAGCTTTAGATTAAATCTTTCATTGCTTTTGAGACAACTATCTGCTACTCATCATAACAAATTTTCTGTTTTTGCAATTAATTATTAAAAACGAAGTGAAAATTTCTCTTTTCCACCCTGGAAAAGTTGAAAATTCCAGTTGCCATCAGGGGCGAGTTTCCCAGGCGTCTGTCCCAAGTTTTCCATGCCCTGAGAGAAGCCAGATAAGCTCGGCCTTGTCTGGTCCTCCTTCACCCTATTTCCCCCCCCCCCCCCTCCCACACTCTGATGGCAGAACTTCCACTCGTGACTTGATAAATTCTCAATTACCTCAGACAAATGCTGAAAAATGCCCCGGGTCGCAAAGAGGAATAGTTCGATATCGAAGTGAACACCAAAGTTTTTAATGGATTTTGGAATGACAAATTTACGATTGGAAATTTCGCATCGAAACTTTTGTACACCGTGAGAAATGGAACGTATTGTAATGCCAGGAATCGCGAATACTGCGTGGATTTTTATAAGATTAAAGTTTACTTACTTTTATAATTAAGCCAAACTAAAAACGATCGTTATTGTATGTAATATCCTCAGAACAAAAAAATCTTTTTTTAAAAAAGATTTTCTTCATCACTGTAACTCTTTTTCTAAGACCATAAAGTGTAAGAAACAAAAACGGCAGATATTGGGGAAAATCACTCTTTAATACTTGCCGTAAACTTTACATTACTCAAGTTTTGCAACTCGTACTAAGGGTACTGTGCATTTAAAATGTAAAAACGAGGAAACCACGCCCACAATTCCCGAGAAGTTACGGAACGCACTAAGCTCCATTCCAAAAGTTAAAAACACAGCTGTGGTATAAAAAGCGCGTGAGTGACTTGCTACGCCAGTCAGCGTTTAACAGTGGCATAATAATCATGTCACTTAGAATTAAAGAGAACCACAGCATACAATTTTTGACGATATATGTTCAATATTGAGAGAAATATTAAATAAAACACTAATACTTTCATTTAGGTTAACTATGACACATTTTATTTGTTGTGTCATCAATACTTGGCAGCTCTTTTAGGCATTTGGACTAAGCACGTCCTTGTTTAGGTTGACAAAATTTACAACCAAATATTTGGTATTGCTGGCATTTAATGCTGATTCGACACTTTCTCGTTTCAAAAATTCCCAGTTGTATTTTACAAGGGATATTTGTTTGATAAAGTGATATTTTGCAATATGCTATTGTTGTGACGTTAAGTTTAAGCCGTGTTGATCCGTACCTACATGGGTACATTATGGAGAACAAAATACCTACGAACATTTTTATCGCGAATAAACCAAAATTAGACAAAATGTGTGGCGGTGCAAAACGTAGAAAAAAAAATGAAGAAAGTTATGTAAGTACATAGACCAAAATAGGACAAAATGTATACATTTACGACGTCCGACGATACCATGTTGAAAGCACCGGTTCTCATCAGATCACCGAAGTTAAGCAACATTGGGCGCGGATACTACTTGGATGGGTGACCGCTAGGTACACCGCGTGTTGTTGGCATTTCTTGGACCGGTCCGTAGTCCAGTGGCAACACTTCGGACGCCTAAATGGAGGGTTGTGAATTCGAATCCCAGCGGAGCATCACATATGGCATTTATATTTCCAAATGTGCTCTTCGTTGGGTTGAAAAATTCATAAACCTTTACCAAAGACCGGTCACTGAAAGGTCCATCCAACCTTACAACAACTGGGTCTTGCTTGAGAATTGGCGCTTTCTACAGCGACGACCAAGGTCGCAGAGGGCTCTTGAGGTGTGACACACACAAAAACAGCGCTCACTAAATAAATCATCCTAATATTATTATTATTATTATTATGCACAAAAATGACAATAAGACATAAAGAAGAAGTTTTTAGAAAATCTCACATATAGATAGAGCGCAATGAGATAAATGTTGAACAAGTTGAAAACGATCTAGAACCTGAAATAAACGTAGGACGATAACATATAAAGTAGAAGAAATTTTGAGGAAAACTGTAGATAGACAAAAATGGGACAAAATGTGGAACAAGTCAGCGATTTAGAAACTGAAATAAAGCGTAATGCCATGCAGATATACGCAATTTGGCTGAGCTGTGTGAGTGGTCTGCCGGAAAACAGCGCAGATTTTCCGTTGCCTTTGTTTGCTTGGACGGAATCCAAACAAACACGTGGATATGGCAAATCGATGGTCACCCTACCAGATAAATCTCATCCTACCACATAAATGTTGCTCTTGGAAAATATAGAGATGTATAAAAAAATGCACAATAGGTACAATGTCGGAAAAAGTTCAAAACTTCCAAATTTCTCACAAAACGTCACAGGTCTACGTGATTAGGGTCCTTAGCAAACCGTAGAAAACCGTTCTTAAATTTGCACATTTACGGATTGAAAATTAATTTTTAAACGTTAATTAAAAATACATTCTCTTTTAAAAAAAAAAATTGTTGTATTTTCACTGCATATTAATACATTTAATATGATATTGTTTTTGTACAGTAAAAATATTTTATTTCAAACTATATTTTTTTCCATAAAAAAGTTATTTTTAATTCATATTTAGTTACAAAAAGGTTCGATTTTTTTTTTATGAGATGATTATATAGAAACACAGTAAATCATCTTGTCATCATTTCCATATATTTATTTTATTTGTAACAAAAATCTTTATTGCCGTCTTGGACTCGGCTGATACGACCTTGTAGGACTCAAATAGTAATTATTTTTCAACAAAAAGCAACCGGCTTGGTGATGTCACATTTTTTCATCAGTGTCATTGTTTCCCACCCTTTTTTTGCCCTTCGCCCCTTTCTGTGTAAACAGATAGGGGACTATCGCTCCATTCCTATGTAATTTTCGCCCCCCTAAGAGCTCAAATCGCCCTCAAGTTGGGAACCACTTATCTATGTCATATGTGCCGACTCGATAACAATAATAATAATAATATTAGGATGATTTATTTGGTGAGCGCTGTTTTTGTCTGTATCACACCTCAAGAGCCCTCTGCGAACTTGGTCGTCGCTGTAGAAACTAGAAAGCGCCAATTCTCAAGCAAGACCCAGTTGTTGTAAGGTTGGATGGACCTTTCAGTGACCGGTCTTTCGTAAAGGTTTATGAATTGTTCAACTCAGCGAAGAGCACATTCGAAATATAAATGATATATTTTTGTGCTCCGCCGGGATCCGAATGCACAACCTTCCATTTACGAGTCCGAAGTGTTGCCACTGGACTACGGACCGGTCCAAGATGCCAACGACACGCGGTGTACCTGAGCGGTAACCCATCCAAGCACTGACCGCGCCAAATGTTGCTTAACTTCGGTGATCTATGGAAACCGGTGCTTTCAACATGGTAACGTCGATACCACGGTACAATCATTAATTTGTGCGTTGATCATTATCCACGTAAATAGTTCAGTAGCGCAACTTTCTCTCGGATTTCCTGCTTTTCACCAGCAATGTGTTGTCATATATCTATCTTTGGCTTTAACTGCCCGACCAGTTTTATGTCCAGTCTGCCAAAATATTTACAGTCGCGGGGAATAAAGGCCGCTCGTATCTGGACAAATAAAATCAGCAATTAGGCGTATACAAGAAGGAGATGTATAAAGTGTGCTGTAACTTATTCCGAACGCCTTTAAGAAAGAAATTTGTAAAAAAAAATGGGATGAAGGCTCTCAAAAACATTGAACAATATGGCGTACAAACATACGTCGTTTCTTTCTATAGTCACAAAGTGACATGAAAACACGATAATTTGTAAAGAACGAAAAAATTAAGCATAAGATGTTGAAGTCAAACGTCAAAAAGAGACATAAACATAAGTTTTCCTGGGAACTGATTTAACAAGACCTCGTTTGTACAAAGAGGACGCCCTAGGGCACAAACTTTTTAATTAAGGAGGAAGGCGTTTGGTAGGCTGCGGTGGCAGCGGTGGCAGCGGTGGCAGCGGTGGCAGCGGTGGCAGCGGTGGCAGCGGTGGCAGCGATGGCAGCGGTGGCAGCGGTGGCAGCGGTGGCAGCTGGTGAAAATGAACTTCTTTTTTGGTGAAAAATGCACCTTTAAAAAGAAAGAAGGTTAAGGATACTATCAGAATTACGGCCCAGTATAGAACTCATGTAAACTATCAAAAGAGGATTATAGCTTTATAACTGGTGAGAAATATCTTCAAAAAAAAAACGTATTAAATTGGGAATTAGCACAACACAATAATACTGGTAGATCATTCAACAAAAATCTTTCAGGATTTTGAGATAAAATCACGGTGTTAACTTTCGTGTTAGCATTTACTTATTCGTTGTATTCGGAATAAGAAGTCTGGTCGTAAAGACGCTCATTTGTTTAAGTTTGGATAAACAGATTTTCTTCTTATTCATAAACATCAACTGTTTCTGACTTAAAAAGTATTTCCACAAAACCCAAAATAATCTCAGTTTTAAGTCATGATTGGATGAAATACTAGTAAATGTTTTTTTTTTAAACTAAGTTAATCTGTATTTGAAAATGACATTAGTCTCTTAGCATAAATAAGAAGTTCGTTTGTTTTTTTCAACTCAAGAAAACACTAATTGTTCAATTAAAACAATAAATAACTGAAGGAAACTTTTTTTTAATCTGAGCTGTAAATATATACTATAACACACAAACTATAATCTAAGTTGCAAATATATAGTGTCATTTATGGCACATATTTAATGAGGGTCGATAAGCAGGCGTACATACAAAATAAACCAAAACTCACATAAACGTAAACTTTGCTACTCCTGCCGCCTTTTCCTGAAACCGTGGTGGCGTTGGCAAAAGTGAACCAAGTTTGTACACAATAACTTCATGAGGCTGACCATCCATACTGTACAAAAATATTTACTTTGCCAATGTCACCGCTGTTTCAGGAAAGGTCGTTAAGAGTTGGAAGGCTTATACATTTGAGATTTTGGTTTTTACTTTGTTAGTTCACATGCAGCACTTGTACGTGTGAACTTATACGCGACTGCTTGTGGGAATACACTTAATATGAATCTTTAATGTTAATACATTTTGCAACGTAGATTTTATATACTAAGACAGTTGGCATATAATTCACTTTAAAATTGACACTAAAAAATGACAACGTGTACTGGAGGTGAATTTACATACATTGCAAAATGTAAGTAAGACGATAGCGCTTTTTACAGTGCTGTAATTTTGTTGTAATATTTTGTAAATGTTTGACGTTAGTTTTTACGACGCCATCTTTAAGATTGTGGCGGGAAATGACTCTGTACGCGGGGCTGAATTAATGGAATGCTGGACTCCGGAGTGTGATGAAGGGACATAGAAAGAGAAAACGGAAATACTTAGTCTATAATAATCTATAATCTAAGTTGCAAGGATATATTCATTTAAAGCTCTCAGATGTATGCCCACAAACCAACAAGTGTAGTTCGCGCTTACAAATGCTGAATGTGTACTTACAAATAAAATCCAAACCTCAAATGAACATAAGCCCCACAACTTTTGCCAACCTTCCCTGAAACAGGGGTGACATTGGCAAAGTGAACCATTTTTTACAGTATGGGTGGTCAGCCTCATACCAACCTATAAGTCAAGAAATATGAATAATTAATTACATTTAAATAGTAACATGCATATTATGGAATATTAACCGAAAATGAGTGAGTTTTTCCGTGTAGGTATTTTTCTTGTTGGTTGCGAATGAGAATAATTATAATAAAAATATTAAATATTTTTTGATGATGTAGATATTTTCTATAACATAATGTTTTATAATCTGAGTTTCAAAGATACAGCAGAAAAGAGTGAATGCTTCACTCAAAACAGAAATAAATAAGTTTTTTTTTTTTAATAAAATATTTATAATGGCATTCTACAGTGTATCACCAATTAAATTTGAAAAGTTATAAATAAGTTTGTTCGCGCTTACGCATGCCGCGTTTTTTAACAAAATTAAAAATAACAAAACTCAAATGAACCTATGCACTGCAACTCTTGGGCCGTTGTCTGAAACTGGGGCGACATTGAAAAAGTGAACCGTTTTTTTTTTTATTTATGAGTGGCTAGCAACGTTTACCGACCGTTACTTTAAAAAACTAGCACACGAATAATAATTGTTGGTGTTAATGGAGTGCTCTAACGTAGTTAACAAGAATGACTTATTTCAGTCAAAGGCTACATAAGCGACAGTTGCTTGAAGCGTTAATTAAGCATTCAGTAAATTTACACGGACAGAGAAACTCCTACATAGACTGTGCCAAGTGTAAAAATTAGGTTTCATACGTATAAATAGTGCAAAATAAATTGCAAATGCTTTTTATTAAAATTAAACTACAAACCACACTTTTAAATTTTCTAATTTCTTCAAATAATACTCCATTGCAAATTAATGCCCCTCTTGGGGATAATTCAGCTGGAAATTTCTAAATTAACCAAAACAGATCGCTGCAAAAAGATAAGTCAAATCCCTAACTAGCTAGGGTTAATCCAGGTCATTTTGTATCCACAACGTATGTAACTAGTATACCAAGGATAGAACTATTCGTATAAACTTAAACTTAGTGTTTACCAAAAAAATGTAGGGAATCTCAAATAGCAGCTCTATAAATATTTTTATTTTTCAAGTATTTTTGGTAAAACGCTTTAAAAAAACCTTTTTCGCCCAGTTACCTTTAAGTTATGTATCTACCTATATTAAAATAAACTACTTTGTAAACTGACGATTTTTTAAGTCCTAATAGTTTTTTTTTTGTTTTCCACCGAAAACCAAACTCTTCGTATTCGATAACGAGTCCGAATTAACCATTACCATTAACCAATTAACCATTAGACCACAGCCGATGGTTCGTCTGCATCTGTCACTTAAGCTTTGATGAAGCCATGAAAGGAATTCAATTTTATTTCGCAAACATAAAATGTAACATCATAGGGTTAACAATGATTAGTACATATATAATACTTTTAAAAAAAAACATAAACCGTTTTAAGCCAACTCGCCAATACAATATAATCCGTGACTACAGACTATTAGCTTGAAATTCAAAAAATACTTTTAACTTTAGTTTAATGCTTTCATCTCGTGACTATCCCTGATTTCTCTGTATTATTTTTATGAAATGAACTGTGGATTGCAGAGCTTAACTAGAGTTAACTGATATTGTGCATTATGTGATAGAGCCGGTTTAGCGAGGGCTTAACTATAAAATAAAATTACAGTTCGTGTACAGTAAAAGATCATGTAGCAATTCTGAAACAAGCATCAGCAGCAGCTGTTTTGTTAGGAATATTGTTGTACAGATTTCAATGTTTTTTTTTTGTTTCGAGTTTAAAAACAATAGAAGAAACAAAATGAAACTAAGTAAATCCTGTACTATCGAACGATTTGAAAAATGATCTAATTGAATATTTGTATGGTTTTATTTGTTACTTTCTCAGTGAATCGTATATTTTATCCCTTTTGTTGCTTGGCTTATAGGTTGGGATAAAGCTGACCATCCATACTGTAAAAAATGTTTCACTTTGCCAATGTTACCCCTGTTTCAGGGAAGGTCGGCAAGAGTTGCAGGGCTTATGTTCATTTCAGGTTGGGTTTTTATATTGTAGGTCCACATACGACATGTGTTAGCGCGAAATTATGCGTGTCTGCTTGTGGGAATGCATTTAATATGAATCTCAAATGACATATATATCTTTGCAACTTAGATTTAGATTTAGATCATATACGACCTCTTCGGCGAGAACACGCCAAAAAGTTACAATAATTTTGCAGCGTTGAGTAATTTACAATAGAAGGACTTATCCGAAATATCAGTGTTAACGGTGTCACAGCTACATATAAAAGCTTGCAGACAATCTCTTTGCACGGGCAATCGAGCAAGATTGCCAGCTGGGCTGAGCTTTTATAAAACTACTTCAATTAACTTCGTAAAATAAACTGCAAGCAGAGAGAGCTTTAGAAAAGCTCAAGGAAACACTTACAGGGGAATTACTAAAGGTATAAGAAGCAAACAATAAAAAACAATGAGGTTTGCAGACTGCAGTTGTGACGTCACACTGCCGGATTGCTAGGAAAAAAAAATACTTGATAATTGTATGAAATGTTTCAGTGGAAACTTTTTAGAACTCCATTTAAAAAAAAATATTGCGAAAAAAACCCTGTTCAATTCTAAATACATATTATTTTTTATTCGTTTATTAAACAAATAATGAGTTTTAGCCCGTTTTGGCCCGTTTCGGCTTCTTGGCCATCTTCAGATAAACTCTTATATCAGTAAAATTAAACATTGTTAATTTAATTTTTTTACTTGATATTGTTTTTTTGAGCTTGTACTGTGGCTCATGTTTATTTTTTTTTTCTTCTGCTGTATTTTCGTTACTACTGTTTATACTTTTATAATATTTTAGTTTTATTATGTAAGTACTCATGCAGTATAGTTGGTTAGCCTCATCCCGGCCTATAAGTCAAGGAACAGAACCTTGAATTAAAAGAGTCATTGGTAATCAATAATAATTCATTACATTAATTAGCACAATGACTGCCTCTCTCCAGTCCGATGGCAGAGCTCCTCTTTAACCCTAACTCACAATTTACAAAGATCTTTCATCGATTCAAGCACACTTTCTCCGACCGTTTTCATCATTTCAGCTCTCCCACCATCCACACCTGGTGCTTCACCATTTTTTCGATCTTTCGTAACCTTTTTTACCTCTTCTTTCGTTACTTCCAGAACATTGCCCTCATCACGGCTCTCCTCCAACATTATCTTCCTTTTCAACTTCATCAAATATTTCACTTAATTACTATTTCCATCTTTTACTTACATCTTCTTCACTCCACAGAATATTTCCGACAGCAGGTTTGATCCCTAGAATGGTGGATTTACAATATACATTGTTTTGTCCCCCAACTCCAAAACATCTTATTAGAAACAAGCCGAGGTTGTTGTAGCAACAAGCAGAGGTTCTAGCCACCCCTATTGGAACGGCAACAACGTATCACATTGGACCTCCAGAGTTCTCTTCTTTCTCTACTCCATCTCACTCAATTATTTGAAAGGACGGATTTTTATATCAACTAAAAATAGCTCCATCATTTAATAATTCATAGTTTCTTGGGAGCATATTCCACCGCTGCTATATGATAATTCTAGGCTCAGTGAGACCCCGTAAATTACGCTCCAGGTTGTCACAGAGCCAGCCAGGGACATCTTCCCGCCGTTCAGGGGTAAAAAAAAGGTCATAAATCAGGTCCGCGGGCGCCTTGAGGGCCCTAATGCCACCAGGGGCGATAAACCGACGCTTAATATCACATGTCAAAATAAATTCAGCGTTTGTTGTTTTTTTTTACAAGTGTATGAAAGGGTTTTTTGCTATTTTTATTGCATTGCAAAGCCGTAAGAAATTTGCATTGGAAAAAAAAAATCGCATTACTTGATGAGGCATATTTTAGGTCACTTTGTAACCCTTCATTCTAAATAATTAATTCAAAATAAATTGTTACGGAGCGAGTAGAATTTAATCATGTACGACTGGTTTCGTAAACAATGTTTAAATCTTTTGGTACAAAATATTACCAAACTAAAAACATAAAATACTGCATCATTTATCTTAGGGCGCGATGGAACGTCGCATAATTATGTTTGTATGTGTACTGGACCTATGTGTCTTATGAAAACTGGACTTTTTTAAATATTTTAAAAAACTCTCACAGTAACATGTTTTCGTTTTTTTCCTTCGGAATTTCTAGAATGTGACTTTTACGACAATGTCATTGAAAGGTCTTTATTGAATCAAATGGCAGATAAGGCCAACAAGCACTGGGGGGACGAAACGTAGACATGTTCAATGCAATACAACCCGCGTTAAAAACGTTTACTGTTTACGAAGCCTTTAGTTATTGATCCAAAAGTATTTAAGCAAGAAACATGAAAAATCGTTTCTAATTTATCAACATCATTCACAAAAACGATGTCTGTATCCATGCGTGAAAAACAAACACAAATGTGATTGAAGAAGGACAAACGTACAAAAGCAAAATTCAAGGATACATGAGTCGTATAGAAGGCGAAAAAATATGTTTTTTTATTCGATCGACAACAAAGTTCAAAGGAATCAGGGATTATTGTACATGAAAAAAATATTCAAATCGATTGAGTAGTTTAAGAGTACATAGTAAACTTAAATGCATACATAACGGACTGTAAGGTTTACTGTTTTTCAACATATATTATTTTGTGAAAATTTAAACTAGCGTTTTTTGAATAGGTACATATTTACAAATTATAAATTTCAAGATTAATTACACTTTTAAGACATTTGACGAACCGTTGTGGGAGAAATTACTATATTCTAGACATTTTGTTTGCAACATAGCCAAGGTCTTCAGGAGGCACCATTTCTGCACGACGATTAAGGATGAACTCTTCATCCTTTTTCTTGTAATATGAGGACGATGTTATTACCAGCACAATCTAGATTCTTAGTGGGAGAGATGTATTCCCATTTTTAATTTTATTCTCAATGCACATCCACAAGCAGGTACGTGAAGGTTTACGCTTAAACATGTTGCATGTGTAATCACAAAAGAAAACCGCAACCGTTAATGAGCGTAAACTCCCACTTATCCCGGAAACCGTATTGTTCCATATTTGAAAAAGCAACGTCAGCCGTGGCATGGAAAACAATATCATCTCCAATGAAACATAAATGTGCCTATAATCTATAATCTATGCTGCAAAGATATACTAACATTTAGGATGCATGTGAAATGTAAGCACACAAGCAAACACGTGCAAGTTTGCGCTTACACATGTTGCATATCTACTCACAAGATAAAACGCAAACCTCGAATGAATATAAATCTTGCAGCTTTTGCTGACCTTTATTATACAGGGGTGACACTGCTGTCGACAGTGCTGTGGAGTGGTGCACCGTTTTATTTAAGAAGATGATTTCTTCCATTCGCCATATGCTACCTCTTCGGGCATAATGCGGCAAGAAGTTACACTATATGTGTAGCTTAGTTGCGTTTTCTCATCTTCATGATAATAGGGCGCCCCGGGTTTGCAGTCTCTACGTTCTTATTTAACTAAACATCTTATTATTCGATTATTTAGATACATCAAACGATGCAATGTTAACGATGACTATTTTAACGGACGATAACGTTCGTTCTCAATAATTGTCGTTCGATGGTTAGCGTATCGAGAAATTTGAATGCCCGGTATAGCGATTGTCTCAAAACGACTATGACACCTAAAGTGGTCGCATCTTATCTTGATATTTATTTACTTGTTTATTTGTCCATTTGTCACTTAATTTGGCAAGTTTACAACATGTTCCTTAATTTCTTTAACCCACAATATAAGAATGAAAATGAGGAATCTGTGGGTATGGTCTGATAAGGAAGAATTACGTAAGGTAAGAAGTGGGAGATGATGAATAAATAGCTTGTGGATAGTATAAAAAGTCTTATAATAATTACCAGGATCGCAGAATTGTGTCCACCACAAAAAACGTTTATAACATTTTTCATTTAAAAATTTAATACCATCAAGTAGATGTTAGATAAGTGTACGCATGAGATTATGCCATGGTATGATAAAGTATTATGTAGGGAACTTCCATTACACTCTCTGCGGTGTAAAAAGCCATAAGCCTCTTTGCCGGATAATACTTTGCATACATTTTTATAAGAAGCCACTTAGTGGAACGGATTCGGAAAGCACCTCCAGAATAAATTCTTATAAAGGACCCACTACCCCAAGTATGAAGCTTTGGGTCGTTTTCCCAAAAAACTGATATATCGCTCCAAGTGAGCGTTAAGCTTTCTGTTATATTTTGTGTGAAACGCTATGTTTGAGTGTAAACGTAATGCTTTATTTTTTTGGTACAGATAACGTGTCCTCGTTTTTAATAGGCTCAGTGTAAGCTTGTATTAAAATATTGTATAACGATAGAATAGCATAGAGATCTCAAGATGACGGTGTACACGCAAATGTAGCCAAGGCAGATATACGAGTATGTATGTAGCTAGATAGCAAAACAAATACATTGTTATGTTATTTTAAATAACATATTATAAAAAAACAATCCCGAAGTGTGCAGTGTGTGTTTGTGGGCCGAACGGTCACGGAAACGGCCGAACTGCGCCGTGCGAATCAATCGGCCCACGCTCGTGAGTTCATCGTTAGTTCCCGGCAAGATGCCAAGCGATTAAGACGTTAGCGACCAAGCACCAAGCGGTGCAAGAGGGGGCACTACGATGGAGCTCCCTCCCCCTCCATCTACTTGGATTTCCTGCCAGCAAGGCACCCGCCTTGTGGACCAGAGGCATAGGAGCGCCCACCCAGGGGCTCCCACGTGTGGAGGCGTCCGCCTTGTGAACCGCCGCTAGCCTGGGGCGCTGCCCCAGGCCTTCCGTTTAGAACTCCAGCCAACGGAATAGGGAGTGTTCTAGTGACAACCTGCAGGTCGTGCCAATCCCTAAATTCCCCTTTTTCCCCATATTAGTAGATTAAATAAACCCTTATTTGTTCATGTTAAACTTATCTTTTAATTATACAACCTTCCCAAGATATAAGTAAGCAATACCAAAGAAAGAACCCCACGCCCTGAGAGTGATGCTGATGAGAGCTAGCCGGATGTAAGTATCCTGGAGATACCTTTGAATCAAAAAACATAACAACATGGAGGAGAATCGTGGATTCAACCAAGGCCCCCCAGGGCTGTCTAGCTCAGACAATGATGATGATGCTCATGATAAACACATTATGTAATTGTAAAAGGATTGTCGAGTCGATTTCACTTGCGTTAAAAACCAGATCGCTACGGTTCGATTATTCAATCGTAGCGGCAGATACACTTCTACGATTTTGTACCCGCAAGCTAATACGCATTTTAAACTCCTAATCGGGGGCGCAATTCCTCTCCAAGATCGATCATCAACACTTAACAAGACCCAGTTGATATAATGTTGGATGGACCTTTGATGGTCGATTAAGGCACATCAATATTTCACTCATCAAACATATTTGACAATTAAAACTTACTATATAATTCCCCGGGAATCAAACCAAAACAAGAACTTCCGATAACAAGCTCTTAGCTTTTACCACTAGACTATACAGAGTGCAGACCGATCGACCGGGCGTTGCGTTTATCGTAAATTCATCCATTTATTACAGCTCAAATTTGTGCATAAATCGTACTCTACTCCATTTTAAGTTCATTGTGGAATACTGAAAAAGCAGAGGAAGTGTGGAATGGGTAGAGTTTCCGTCTTCTCATTTTTTATCCCGCAGCCGCTGTAATTCTGAAATATCACTCCTGCCTGAAAATAATCCTGGGAGACTGTGCTCTCTATTGTATATGTGCGCTTATTATACCCAACAAGCCTACAGGAACACAAGGGAGTCTAGAGAAGAAAAACAGGGAGACTGAGTATAAGCAATAATCTGTACACATTCACGTAAAAATGAATTTTAATGTTATGATTATTAGTACATTAGTAGACAATGGTTCGTTGTTAAGTACTTTGACTTATGATTTCATTCAATGGTAGATGTATGTACTGAATATGCTAATATGTGCTTTATTCTTCTACCAATATCTGGAAAAACGCAAATGACACCTTTCTGGCAATATAAATACTCTGGCAAAATAAATAGAAGGAAGCATTTTGCTTGAGAAAACCAAGGTTCCCACTAGTCAGCTAGACATTCAAGAGTATACTGACAGACCATGAGTTTATTATATAAACTCTGTGGTAAAAATAAATGTGAAACTATTGAATAAATCTACGGTATTTTACTTAACTTTACATGAAACCTAAAATATAACTATATCCACCAAAAATGTATAGAATGTCACCACAAAAAATAACATTTAGAGAAACATGTTTTTTTTTATATTTCTTGTACATTTTTGTTAATGTTTTGTATTGGATATGAGTTTTTTATTTTTTATTTAACAGTGTTTAATATTAATTTTAAGTATGAAATCATTTTCTATAATTTGAATAATTCTATAAAAAATGTTCAAAAACTGTTTTCATGAAATTCTAATTGATAAAGTAGTGTACATACTACATAGAATAGTTTTTTTTCATATTTTCTCGAGATTTTTCATTCTTCAACATAGCCCTCCCTTAACTGCCACGTGTAACTACGTTCAGTACTGCAATTCTCTACAGTATTTTAAAAATCTTGCAATTTTTGTCGTATAATTAAACTCAAAACGTTACAAGATATTGCGAAAATCATTGGACAAAAAAGTTCTTCGTTTGATGTGAGAGCCTCTTCTGAGAATATAACCGAGTCTCATCTCGAAAAACAAAAACCCCGCCAGAAGCTTTTCTGTGATACTTTGACGAGAGGATGAGGGAGGGAATCCATTGTTCGAGCGGGAACTTCCTGCCGAAGATATCCATTTCCTTCCCTCAAGTGGCCGTGACGTCATATCCCTCTTTCTCTGCGAGTTGCCAGTATCAAATTTATTGTATACTTACCGGAAATGTATACAATTATATAAGAGTCGTAAATAAACAAAGGCAGAAATCGAGAATTTTTTTCGAAAATAAGATAATGAAAAATTCAGGATTTGCTTTTTTAATTCCTCGATTGCAGAATTTCGTTCTGTGTGACTCATATTGTTACGTTTATATGCTATTCAGTTTTATTTTAATAAAACATTTTACAAAACTTTTTAAGGTTTGTGTAATATTTTACTCTTATTCTGTCGCCTACATTTATTTTACATTATCTAAAATAAATCTTTACGGGGCTTCCACACGCTTGCCAACCCATCTCAAGTCAAGCGCACAGTGTGTCGTCTAGAACATGCTAGCTGGACAAAATTTTGTCTAATTGACTAATTTTGTCCAGCTAGCATCTTCTAGACGACACACTGTGCGCTTGACTTGAGATGGGTTGGCAAGCGTGTGGAAGCCCCATTACAATATTTTTTTACATTAATATCTAAAATAAATCTTTAAGACTAATTTTTTACATTATTGTTTAAAATAAATGTTGAAACATATTTTTTACATGATCTTAAATAAATCATAGCTATTTAATTCACATTGAACAATCTGCTCAAGTGTGTGTTAAATTTTATTTACCTACAAGTGACTATCGCTTCATAAATATTTCCTGAAAATGGAGGTATCTAGAAACCACATATGCTCGAACTCTGGACACTCCTACACAAGTATTTACCAGATTCTTTCTTTCACACGCAGCTGATACTACCACAAACTACCAATTACTATTTAAATAATGATTTTCGAGATACAATTACCCCCTTTTTTTACGAGAATCATTCTGCCCGAATTGTCTATGGTTTGTGTATAGGTTACCGGACAGACTGTGTGAAAGCTTTCATACATCCCCATATACTACTAGACTTTTGACCCGGTAATCCATAGACAAACCATAAAAAATCTGGGCAGAATGCAATCTCGTGTGAAAAGGCTGCTTTGGGCAAGCAGTTTCTAAAATATCCTAGGTTTTTCGTAATTTATTTATATTTGATAAAGGAATAACTCAAAACAAAGCAATGAAAGCAGTAGATGAGTAAAACATGCACTTAATTTCATCCATAATCGTCGTTCAGGAAGGTTGCCTCCTGATTACGTTGGCTAAGAAGAAAACGTAACGTCGAGAATAAAATAAGTTCTCCTACAATGGTTCGTCCAATATTTGAATAGAGTAATTCATTTCTGGTTTTTTTTTTTGTAAATGTGTAAAACGACCGTAACTCCAATTTTTTTTAACTCTAACACCGTCAGATTTAACTATCAAAAGGGACGGTTGACAAGATGACGGTAGTTCCGATTTACGTTCGGTATAATACGTGTCGCACTATAAGTAGATGATAGCAACGTTCTAAATTTGAAAACACTTATAGTCTATGGTCTCTCGTGTGGCAGCGCCGGAAACAGATAAGCGGCAAAGTTTGTAACTTTCTTATTGGCGCGTATTCGTTGTTTCCGCCGTCTAAGTCCGGCGCTTTATTCGAATTGTGTTAGTTTTAGAGTGCTCTCTGCGAATATTGTGCATTTATGATCAAACTTTACCACATCGCAAAGTAAATTTGCAATATTTTACGGTGAATCTTTGATAATATATTTGCGATATGGCTCAGCAGTCTCGACATACAACATGGCAGCGCGTGATCAGCTGATCTAGCTGTCAAATATTATACTTTTCGAATGAAGAACTCTGATCAACTTTTTACGTGCGGCCATATTTTATCGCTTTTTATCCACCTATATGATCGGTAGAAATGTCGAGACTTCTCACTATGTTTGACCCAACTTGACCCAATTTGACCTTCAATTTGACCCAACAATGGACTCTAATCTAAACGGATGTTCCAAATTTTAATTTCTCTTGGTGAAGTGTTATCACCTGTCAATGCTTATATTCTAGTGTCCTTAGAAACCTTTACAAAATTATAAGTAAGCCGTTTCAATTGCAGCCCGGCCGTGCGACGTCCGACGACCACCGCGCGTCCTGGTGCTCTCATCCAAAGTAAATAAAAGGTTACGCTACAGTTTAGTTGAAACGTAAAACCTTACATTCCTGTACGGGTAGATAAATCTCCAAGCAGTTGTAAATACATGTAGGTGAGAATCCCCCCTGCGTGTTTAATGGCTTAACTCTGGAGCTAACTGCCCCCAGTGGTAATGTTTAGCTGGCCACAAAAAACAACGCTATTAACTGGGAGTCTGCCAAATATAACATAGTGCTTACGGTCACAGGCATGGATTAAGCGAAGGTCGGGTGGAGCGATGGCACCAGGGCCCCCGCGTCTAAGAGGCCCCAAAAGACTTACACCTAATACCAGAAATACCTTAAAGCAACGCAAAACGCTACTAAGCTACACATTTAGTGTAACTTCTTGCCGCGTAATCCCCGAAGAGGTCGCATGTGGTGAGTTGAAACTTTGTTATTTTAACAGGTAAGGCCTTACGCCAACCACTTCAGTTGAAGTGGGGGTTTCCCAGCTCCCGAGAGGGCTGGTATTCATTTCTTGTGAAGGCTGAGTAAATTTTGCCGGTATTTTATTTTGAGGTTTGAAATAAACAGCGAAACAGGAAATCATTTCTGACACCCTCGGTGGGATTCGAACCCGAGCTCACGGCATGGAATACAAGCACTCTATCAACTGAGCTATCGACCAGACACGAAGTCTTCATTCCAATATAATTTGCTTTGGTCACAGAGACTCCAAAGAACATTAATAAAGGTAACTAAGCTACACAATGCACATATTGTGCAAATTTTTGCCACGTTTGCATGTTGCGTGTGGAACCTATTTTTCTGTATAGACAAGCAGGCCAGCCTTTTAATCGGCTGCTATGTTGATATTTTCTTAATTCGATGTTTGGTTGGAGGGAGTTAGCAATTAGTCGCCACGCTTGCCAGACGAGTAGGTGTATACCTGTTAGTCAGCGCAGACTATTTTGTTGTTTTCCAAACTTTTTTTTTTAATTTCGATGTAATTATCTCTTTTTCAAAAAAAATCCTGGATTTTCACCTTACTACACGACTCAAATGCCTAGGCCCTAAACACGTTTTCTATTTTACGGACCACTTGCAAAATCCACCTTACAAATTATGATAACGATAAATGTTCCAATATTTATTTTAAAAAATACAACATTGTAGGTACTCGTACCTTTTCACATAAAAACTACGGTCCCCAAATACGTTATTACCTACGCCAGTAGGTATTGTTTCAACTCTACTCGACCGTGTAAATAGACAAATGTACGGAAGACACAACAACGCCCCTTTTGAGCGATCTATTTTTCATACATTTTATCTATTTACACGGTCGAGGGGAGTTACGCAATGTTTTGTAGGTACTTGGTTCACAAAAATGGAAATTCGCGTTTACCATCCAACTAACAAGCGTTCTGGCCATCCAAAATCCAATTACATTTACCCGGGGCAGATGTTCACTCATGCTTGCCATTTTTGCTTGATAATGTGAATTTCAAATAATTTTATTTCATAATTTATTTATTTATAAATTTCTGACAATATTTACTTTTTAAAGCTTTTATATATATTAATTGTCTTTTTTTAAAAAAGAAATTCCTATTTCCATGCCTGAACGAGGAAAATCCTGTATCTCAGGCATGGGGAGACAGACAAAAATATATATATAAAGGGATCTTATTTGATTTGGTTGGTGATTAATTAATTTTTTTTCTCAAAATCAAACTTCCTCGTGTTGCTCTGAAACCAAAGTTTTTATTTGTTTAAAATAACACTTTACATAAAATAAACTAAAAACAAATAAGCTCTTACAAATCAATTATAAACAAAATTACCTGAAACCAAAGAAACTACAATTAAGTTAATTTTGTTACTATTTTATAAATAAATGAAATTAAAAATTTAACTGTAGAAATTTTAACACTCCAAAAACAAAACATCATGGCCGTCCTTCAACATGGCCGACGTCCACCCAATCACACGAGAATATAGTTTGCTCCAATCAACGCCCTGCGCGGCAAATTCAAAAATGTATCATAATATTCATAATATCTTTACATATATTTAAGTAACAACAGCTATCATTTAATAATTATTACTCCTGAAATTAAATAAGGCCTAAATACCACTCACAGTCAACATAAGTTTAAAGTCAATTCCTTCAAAAGGCAGAAACGAGGGTGTCATATGAGATACGTAAACAAAAATCCTTTGTTGACTTTTGTATAACAATCTGATAAATATTTCTAACCTTCTCACTTGAGCTTTCGTACTGTTATCAGCTTGGTCACCTATTTTTTAATCGTGTACAAACATTAGGCTTTTTTACTGCAATGCTGGATGGACCTTTGTGAATGGTCTTTGACAAAGGTAGAAAAAGCAGCCAAGAGCTTTTATTATGATTTCTATCACACCTACGAAGTGGTATTCAGAAATGGCAAGCATGCATGACAATCTACAGCTGGCAATAGCCGCAATAAAATGGGGAAAAAACCTGGACAAAAAAAGCAGTACACCTATGACAAATTGTCTTAGCCCCTCTGGAGCGTCGTGACAATTTTCTATGATAAATCTGCCATCTTGAAAATGCGTTATGTATTTTTTTTCACCTTTTTGTGGCTGCGACATTTCGAGATTGGCCCATCTGGGACCCGCGTTCTCACCTCGAGATTGATTTCAAATTTAATAATTTATTTCCTTCGCTTTATTCGTGAAACGCTTTCCCTCTCGTATTCAAAAAGAGGTTTTCATTTTTAATCCGCTTTAGACCTTTTACGACCTGCCATGTAGAAGCTTAAGAGAACAAAAGAAGAACTAAAGAACCACTCAGAACATCTGAAATGGAACTTCTTAGAATGATCACAGGCAGAACATTGCGAGATCGTGTTTGCAACGATCACATACGAAAAGCTTGTCAAATAGACGACATAATGAGATGGAACAGATCCAAGAGGTTATTCAGGAGAGATCATGTTTCCAGATGAGTCATGAAGCAGCTAATAAGATGCCAATAGGTCGACGCCTAGCTGGAAGATCTAAAAGGTGGTAAGAAAGCTGGACGTCCGACGTAATATTGAACAATACTGTAACTAACTGAATCCATACGTCATTTTTCTAGGGGTGGTCAGTACTTCCACAAATCTATTCTGCACTTGCTCACTTTTTCCATCTCCTCAATATTCATTGCTGTCTTAATACATGCTCTTCTCTTTTTCTCACTCTGCAAATTCCGGTCATTTACAAATCTCGCTTTTTTTGTTCAATACATTATTTCATCGGTCTTCCCCTTCCACGCTTATCTTTGGCATTCTTTTTGTACACTTTTTTTGTCAGTCGTTCATCGTCCATTAACTTTAGATGCCTGAACCATCTCCTAGTACTCTTTTAAGCTTGCACTCTCATATTCTCATTTATACCGCACTCCTTCAAAAAACAGTCATTAGGGATTCTTATTATTCAGAGGGCTACCAGTTTAAAAAAACAATTATTATTAACGACTTGTTGTTATGGTCATATGGACCTATGTAAGTAGATAATGATTAATTGTGAAGTGGAGATAATAAAAAGATGAATGCACTGAATATCTTAGAATTCATCAAATGTTTCTACCAATATCTGGAAGCACACGAATTACACCTTTCTGGCAATACAAATACGCCTATAAAAGATGATGGATGACAGGCTAGATTGCATATTAACCCTTATTATGAACCCTTAAAGTATAGAACTGTCTATAAAGGCTTCCTACAGTTGTTTTCTCTTCTTGTTGCAGATACAGAGCTGGTGTTCCGGGACAAGTACGGCGGGCTGGCAGTCATGAACGCTGACAACTTCACCACTAAGCTACTGATGACCAATTCAACATTCGTAAGTGACCATCTGTAGTCTATCTATAATCTAAGTTGCAAAGATATATTAACATTTAAGGCTCATATTTAATGAATGTCCACAAGCAAGCACATGTAAGTTCCTGCTTACAAATGCTGCGTACATAGGTACAAAATAAACCTCACATAAACATAAACTTTACAACTCCTGCCTTTCCCTGAAACCGGAGGAGTGGCATTGGCAAAAGTGAACCAAGTTTTACAGCATGAGGGGTCATCCTTATACCAACCTATTAGTCAAGGAACACAAAATTTTCGGAAAGCGAATAGTCGGAAATAATACAGTTTTACAACATATACGGCGTTATTCTCACACAGCAAATTCATGGTTCAACCGCCATTCAACGTGAATATTCAATACTAAAACCGATGATCCATAGATCAGCTACGGATCAAACTTGTTATGAATAATCCTGATAGATTTCAAGCTTAGAGTAGGTATATACTCCTCATAAAGACTTACATTATAATAACTACACGCAGTTGGGGAATTAAAAGCTTTTCGGATATTAGACGAAGCGTTATAGTAGAACTTACATCATTCTCGGCGTTTCGTTGGTGAATTAGCCAACGTCTTCAGGAGACACCCTCTCTGCACGACGACTAAGGATGAACTGATTTTTTAATAACAAAAAATGTTATGTGAATTAAAACTTTGTTTTTTTAATTAATAAACAAAAAATGTTTTTTTATCAACAGAGGCAACTCAATGCAGTGGATTTCAAGGTGTCTAGCAACATGAAGTTCGTCCTTCTGATTTCTGACGAGAGAAAAGGCTACAAATATTCCAGAACAGCGAGATATCATGTCTATGAGATAGCCTCCAGGTAAACTTAAAGCCATTACTCACTTTTACCTGAACTCAACAGTACTTTAGCTCACTTGCAACTTTACTCACTTTTACGCATTCCATATTATATGTATTCAATTTTACCCATTCTATATTGTCCGTATTCACTTTTAACCATTATATATTACCTGTATTCACTTTTACCCATTCTATATTACCTGAACTTCCTTTTACCTGTACTCACTTTCACATTTTCACTCATCCTTATTCACGTTTATCTGAACTTGCTTTTAAATAAAATCACTTTTACCTAAACTTATGTTAGTGCTTGTAATACCTGTATAAACATTTACCTTAAACTTACTCAATTAAACATTCCCAAACTTCCAACATACGTAAATATATTTTTTACTCACTTTTACCTTGTTTTACCTATGTTGGCATAGCATGTTAAGTGTATCCACTCTTAATACTCGTTACATGGTTTATTGCCAACACTCTTTTTTTTCACCTTGACGAACTCACTTGATGAATAGAGGTAAAAAACAGTAAGCGTAAACATGAGTAAAGGTAAAAGCAAGTACTTAAAGGTTACAGTGAGTAACGGTAAAAGTGAGGAGAAGTAAAGCGAGTTAAAATAGAAATGAGTGTCAAAGGTAAAGAATGACAAAAGGAAAAAGCGAGTAAAAGTGAAAGTATTTATACCTTTTCTCCCTTTTACCTTTACCTACTCACTTTCACTTTTACTCGCTTTTTCCTTTTGTCATTCTTTACCTTTGACACTCATTTCTATTTTAACTCGCTTTACTTCTCCTCACTTTTACCGTTACTCACTGTAACCTTTAAGTACTTGCTTTTACCTTTACTCATGTTTACGCTTACCTACTGTTTTTTACCTCTATTCATCTTTATCTGTGTGCTCACTTTACCTAAACTCATCATTACCCATAGTCCCTTACCAACTTATACCTTGAATCTTCCCCTGAAATCCTTACAGCTAATCAGTACTACCATTTCTTGATATTTATGTTCCAGGAACAAGTTTCCTTTGTCTCCGATTGAGGATGACCGTGAAGCACCCTTGCTGCAGTACGCCGCGTGGTCTCCAGACGGGGGGGCCATCGTCTTTGTCCATGACAACGACATCTATTACAAGCCCAGGGTGCTGAAACCACTGGTCTGTCGGATAACCAGCACGGGTAAGGCTTAGCCGAAGCATTACCCCAACCTAACTAGCATTTCCCTTAGACCTCATGTTATCAATTTCACAAAATACTAAGGCAACATCATCAACTGTGAAGCAGTAGATCTTACCGTATCTATTTGAAGATAGAGAACAATAAAATATAGCAGCGAGTAAACAGCTACCGACCTACCGTCTTTATCCATGATAATGACTGTTCTAATATTTGAAAATGTTATTAAACTTCATGTTTAATTGTAATATTTTGAAAATAGGTAAAACTACCGTAATGTCAGTTTTAATTTGGCAAATAAAAATACCGACAAGGAGGACCGGTCCGTACTTCAGTGGTAACACTTCGGACTCTGAATGAAAGGTTGTAGGTTCAAATCCCGGCGGAGCAAAAAAATATATCATTTATATTTTCAAATTCGCTCTTCGCTGGGTTGAAAAATGCATAAACCTTTACCAATGACCGGTCACCAAAGGTCCATCCAGCCTTACAGCAACTGGGTCTTGCTTGAGAATTGGCGCTTTGTAGCGACGACGATCAAGATCGTAAAAAGGTCGATAGCTCAATTGGTAGAATGCTTGCATTCCATGCCGAGAGCAAGGGTTCGATCTCAAAGGTTTACTCAGCCTTCACAATAAAATGAGAACCAGCCCCACCGGGAGCTGGGAAACCCCCACTTCAACGGAAAGTGGTTGGTGTGAGGCCGGCCCCCTTACCCGTAAAAATAAATAGGTCCCGAATCGCCACATGCGATCCCTTCGGGGATAACGCAGGCAAGAAGTTACACTATATGTGTAGCTTAGTTGCGAGTTGCGAGGCCTATGACCATGTGCATCTTATTTACTTGTTCTTTTAATATCATCTAGAAAAGTTTTTACTTTTCTCCAACAGATGGCAGTAGTATTTTTCCCCTAAGCTAATCTAAGTTGCAAAGATATGTAACATTGCAAATTAACATTATAGGTATGCATTTTCACAAGCAGACATGTATCAGTTCGCGCTTGCGCATGCCGCATGTGAACCTACAACATAAAAACCCAAATCTCAAAAGCCATTCTTAAATAATAAATAAATGAAGAAGATATCTCTAATGTATTGGTAATTGGCTTGTAGGTGAGCCCGGGGTGATCTTCAATGGCGTCCCTGACTTCCTGTATGAGACGGAGATCACGCTGTCAGGCCACGCGCTGTGGTTCAGCCCCGACAGCCAGTTCCTCATGTACGCCACGCACAACTGCAGCAACGTGGGGGAGCACCGCTGGGCCTGGTACGGCAGCGCCGCCAGGGACCCTCCACAGTACCCACAGCTCAAGGGGGTCAGGTACCCCAAGGTGAGGAACTCAAGCAATTGTGGTACTTGCAATAACAGAAAATGAAAGTTTGTCTGAGCAAAAGTTAGGCGTTAATGCTAATGGAGAGTCAGGCCTTAATGTGTTCACCTGACCGCAGAAAGCTGCCTATAAATAGATCTCCGCTTTCAGATGCACGGCAGTAATGCGCCATCCTCTAATTGAGTAACATATCAATCTTACTACCATCAAGTGCTTCAAGACTTTCCCACCTTCAGCTGATTCCAGACAATAGTCTCTTGCAGTGCATACTGTTTATGATCAACGGCGCTTTATAAAGGCTAAAAAACATCAAAAATCAAAAGGCCCGTCTTACATGTGATTTTTCTTAAGAGTTTACTGTCTTCCATTCAGGGAGCAATCATTCACATCATCAAGTGCCACGCTCACCATACTCCACAGACTACACGGTGGTTTAAAGGGGGTCTCCAGCCTTCACTCAGTGAACATTATGGACTCAATCAATCAGGTGAATTCTGTGAACATGGTAAACTTAAAATTTCCAAATAATCATTGGTTACTGACTGCTAAGAAATGACACAATTTCAAAGCAACGGGCCTTCTCAATTCATCACCAAATCAAAGATCCGCAATAACTGAAGCGAGTCAGGTAAAATCTATCAACTCAAGGTAGTGGGGTACCCCGTGTATGTGATTTATATGAAATGTTCATGAAAAAACATCTTTTATGCATTTCAGGCCAACACAGAGAATCCAGAAGTTACCATTTTCACGGTGAATCTCAAGACTCCTAAATTCCTATTTCCACATGCCGTTACACCAAGCTCCAATGTTGAACCAGGTAAAACAACTCTAGCAGCTCGCTGAAATCTGTGATCTCGACTTACATAAAGTGATTTCAAAAGTAAAATGATGCGTTGACGCTGAAAGAAGAGAATCAACAGCGTGAAATAATCAATGAATAACCTGCACAACATATCATACAACAGTGATGAAACCTCAATAAAGGCTGTTGCCGTACTCAATAAGTGCAAAGTGGATTCTACATAGGGGCTGTCCATATATTACGTCATTCGCATTAAGGGGGGGGGAGTCTGGTCCGCGGATGATGACAAATGATGTACTAGTACTAAAAGTGACGTCGTTCTTGTAAATACCAATTTCTACAAAATATTCAAAATATTATGTGAGTAATATAACATTATTAATTATTAAGCTCATCCATTATTACAGCAAGAGGGGGAGGGGGGGGTCATTAGATAATGACTATAGGATGATTGTAGGGGGGGGGGGGTCGAAAATCGGCCAAAATCGATGACGTAATTTATGGATGGCCCCATATTCCAAATTATCCAAAATGATTTTTAACTTCAAAAGAACTTGAAACTCAAAGGAGATACCTACTGCTCTGCTAGAAACCGGAAAAATCACACATTTTCCTATATTCAAATTCTATACACGTCGTTTTTAAAACAATTTTCAAATTATGTACATTTGAAAGGATGACAAATACAAGTATCTAAAACAGACAATGAATGAATACTCCTGATAGAAAGAAATAGTTTGAAAAGAGATTCTGCACAGCTTCTCGAGCTGGTGAACTGGAAGTCAGTAGTAGTAGGACAGGGGGGGTTGAAGGCACATGCTATGGAATACCTAACTTAATGTTAGCTGAAAAACTGGAGTCACAAAAGCTAAAAGAGAGACAGGTATCATCTTTGTCTCATTTAGCAGCAGGATATTTTTCATTTTTTGATGTGTTTCTGATCTGTGTCAGTCGTGATCATATATTTTTCTTTATGGCCAAATATATGTAAATTTTTAGCACTTCATTTAGTGGTTTATTGAGAGCAGAAATAATTCAATAGTTTGATTTCATATTAATTAAGCAGTGTGTTTAACAGTATTGTAGACAAGAAAGCTGAGATAGAAATGTGCCTGGTTTAATTATTTTGTCATTCTGAAAAAATATTATATATTTGCCCCCTTTTTCCTTGAAGAGAAGCAGAGAAGGAAGCTTCATTTAGTAGATGTTGGCCCAGATGGTAGTTTCTTCAGGTTTGCCAAACCAATCAGAAAAATTGGAGGATCAAAATGCATGTTTGCTAATATTTTCTGTTATATTTTTATCAGATAGTTACGTCACCTACGCCACCTGGGTGTCGGACCGTCAGGTGGTGCTCATGTTCCTGAACCGCATGCAGAACCTCTCCATCATCAACATCTGCAAGGCAGCGGCCTTCAACTGCAACGCGGTAACTAACATGTCGCATTCATCCAAACTTGTGCATACTATGCCCGATTACACAGAGAAGCTATCCAAATTTGCAAAACAAAACAAACATGACCGTAAAAAATAAAGTGTAAAATTGAATAGAATGTGCTTGCCGTCGATAAATGGTGTGTACCGGAATATTTTTACCCCAAGTATACAAGACATGCCCCTTCTGAGAAGCTATTGTAATACACAAAACAAAACAAATAAAATAGCAGATAAGAAGAGAGTGTAAAAGTGAGAAGAACGTGGTTGCTGTTGATAAATGGTGTGAACCGAAGTATTCTTACACCAAGTATACAAGCCACGCCCCCTCTGTTACAAGAGCAACAAATATACAACAATAATCAATCAGAAGGTAGCAGACAAAGAACAGTATAGAGAGTCAAGTAAGTTGGAGTCAGAATTGAAAGAGGCCAAGGCTCGAATCGGACTGCAAGGCCATTGAAAAAGAGATCAATTACCCATCTTAAACTTACTGATTCTCCAGGTGTACACAGAACGAGCCCAACCCGGCATCTGGTCTACGCTTGGTGGCCACATTGGCACCGGGACCCCTTTGCTTTGGGGCCGCACCCTGCAGACACCTTCCTTCCTGGTGCTGGCCTCTGTCAGGGACGGCTCCTCGGGCGCCTACACCCACGTCTGCTACGTGGACGCCCAGGTGGGGCGCCTCATGCCAGTCACCATGGGGCGCTTCGAGGTCACCAGGCTGGTGGCTTGGGACGAGGACAATGGATATGTGTAAGTGATACTTCATTAAACAGTCTATGATTTACATTATGTGGGAGAAAAAAACCTTGGATATAGCAGACACATGTATATTAAGATACAGATCAGCAGATGCATGTACATATGAAAAAATATATCTTATTCAAATGTAATGTACTTAGGTACTTTTATTCATATTCACACAGAAAAAACATGAATCACATATATGATTTAAATATATATATTTTTAATGAGATATCATATCTCAGTTACTTGTTAGTTATCAGGCTTAAAGAAATTAAAATAATGAAATACACAGTCCAGTCGATAGCTCATTTGGTAGAGTGCTTGCATTTCATGCCAAGAGTTCCCACTCAATCCCAACCGTCCCACCGAGGGTGTTAGAAATGATTTCACAAAATAAAATACCGGCAATGCTTAATCAGCCTTCAAAAGAAATGAGTACCAGCCACCTCGGGAGCTAAGAAACCTCCTTTAACTGAAGAACTTTAACTTAAGTGGTTGGTGTAAGGCTGGCCCCCTTACCTGTAAAAATAAATAGGTTCACTCGCCACTTGCAACCCCGCTAGTGGCAAGAAGTTAAACTATATGTTTAGCTTAATTGCATTGCGTTACATCCTAGTCACATGAGTTCAATTAAATTGGTGTGGTCCAATAGTTTTGGCGACTTTTCAATACACAAAAAAGTAGTTTCAAAGTTCTTACAAGGTTGTGTTTTAACAACAAGCCTTTACTTTCCTTGCAACAATTTCAAAACTTACATGTCTCTGTTTCAGGTATTTCATGGCAACTCCAGAAGGCAAACCAGGACAGCGCCATCTGTACCGAATAAAACTGCAGAGGGAGTCCCAGAAGCCTGAAGACAACCAGAATGGAGAAGACGGCCAGCAGAACACAAGAAACTATTACCAGAACGAAGAAAACAACCAGAATGCTGCACCCGCTGGAAACATATGGTCCGACATGTCGACAATGCAATGTCTAACATGTCCCAGCGAGTTTATCCAAGGACAAGACCAATCCACAACTGAAATCAACCCACAGGAACCTTCTTCAACAGTAGAAACAGCCAAAACAACTGAAAGTGATTTGGAAGACTTTAGCGCGACGTCTTTTAGTGATGTTTCACTAGAGCCGCACACAAATTTAACAGTTTCTACTGAAGCAACAATAGCAGTGACCAAAGTTGCCAAGCAAGTTTCGTTGAATGGGTTGAACGGTACCGCAAAATCATACGCTCATCTCAATGTGGAGAGACATAGGAATGGAGTGTTCTATCTGAATGAAAGTGTTCCAAATAATTGCTTATACAACAATGTCATCTTCAGCACCAACAGCAGATACTATGTTCAGGTTAGTGTCAACTGAAATGATGTTTTTCCCCTTTTTGCTTTAGGTTGGCCTTTGGGTTGGTTTATTTCATCCCATTTACACTGATTGAATACCTAAGTACGTATACATTATTAGAAACGTAAAAAAGGATCCGGTCAATTGCTTAGAAAAAGAATGCTTGTATTCCGCGGCAAGAGCTAGCGCTCGATTCCTACAGAGGGTGTCAGAAATGATATCCGGTTTTGTTATTTTTCTAACCTAAAATAAAATACCAGCAAAGCTCACTCATTCTTCACAAGAAAAGAGTACCAGCCCTAGGGGGCTGGGAAACCCCAGTACAACTATAGTGGTTGGCATAAAGCCGGCCCCCTTGCCTGTAAAAATAAATAGGTTCCACTCGCCACATACGACCCCTTCTGGGGCAAGATAGCAACACTATTTATATAGCTTAGTTTCATAGACACTACCAACTATACGTATTAGTACGTTTCATGTACTCGCGCCAGCACATGTGACACCACAATTTTAAACATGCTTAGTCCATTGACACAAATCAAGCCAGTCTTGACGTATGCCTCTCAAACCTGGGTGATGACAAAAAGATTGAGACCTCAATAGCAATATTTGGAAGGAGGATTCTCAGAACCATCTACTGTCAAGTGTGAGATAGCAATGGATGGCATTATCGGTACAACTAGGAGCTCTATGGGATCATTTCAAAATAGGACGCCAGCAGTGGGCTGGACACATAATTATAATGAACGATGCATACCCCATTAAGCACCTAACACTCTCATCACCACAAGGCTGAAGGAGACCTGCAGGAAGGCTAAAATGAAATGGATGGACAGTGTGAACGCAGATGCAATAAAGGCGGGCATACGTGGCTGGAGAGCAAAGGCAATGGACAGGAGAGAGTAGAGAAGAATCCTGAATTCAATCAAGGCTCACTCAGGGCTGTCTAGCTTATGATTACTATAATGATGAGTCCATGGCTGTTGATGTTCACATCAGAAATTAATACTTATTCTTCCAGAAACCTGTAAAACCCCCTATTGTTTGTGTTCCAGGAGTGCCTGGGCCCTGAGGCGCCGAGCGTGTACCTGGCGGAGGCGCTGACCAACTGCCGCGTGGCCGTGCTGCACGCGGGGGCGCAGCTGCGTGAGCGTGTAGCTGGCCTGGCCGCGCCACAGACCAAAAGCTTCTCCGTGGAGGTGCAGGACGGGCACGTGGCGCGCGTGCGTCTGCTGCTGCCACCCACGCTCAGGGAGCACGACGAGGTGCCCTTCCCCCTGGTGCTGCACATGTAAGACAACAGACAAACATTCAAAATATTCTTCGACTATGTGACATTGTCCATTGTAAAGTCAAAATAGATTCCTGATCCAGGATTTTTTTACTTTACAGCACTATGAGCTCACACAGTTGGCAATATGGATGGGCAAACGAGAAATAAATATTGATTTTAATACTCCAAAAAATATCAAAACAACCCTTTTGGCAATGGCAACTCATCATCAATCTCTGCTTCGCAAGTTTCTTTATTGATAATTTGAGATCCAAGGAACTGGAACTCCTTTATGATTTCCAGCTGATCTCAAGTCCCAGGGCGTTGCTCTCAGTCTTCGAGGAACACAACCGTTCAAGATTTCATAAATAATTTTCCAAAAGTAAAATACCAAGAAATTCAGTCCAGCTAAAACGCAGCGCTGTCGGCCATGACATTACAGAACCCACTACCTGCTACCAGCAGCTCTGTGTACTTTTTGTTCTCCAGCAGGGAGACACCATTGAGGAGAGACTATCTTAGCCGTTAATGAGGCACAAGAAGAAGAATTAGATTCAAAGGAGTGATTATCTGTAAACTATACTTCGACTTTGAGTCATGAATTACTAACTTTTCTAGAATTAGTGCATTCACAAAGTGAAAATTCATTTTAATTTTATTAATCCATTGCATATTTCCAGAGACTCTTCTCCGGGCTCGCAGCTGGTGTCGGAGAAGTTCCAGATAGACTGGGGCTGGTACCTGGCCGGCACCAAGAACTTCATTGTGGCGCAGATAGACGGCCGCGGCTCCGGCTTCCAGGGGGACAACCTGCGCAAGGAGGTTTACCACAGGCTCGGCACCGTGGAGGTGGAGGACCAGATAGCCGTCATCACGTGAGCATCTCATTACCCGTTTTTATGGTATCCTTGTCTAAGTTAGACAAAATATGGAAAAACCTTGGTGTGAGTAACAACACCAAGATAAAGCATGTCAGGAGTCTGGTTCACTATTCATATTTGAAACAACTTTTCATAGTCCATTTCAGGTGCATCATACTACCAAGCAGTTACCAACAGTAAGTGATGCAAAGACTACTGAAGACACTTTTTCCCAAAGAAGTGGTATAGTCTGGTAATCGAAGCACTCCAGCTGTCTGCTGATTAAATTTTGTATTTGTGTCAATAAAAACTAGACCACTATAATCTATAATAATCTATAATCTAAGTTGCAAAGATATATTCATTTAAAGCTCTCAGATGTATGCCCACAAACCAACAAGTGTAGTTCGCGCTTACAAATGCTGAATGTGTACTTACAAATAAAATCCAAACCTCAAATGAACATAAGCCCCACAACTTTTGCCGACCTTCCCTGAAACAGGGGTGACATTGGCAAAGTGAACCATTTTTTACAGTATGGGTGGTCAGCCTCATACCAACCTATAAGTCAAGGAATAACGCAGAGTCAAAATCCTATATCATATCTGTAGCTAGCATTATGCAATAAAGTTTTAGGATTTCACTTTCATGGTCTGCGTTAGGCGACAAATTGTTTTTAATTTTTTCTGATTAGACTATGTTCTATTCGTAGCTTTTCAAAGCAAAGTTACCAACAGCAAGCAAAAGCGAAGACCCCTGCGCTGCTTTAATATCCAGCCTTTCTGCTTGTGAAAGCCAAATGTTGACAATAGAAAAATTGCGAAAAGAACATGGTCTAACACAAAAGCATTCAAAACAATTTTTAATATTATGCTTGTCTGGATATTTGCAGGTATCTGCGTGACACGCTGAAGTTCATAGACGGCAGCCGCGTGTGTGTGTGGGGCTGGGGGTACGGGGGGCACGCGGCCGTCAGCATGACAGCTCAGGACTCCCTCAACCTCACCAGGTGCACCGCGGCCGTGGCACCAATGGTCACCTGGGCATATCACAGTCAGTATACTCTCATACAATATAACAAGCAACGCAACTAATCCACACGTATAATGTTATTTCTAGCCACCTTCTCACCAAAAGGCTCGCATGTGGTGAGTGGAACCTATTTATTTTTACAGTTAAGGGTGCCGACTTTATGCCAACCACTTCAGTTGAACTGGGAATTTCCCAACTCCCGATGGAGCTGGTACTCATTTCTTGTAAAAGCTGAATAAACCTTGCTGGTATTTTATTTTGGGTTTGAAATAAACACCAAAACGAGAAATTGTTACTGGTACCTTCGGTGGGGTTCTAACCCAAGCTCTCGATATGGAATGCAAGCACTCTACCAACTGAGCTATCGACCGTATCAAGCAAATAGGTATTAATAATATTAGGATGATTTATTTGGTGAGTGCTTTTTAAAAGCCCTCTGCAAATTGGACGTCCCTATAGAAAGCGCCAACTACATTAACAAGACCCAGCTGTGGTAAGGCTGGATGGACTTTTGGTGACTGATCTTTGGTAAACACATGATTTTTCAACCCAATGAAGAGCAGATAGTTTTGTTTGTGCTCCGCCGAGAATCAAACCTAAGACCTGTTATGTTTAGAATGGGAAGGTATCTCCAGGATACTTACATTCGGCTAGCTCTCATCAGCATCACTCTCAGGGCGTGGGGTTCTTTCTTTGGTATTGCTTACTTGTATTCTGGGAAGGTTGTATATGAAAAGATAAGTTTAACATGAACAAATAAGGGTTTATTTACTTTAGTAATATGGGGGAAAAAGGGGAAATAAGGGAATGGCTTGACCTGCACTTCGTCACTAAAACACTCCCTACTCTGTTGACTGAAGTTCCGAACTGAAGGCCTTGGGGCAGCGCCCCAGGCTAGCGGTGGCTCACGAGGCGGGCGCCTCCACACGTTGGAGCCCCTGGGTAGGCGCTCTTATGCACTATGTCTCCTATGCCTCTGGTCCACAAGGTGGGTGCCTTGCTGGCAGGAAATCCAAGTAGATGGGGAGGAGGGAGCTCCATTGGAATGCCCCCTCTTGCACCGCTTGGTGCTTGGTCGCCGACGTCTTAATTGGTTGACATCTTGCCGGGAACTGATGAGCGACGGCCCGATCAGATCACACGGTGCAGTTCGGCCGCTTCCATGACCGTTCGGCTCCGTTCGGCCCACAAAACACACTGTACACTTTGAGATTGTTTTTTTTTATATGTTATTTCAAAATAACATAACAGACCTTTGGATAACAATCTTGTAATATTAACTACTAGACTACAGACCTGTCATACATTTTTTTTTTTTTTTTTTTTTTTTTTTTTTTATTATGGAAAATATTTAATAAGAATCCTAAATGTTAATATATATCTGCAACTTAGATTATAGAATAGATATTATATGTGTTACTAGTGCAGGAGCGCTATATCAACTGAAATACTTGTATGCTGTGGCACAACCACGGCACAACGTTGCCAGATATGAAATATAACCATGGACTAAAATATACCTAATACATTACATTACAGCCATGATCACATTGGTATCTCTTTACAGACACCTTCTTCACAGAGCGATACCTAGGCTCGGGTTCCCCGGCGGGAAACTACCGCGGGTATGAGGCTGCTGACCTGACGAGGCGCGCTGGTAACCTGGCCAGCAAGTCGCTGCTGCTCGCTACAGCTCTGGCAGACAGCACGGCACCGGCACAGCACTCCATGGCGCTGGCAAGGGCGCTCGTAAGACAAGGAGTCATGTTCAGACATCAGGTGAACATTTACTCTTATTAGTATTATTATGTATGTCACTAGTATGGTCGAGTGCCCACTCAAATTAGTGTTATTCAAACAAGCGCAAGTTCAAATCCTGTCATGTCCTAACAACGATAGCTTTGACCCTGGTTCAACAGCTGATGTCATTGGGTAAAATTAGTAATTAATAATTGTTAGGTTTAGGTTGGAATTACGGTCGTTTAACATATTTACAATAATAATAATTAAACAGTTAAAATTTATTTATCGGATATTAGACGAACCATTGAGTTCATCCTCAGTCGTCGTGCAGAGAGGGTGTCTCCTGAAGACGTTACCTACATTGCTAACGAAACGTCGAGAATAATATAAATTCTCTTAAAAGGGTTCGTCTAATATCCGATAAATAAACTTTATATGTGTACTTAAGTAGTTATTATTATTGTACAAATTTGTAATTCATTAAAATATAAAATAATGAGTTATTAATTGAAGATGTTTTGGTAGAGCCCTTGAAGGTAGAGCCCTGTTGCATTATCATATTTTTTATTATTTATCCATATTGTGAAAAAAAATATACCTTTGCCAATGCCAGCCCTATTTTGGGAAAGGCAAGAGTTTTTACCTTTGTAGTTCACCTATTTTTGTAGTACCCATGTTTAAATAATAATACACACGTCTGCCTAAGTATTTGCATCAAGAGTGTCCATCAAATTGTAATATATCTTTACAATTTCTTCAATGGCGCTTCAGTCAAACTCCAGCCTTAGCCTGCTTCAACTCCTACATCCAACTTCACCTGCCCTCCAACAACGTCGACCAGTTTGCATCTTGCAGAAGCTGACTTGAAACTAATACTTTGATACTCACTTTCCAGGTATACCCTGATGAAGACCACGAGTTCAGCGGCTCTCTCTATCATCTGTACAAAAACTTTGAAGCATTCTTCGACGAATGTTTCGGACCGATTGACATCAATGACTGGGAACTGGCTGGCGGCTTCTTCACATTCAAACAGTAAACATGTGGATCAATAGAAACAGTATGACACATGATTACAACAGTATGACAAGCGACTAAAACTTTAAACAGTATGACAAATTAAACCACCGGTAAAATATGCTTAATCGACATCAAAGACTTGGAACTAGAAGGCATATTCTTCACGTTTAAATAACCAACTCGTAAAAACAGTATGATGAGCATCAAAAACTAAACAGTAAGTATAATAAGTGATACATCATGTAAAAAAGGCCCAATCTACATCAAAGACTTGAACCTAGCATATGGTTTCTTCACATTTAAACAATGAAACAGAAGTGGTTGGCATAGGGCTGGCCCTCTCAGCTTTGAAAATAAATAGGTTCCACTCGTCATATTCTACCCCTTCGGAGATAATATGATACAAAATTGCATTAAATGTGTAGCTTATTTTGTTTTTTTTTTTTGTTTCAACCCTTAATCTTGTTTTCGATAACGCTTTGGTAATACTCAGCCATCGCAAAAGGTGAAAACTGTTTTTTCGGAGTAAAGAAAAATCTCTACCTCTAAAGTATTTGCGAAGGTCTTGCCGCCATATCTATACAAATAAATGAGTTCCACATCTCCTATCATTTTTATCAAGAATGGACAAAAACAGAAAACACCTAACCAGTTTGAGAATGGAGTCAACACAAATGTCATACACACAAAAATTGTGACTTCACCTACCTGATAGGGAAAAAGTCATTGATACATATTATAATGGAATAGAAACTTGCAAAGAAACATTGTATGATTCACAGACAGTCCTGTCAAACACACAAATGGTGTAGACATGCAAAATAAGGAAGTGCTTTCTTGTAAAACTGTTGACAAATATTCAATAAAAACCGGTTACACAGAAGTCATCCAGGGTGACCTAGATTGTGATGGATTATTCTACTTAATCTGTTTCGATTGTAGTCACACAGTGGGAACATTTTAATTATCTTTCTAACTTAATAAATCCTACTTAAGTAAGGACGACTTGCGTTAATGTGTGTATGTTAAACGGACGTAGCATCTACATAGGCTTAAACAATTTCCACTATATCATACCCGAATGGAAAAATCTAACCGATATTTGGTTGTTGGTTGCTCTGGACCCTAAGCACATAGACCTGCGGCGGCAGCACGCCGAGTGAAACTTAAAATTTGTAACTTTATTCTGACTCCATTGGTTAAAAGATTTCATACTTGACACTTGACTTTGGGTATAGACCTGCATATAATGGACAAATTTGTACACCCATTTTTTTTTCAGCGGGTAAACGTTGCACACTTGTATGTGACTTTAGTCGTTAAAAACCAATGACAAAATATTTGTTTACCTTTCCCTTGCAACCCAGGCATATATGACATCAGGATTTGTTTGCCTATGGCATCTGTTTGAATATTTAGGTATAGTTGTGATTGTTTTAAGCGGTCACTTGTCAAGTTTGTATATTTAGCAATAAACTTTTTTATTTTACAAACTTTTGGTCTTCAAGAAATTCCATTAAAATAAGTGAAATATATATATATATAAATATGTTATCGATGTGCGTGCATACCTATCAATGTTACTATATTGTATAAAATATATTTATTTTTAAATAAAAAAATGTGATTTCTAGATCTTAATGTTATAAATATTATACATAATTTATTTTTAGATAATAATATGAATTTTAATTCATTTTTCCAATAAACAAATTTATCTCCAAAATAATTATTACTACCGGCATTGATGTATGACAGTGAAACATTGACCATGGAAAACTACACTGTACATTTAAATAAAGGCGCGATAGCAAGAATTGCATGCAACAAAGGGCTGACAAGAGATTTGAAAATGGCAGTACACAACTATTTTTGTGCATTGAAATATCGAGACTGACAATGATAAAGAATGAATTGAGAATGAACAAGGAAGATCATTTCATCATTGATCGCCACACAAAAAGAGTGTCTCATGAAGACATTGATGACGCGACGCCACCAACAAAATGTCAATAAAATATGTAGTTGTCTTACATCAGTATGTCAAATATCTGAACGGTTAATTATTTTTAATGTTCATTATAATTTGTCACCATGATCTTCTAAGCTATTGATGTTTTTCAATAAAATAGTGTTTACAATAGATTATAAGTGATAGAGATTAAGACATGGTAAACATAAAACACCAATATCTTAAAAAATATATATGAAAAATGTGTACCTAAATAAATTTTAAAAATAGCCACATGATAAGGAGTAAATTCAGATTTTATAAAAGTCCAAAAATTTCCCATTTACCCAAGATTTTTCCTTCAAAGATGCTGCTAAGAAAGGTGTTATATCTAATCGAGTGTCCTGTTACTTTGGCATTCCTCTTTAAAATGTGACTTAGAAGCTCTCTTCTTTCTTTTACTTCCTGCAATAGCTTTTCATTGAACTTCATTTCAACCCATGATGTCTTGGTCATCTTCCTCCAAATCCGCATCTCGAATGTCTTTAGGCGGTCTCTTTCATATTTGTAGATGGTCATTACTGATTAATTGAATGAGCGCTGTTTTGTGTAAATCACGCCGCAAGAGCCCTGTGCATGCTTGTTCATCTCTGGTCTGCGCCAATTTTTTACTTGTTGTAAGGCTAGATGAACCTTTGTGGTCTTTGATAAAGGAGGATAAATTTTTCAACCTAGGAAAGAGATTTTTTAAATATTTTTATGTAACTCTCGCCGTTATTACCAGAAAAAGAGGTAACGTTGACAAAGGTGAAAAATTTACACAGTATGAGTGGTTGACCACATACAAATTCATATTAAATGCATGCCTACAAGCAAACTTGTGTACTTAAGTTCACTTACAAAATAAAAACGTAAACATCAAATAAACACAAACCCTGCAAGTCTTGCTGCCTTTACCTGAAACAGATATGTATTCATAGAAAAAAGTCAAGAAATGAAAATACTTGATCAGGTGCATACTAATCTTTATAGGATCAAGGAACTTAAGCTTTTTATAATTTAATTTATGTTTAAATCACTGCCTTTTAATGAGTCAAAATGAGGTCGGAACATTAAAAAGGGTGCAAAAATAAACCTCGTCACTGGGCCAGATTATTTCCAAATCTGACTGCCAGAGGCGCAAGTCTCTCATCTATGCAAAGGTTTTTTTTATCCCCAAATCTTTTGTAGGTTAAATCTTAAACACAGATTAGGCATTAAAACTATGCGTTAACAACATAATAAGAAAATAAAGCTACTAACTTGTTTGAATATGCGTAATAACTCAAAGAGCATAAAATTTTCCTTAAGGGTTAAATAAAAACAAAATAATTTTAATAGTTATTCAAATGACTGATTTCAGTTTGACGTATATCCGAATACATTATAATGTGCAAGAAATTCAGCTTTAAAATTAATTTCACATAGAAAATTCACAACCATAAATATTTTCTACAGTCAATATAAGTATTGATATGTATTTGTGTGTAGTGTTCTTTTATGAAAAACAAAAAACATTCAGTGTGTTCTTTGACTGACTCAATGCCATAAAGCTAGCAAAATTTCCCTGATTATCAAAAATTTATTATGGGTGAAGTCAGATAGCCAAAGGATATTTTGAATGTTCAGACCTCATTGTTCAAATAAAAACTTCCTTTTTGTAAATAATACAATAAATTAATTAAGTAAGTACCTACATGTCGTGATTTATCATTATTTTAGAGTCTTTAAATAAATGTGCCTGTTGATAAAAAATATGTATAAATGTTCTTATGTTAAATGTAAATTTATCGAAGATTATAAAAATGTCACTTGACTTCATGCTGTCTAAAAAATATATTGAATAACTATATTTTTACATATTGGTGCTTTACGCTACATATTGTAGGAATTTTTCAAATTCTCTGTTGTATTTTTTTGTTGTAAATATGTAACTATTTGTAAAAGTGTAAATAATTATGTTGTTTTATTTGGACGCATAAACAAGCTTTTTAACGGCACTAATATATTTTTTAGTAATCATTTAAATTGATTTAGTGTGAAATCCCCACATTTCAATTCAGGAATAAATGTGATGTCACTTGGCAGGGTTGTTATAATTTTTCAAATCCGTTTCTGTTTAAAAGGCTCGGCACTAAATTTGATATTAGTATTTTTTATTGGCGGTCAAACGTCACAGGCATGAGTGACGAGGTTCTTAAGCAACCTTTTCCCAAGCAACCCCGCAGTGTGACAAAACAATATTTTTGTCAAAATATTTACGGTGTCCATTGAAAATAAAAACTTTCCATTTGTTTTATTCCATTAAAAAGTAACTTTACAAACTTATTTTTATTGTGATTATTATAAGCATTAAAAAATGTTAAGCTGTGGCTTGTCCATGTTTTACAACATTGTTTTAATAGTTGAAATGAAGTCAACATGACATATCTCATAAAAAGCTTATGAAAACTTTATAAATTAATTAACTACTTAATCTTTAAGTATATATTTTAAACAAACTGTTAATAATATTTACCTTTAGTTAGCTAATTCTTATAATTATCAATTAAATAAATCTATAACCTTATTTTTTATTCATAAATTTTAAAACAGAATAGAAAATCTTTCAAGACTTTTACTTTATTATTTCATTGGTTAGCCAAAAAAACATTCCGAAGCGTCAAAATATCACTTGAATTCAAATAAAGAACTTTTTATTAAATTTAAGTGTTAACTTTACTTCTTGTTTGTTTTTTACGCTGGTGTTTATAATATGTTGGTATGAATTATTATTAAATAGACAAGTCTTACAAACATTTCGAAGCATCAAAATAACACATTCAAGAAAGAACTTTTGCAATTTCAGGGTTGAATTGGCGCATAAGTTTGTTTTTTGCGCTGGTGTTTATGATATTATGTTGGTATGAATTACAAATTCAAACAAGCATTCTGAACTATCACGATAATACTGAAATTCAAATAAAGAACCTTTCTCTAATAACAAGTGTCAACTTGACGCTAAGGTTTCTATTTTACACTGATGTCTTATGTACATATTGGAATACATTTTGTGTAATGTGTTACTTTTACGCCAAATATAAGTTCATACACAACTTTGAATTAGCAGAGGTGATGAGATTATGTAAAGTTACGAAACCACCGAGGATATTTTTAAGCTTGCGTTGTATTATATTTAAGTATATTTGAATGTTTAGTTGAAAAATCTGAAAATAATAATGATAATAAAGGTGTTTTCAATGTTGACAATTTCTTTTATTTTCCATCTTTGTCTAATAAGTTGGTGTGACGATGACCCTATCTAATCTAAGTTGCAAATTTACATTGGGGATTCACATTATATGCATTCTCAAAAGCAGAAACGTACAAGTTCGCGCTTGCACATGCCGCATGTGAACCTACAACATAAAATCTCAAATGGGCATACAAACAGGGGTGACATGACACAACAGAGGTGAAAACCAACCTATAAGTCAAGGAACATGTTATGTTATTTTATAATAACATTGAAAGAACAATCCCGAAGTGTGCAGTGTATGTTTGTGGGCCGAACGGAGCCGAACGGTCACGGAAGCGGCCGAACTGCACCGTATGAACTAATCAGGCCGTCGTTCGTTAGTTCCCGGCGAGATGTGAAGTGAGTCAGACGTTAGCGACCAAGCACCAAGCGGTGCAAGAGGGGGCACTACGATGGAGCTCCCTCCCCCCCCATCTACTTGGATTTCCTGCCAGCAAGGCACCCGCCTTGTGGACCAGAGGCATAGGAGCGCCCACCCAGGGGCTCCGACGTGTGGAGGCGTCCGCCTTGTGAACCACCGCTAGCCTGGGGCGCTGCCCCAGGCCTTCCGTTTAGAACTCCAGCCAACGGAATAGGGAGTGTTCTAGTGACAACCTGTAGGTCTGGCCAATCCCTTATTTCCCCTTTTCCCCCCCATATTAGTACAGTAATAAACCCTTATTTGTTCATGTCAAACTTATCTTTTAATTATAAAACCCTTCCCAGGATACAAGTAAGCAATGCCAAAGAAAGAACCCCACGCCCTGAGAGTGATGCTGATGAGAGCTAGCCGGATGTAAGTATCCTGAAGATACCTTTCAATTTAAACATAACAAACATACACAACAAATTTCATTTTTGAAAAAAACAAACAATACCATGCATACACATTAACTCTTTGGATGCGGCTGGCATGCATAGATGTCATGACTAAACTTGCATACAGTGCGGCTGGCATCTATCCATGTCATCGAAGTTTAAAGCTTCCCCTGACATCTGTGTTAAAAAAATTCCAACTTTTTTGTTGCTTACATTGTAGGTACACTAATAAAATCTCATATTACACATATTTTGAAAATATTCTTTCTCAAATATTTTGTCAGAACAGCTCGACCTCTCGTCCCGCGCGTATGTTACCAATGTTTACAAACAAAATCCAGGCAAGTATACTCTATTCAGATAGATATAACAGTTAACGTTTTTTTGTAAAATAACTAATATGTTTTTCTCTTTGGTGACGAGTATTTAAGTGAGTAAAAAAATTAAAAAACAAATTGTATAAGGCTATACGGGGCGAGTAAAATTTAATAATGTACGACCGGTTTCGGAAACAATGTTTCCATCGTCAGGTACAAAATATTACTGACTAAATAAAATAAAATATAAATTAGTGTAACATTCTTTTAAGGGGTGGGAGTAGAGGAGGGTGGGAGGGGTGATGAAGGGAACAGAGCGCTGGGATTGTTGGTGACAGATTTATTATTATTTCTAGGAAACAAGGTCAGGAGAGGAGATGGATTAGGTATCAGAAAGTTATTTAGCAAGGAATTGACAGTACTTGAATTTTTATTAATTTCTATGGTCTCGAGAGCTGTTAAAGTCGGTCTGTATGTGTTTGTGTGAAGAAGTTTGATTGTATGAAACCAGTCGTACATTATTAAATTTTACTCGCCCCGTAGCCTTATACAAATTTGTTTTTTATTTTTAAATTAAATTTTTTAAAAATGAAAGGTTACAAAGTGAATGCCTCATCAATTAATGATATAGTAAAAAAATTGTTTAAAACCTAATGGATATAAAATCTAGTTATGGAATGTGTGTATAATATATATTTTTTAAGTAATATTATTGTGATTTACTTGTTTTTATATAAAACAACAAGTGAAAACATGTGTTGAAAGTTTGTGATTTGTGTTCCTGGATAACTAATGAATTTACTTTTTTTTTTTTTTTAATGTTTCAGCGGAAACTTTGCAGAACTCTAAAAAAATTAAAACAAACTTTGTTTTATTCTACTATTTTTATTTGAATTTGTTAAAACAAACCAAAATAAGTGAGTTGACCGGTTTCAGCCTCTAGAAGATGGCCTAGAGGCCGAAACCGGTCAACTCACTTATTTTGGTTTGTTTTAACAAATTCAAATAAAAAATAGTAGAATAAAAAAAAGTTTGTTTTCATTTTTTTAAACTAATGAATATACTTTTTCATAAATTTTGAAGTTTCATCAAGTACTTAATTAAGGTAGGAAATCAATTTATGTGTAAAAAAATAACCTCAAAAAAGTATTCCGTTCTGGCGGTGCATATGTAGCAAGTAAATTCAAAATCGAAAAGGTTAAAAACGTAAACAAGTACAAAATATACAATAGGGAAGTTGCAGTGGTAGGGAAAACGGTTGAAAATAATATGGTTCTGTAGAGTACATTTCAAGGATCACAACCATATATTTTTTGTGTAGTAAAAATAAAAATATCATTGATAATTTAAAAAAATAAAATGCGGAGAATTTTAGTCGCGCCAAAACGCAGCGCGTTCGACTTCGCAAATCTTGACGTCAAAATGACGTCAAGATTCGCCACTGGGCCCGTCGATACCTACACTCCGAAAATGCATCGGCGTCATATCTGCCTAAATAAACAAAATGACCTTTTTTCCGAAAATCGAGAATACGCTAATTTTAAAGAGCTTTAGTTTAAAAACTAAGCAAGATATTTTTTTTTGGAAAACGCAGATGTATTTTTAAAAATGTATTCTACCATTTTAAACAATGAAAAAAATATGTGATACTTCCCTATTCTAATTATAACTTAAATGAATTAGAAAAGCCCTAGCCCTAGCCGCCAGCATTGTACCCTATAATATGCTGTAAAAACTTTTTTTTCCAATGCAAGCTTTTGCAAAGTTTATGTTCATGTGAGGTTTGGTTTATTTTGTGCGTACACATGCAGCATGTGTAAGTGCGAAATTAATTGTGCCTGCTTGTAAGCATACATTTAAGATGAACCACAAATGTCAATATATCTTTGCAACTTAGATTATGGATTGTAGAGTCAAAATATACCTACCTACTGAATTTCCGTAATAAAGAAGAGCATGCATGAAGAGAGTGATGAATGTCCAGCAGATGAATGAAGTATGTAAGGACAGAACAAAGTGAAGATGCATCTGCAGAGGTACTGGCTACCCCTAGCGGAATTTCAGCTGGATGCACTGGAATAGTAACAACACTGCATCACAAGTTGTCAGCGCATAGCAACCAAGAAATAAGATGAAAGTTGATTTGGAAACTAGATTCCTTAGCCATTCATAATCCAAGCAATTCAACTATGTTACTGTATCAACTCGGCAGGTATGCTTGATTTTTCTCTGTCTTTCTTGTCACACCTCCATTTTATAAAACAAGGTTTCCAATAGGGACATACCAGAAGATAAGCCGGAGGTGTAGAAGTTAACGCTTTTGACGGGTAATCGGAAGGTAGTGAGTTGCATTGCTGGCAGACAACAAAATTATTAAAAATATTCATTCCTAGTCATCATAACCGGCCACAAAAGATCCATCCACCTTTCCTTGAGAAATTGTCTCTTTCTACAGCCACAAACAGGCTCGTGGAGGCCTCTTGAGGTGTTATTCATGCAAAAGTAGTACTAGGCTTTGCCTGTAATGTGTATCATTTAATTGAAAATAAATCTATGGTCTGTTGTTTCACCAAATAAATAATCCTGATTTTTTTATTATGATGGATGTTTTTTCATTTTTTGCGTAAGAAATTTTTGACTTTTTTTGTATAGATTTATGGTTTTGTTGTTTTTTTTGTAAACTTAAATGTCATTTATTACTCGTATTCCTTGACTTATAGGTTGGTATGAGGCTGACCACCCATACTGTAAAAAATGGTTCACTTTGCCAATGTCACCCCTGTTTCAGGGAATGTCGGCAGGAGTTGCAGGGCTTATGTTCATTTAAGTTTGGATTTTATTTGTAAGTACACAATCAGCATTTGTAAGCGCGATCTACACGTGTTTGTTTGTGGGCATACATCTGAGAGCTTTAAATGAATATATCCTTGCAACTTAGATTATAGATTATAGATGGATGTGTTTAAGGATTTAATTTTATATGATTATTTAGTTATAAGGTTTTGTTGTTTTTATATTTAAGGACAGGAAGAAGTGGCGGCTAATCTGCAATGCTGATTTGTAATGTTGGTTTATTAGTTTGCTACATTTTTTGCATAAGAATTTTTTTACTTTTTTGTATAGATTTCTTTTTAAGGTTTTGTTGTTTTTTTTATACTTAAATGTCATTTATTACTCGTATTCCTTGACTTATAGGTTGGTATGAGGCTGACCACCCATACTGTAAAAAATGGTTCACTTTGCCAATGTCACCCCTGTTTCAGGGAATGTCGGCAAGAGTTGCAGGGCTTATGTTCATTTGAGGTTTGGATTTTATTTGTAAGTACACAATCAGCATTTGTAAGCGCGAACTACACGTGTTTGTTTGTGGGCATACATCTGAGAGCTTTGAATGAATATATCCTTGCAACTTAGATTATAGATTATAGATCTAGTTAAATATTATTTACTGTTTGTATTCCTAGCATTATAGGTTGCTGACCAACCATAAGTTGTAATAAAATGTTGCACTCTACCCATTTCAGGGAAGGTCAGCAAGAGTTGCAGGGCTTATGTTCATTTGAGATTGTTTTTTTTTTATCTTGTATGTAGGTCCACATGTGACATGTATAAGCGCGAACTTGAACTTATACTTGCCTGCTTGTGGCAATGCAAGTGATATGAATTTTAAATGCAATATATCTTTGCAACTTAGATTATATATATTATAGAAATCAAGCCATAGGAAGATGGGATAGTTTTTATTTTAATTAAATTTATAAAAATGATATGTTTTACTGACTAAATAACACCTTATAAAATATTTCAAGTGGAATCTATAATTCCAAGGACATAAATTGACTAATTTCTTTCAAACACTAAATTATAAGTCAAATACTTAATTTTAAATGTATGGGAATAGTGAACTAGTATCTTTTATTGTCATTTTTTGATAACTTGTAAATTCATTGTCATTGTAATAAAATTTAATAATCTAGTTCGTACATCACCTTTGTTAGGTTTAAGCTAGAATTACGATTGTTTCACATATTTGCAATTCTAATAGCTACACAGTTAAATAATTGGGCTTTTCGGATATTCGGGAGAACTTACATCATTCTCTGCGTTTAGTTGGTGACATAGTCAATGTCTTCAGGAAACACCCTCAATGCACAACGACTGAGGATGAACTGATTTTTAATAACAAAAATTGTCACAAATCGCTGCGAGCCCTGGGCCGGAGAAAATAATTATGATTGTCTTTGAAATTTGTCTGTCAATATTACCTTTTTTGGGGTAACAGAGAAAGATTAATTAATTATTGGATAAGATAGCTCAAACAAACCCTTTTTGTACAACAATGAGAATGAAGGATCGTTGTGAAAAAAGGGTGCCTGCGAAACAACTAAACATCCAGAATAATGTAAGTTCACCCATAAAACGAATAAATAATCTTGAAAGTTAATTATCTACTATATAAATATGTGAAATGACCGCAACTGCAGTGTAAGTCTATACTTACAAGCTGTAGGGGTTTTTAATGATTCTAAGGCCACTAACTTATTCAATTATGGACATGGTTCTTTTCAACTTTCATTATGTATAAAATGAAATAAATCATCCTCGTGTGAGGTTATTCATTCAAGGGATATTTTGAATGTATGCATAGTAGGGTCATCTGTCATTGCATTCTTTTCTATTGTCAGGAACTCAAGAATTGATCCAAGTCTCCGTGATCATCCACGTCCAGGGTTATCTCCTCCAGGCTAGGCTGCGAACTGTTGGCCGACGACTGGTTCGATCTTTTAGCTGTAAACAAAACATTGAACCCTTATTAACAGGAGTGGTCTGATTTTTGAAAATTGAGAATGGACTAACTCTAACTAAAAAGTCAGAAGCATTAGCAGCAATCTGAGACTTTAAAAGCTTTTTAGGAGCGTAAATCTCATTGCAATTGTGATTTGCCGTACATAATTCAGTAGTGTCTGCACATGAATTGACATACACAAAATTGTGACGTAACACAGCCGGGTTTCTAGGGAGAAACCACCCTAATATGTATTTTGTTATTTGTTGCTAAGAACACTAGGAGCATGGACTTGTGACGTTTGCTTAGAAATATATATTTTTTGGAGGGACTTTGTTAGTTCATTTAACATTTTTTTATCAAGTTATGACCGATGGTCTTGATGAAAAAGTTTATTTTTTAATTGTGTAATTTGAAAAAAAAATGTATTTTTATATCATTTAACTGTACGTTTGGGTGACTTGACTCTGGTTTAAGTATTAGTATATGCCATATTCTTACTTGGAGGGGAAGAGAGGAAGAGGAAGATCCCCCACACGTAGAGCCGATCAAGTAAAGACAACAGCAGACACCTCGGTGGTTGGAGCATTGCAGCCAGCGCAGTCAAGAGAGAACTGGAGAAGAGTGATTGCTTGCACAAGAATCACAACCCTCAGCAATGAGGAATAGGATGAAGAAGAGATTGTTACACTAGTAATAATACCTGGAAGGGTTCCCTGTGTCTTGAAAGCATGCAGGTCTTCTTGGAAAGCCACCTGCGCTGCCCTCTGCCTCTCCTTCAGCAGGTTCCTCTGCTTCAGCTCTGTATCACGTGCCGCAGCTGCTTGCTGGGCCGCCAGTTGCACACGACTGTCTTCCAATGATGCTGAAGTAGAAGAAGAAAAACATACAGGGTGATGGAAAACATACCTACAGTGCATCTTCATCTCTTTGAGTATGGGTGACATACATAGTTGTCATAAACAGAAGCATGTGTGACATTGCTGACATCATCAGATGGAGTAGGAAGAGGAGACAGTTCTGGAGGGACCATATAGGCCGCATGAATATATATAGGTTAATCCCAGTCGTTGCACACAAAAAACCAGATGGCCAGCGTCTACCAGGCTGACCACCCAAGAGATGGAAGAGCAGCTGGTCCTCTGCATCACCGGAGGTAGTTTCGCAATAGACAAATCGATTTAACATAGGAAAAATAAGAAGCATAGATGTCATGAGCAGGACCAACTATTAAAAATATAAAATTATTTTTTTATGTTTATACCTATGCAACTTAGATTATATAGATTATAATCAATAAGTACACATTCCTTCCTTGTCTAATGGGTTGATATGAGGCTGACCCCGATGCAGTAAAAACTTGGTTCACTTTTGCCAATGCCACCTCGTTTCAGGAAAAGGAATATAATCACCACGTATATGGCTGACCAAATGATACATCCCTGGAAAAAGTGCACCTTTAGAGACAACCCAATCTTGCTTTGTTTTCTAATTTACCAAGTTTTCTCTCCTTGTACATGATAAGCTGGAATTTGTGCTCCGTCATCCTCTGTTGGTAGTCCCCCTTGTCTATGATGGCCTCCAGGGCTATAAGGTCCGTCTCCAGCCGGCAGAACTTGTCTGTCAGCCTCCTCAGCTGCTCTCCGCATTGCTCCACTGCAGATATGACCTTGGGAAGGCTGTATAACGAAGAGTTGATCGAAGACACGCTGTCTAGCTGAAGCTTTGTATACCTGAAATTAGAGATGATCCAATGAATGATAGGTAAATATTAGGAGAAAAGTATGCATAAATAAACCCAACTCAACTATGTATATAAACTGTGTAACTTCTAGCTGTGTTCTCCCGCATTGGGGTCACATCTGAAGAGTGGAACTTATTTATTTTCCTCCTGCTCTCTTATTTCTGTGAAAGCTGAGTACACCTTGTGGGTATTTTATTTTGAGTATGAAATGAACACCGAAACAGGAATTCATTTCTGACACTCTTGGGGGATTCGAACTCCAGCTCACGGCATGGAATGCAAGCACTCTACCAACGATACATGAAGTCACTTATCCCAATTTTTGAAGCATTTTAAAAAAGACATAGGCGAGGATGGGAAAGAGTGGAGGCAGCTCAGCAGTCTTTGGCCACCCCTAGCGTAATAGCGACAGAGTTACAGTTATACACTCAAGAAATAACCTTACCTGCTAATGCCAGCCATAAGTACATCAACTTTTTCAGCTTGCTTGGCATTTCTCTCTGCATTTTCGTGGAGCTCCGTCCAGTCCTTCTGATATTTGGCAAGGAGCTCAGAGCCGGCGGCGTAGTTGATCCTTTCTCCATACGAATCGTGGAGCTTGGTATTTGTTTTCGACGAACTTTGAGCCTCGGATATCTTCCTCCTGACTGTATTATTCAATATTATCCCGTCTTGAACGACGGAATACAGCTTGTCTCTAAAGCTATCAAACATTTTGACACTACTTTCGATAGAAATGAGTCTTTATTATGAGAAACTATCAAATCACACCACACAGAGATAACATAAATACAGTGCCCACCATTAAACAACTCTTTCATCTGACTCATCTCATTTCCCGCCTAGCTCACTCCGCCGAGCTCGTTGGCTGTGGAAGGCAAATACCATTATTTTTTAAAACTCTTTCGCAATGGAAGGCCAAAACTATTTCACTACGCTCCGCTCAGCTATTTCCCGCTCCCGCTCAGCTATTTCCCGCTCGCAGTGGAAAGCGGGCATTAATGTCAAAGCGTTGAAGTGTCAAACTGACAGCTGGTGTCACGTGGTAGGTTAAATAATAATTATATTGTCTATGAAAGTGTAACCCTACAAGAACTGAAAAAACTTATTTGAACTATTTGAATTTTTACTTCTACAGTAAATTTTATCTAAACAATAAGTCATCATCTGTTCACTTGCTTTCTGATTTTATGTATGCAACTTTTGTACTTGAATCAAATTATTTACATGTTTTCCATAGAAAGTACCTACATACATTTTTTTAATATATATTCTTTTTACCTTCTATTGTCTTTTTAAACTAAAAATAACGTAAAATTATAACTTTTGCAAAAAATAATAAAGACATATTATCTATTTATCTTTACTTTATTTTTTTTGATAAAATAAATCTTTACTGATTCATGAAGTTGCCAGAAAGCAATTATTTTGCAGTCATTTTTAATGCGATTATTTTGTATGGTTGGCACTTGCTGAATCAAATAATAATATTAATTTTACGTTGTTTGTGGTTGTTTACTAAAAGTTTGTAATAGGGGGGACGGTGAGGAGCGTTGAAAAGTTTTTATTAATCAAGGAAATTAATGGGAAATCGGTAATGTCATCGGCTATACCGCTGACTTCCTGAAATACCGATTCGTATGTAAGTTTTCACATTTTGATTAACATTTTCTTTTAATCACGCCACGGCTTAAAAATATTTTTCCCTCGACGATCTTTCCGGTTGGATCAGCAATTTTTCTCTGAATGAAATTTGAACCAATTTTTGTATGTCACATATTTAGTTGTGTCTTTTGTATTGAATATTATCTCTAATTAAATCTTTCCCATCGTTTTATGAAAATATTAAAAAAAAATAGTAGGTACCTAAAGGATTAGGTATAACAGTTTTAAATATTTTTTAACATAGGTACCGAAGGGAATCATTTAATTTCTTTATGTCCGCAGATAATTTAAAATACTTTTTTCATATTTATACTTCAAAAAATGGATATTAAAAAAAAAAAAAATCAGCGGGCAAACGTAACTCTGTGTTTTTATATACGTAACTAGGGCAGGTTAGAGCAAAAAAGAGCATTACTACTATTAAAAAAAACTAAAGAACTCACAATTAAAAAAAAACTAGGGGCGTTGCCCCTGGCTGCTACGCAGCCCAACCCCTTAACATTTGGTGAATGTGTATATTGCGCATAGTTTCCTCGCGTTAAAATTCGGAAAACATGTAAAATAAAAACATGCAGCCTTTGTAAAAGAAAATCGACCACCCATAGTTTAAAAAATGGTTCACTTTGAAGATTTCAGCTGTGTTTCAGGGAAGATTGGCAAGAGTTGCAGGGCTTATATTAATTTGAGATTGGGTTTTTATGTTGTAAGTCAACATGCATTATGTGTAAGCGCGAACTTATAAATGTCTGCTTGTGGGAATGCATTTAATATGAATCTCGATTGGTATGTATCTTTGCAACTTAGATTATAGAACTTAACAAAATAATTTCCTTGACTTATAGGTTAGTATGTGGCTGACCACCCATACTGTAAGAATGGTTTACCATGAAAATTTTATCTCTGTTTGAGGAAAAGTCGGCAAGAGTTGCAGGGCTTATGTTCATTTGAGATTAGTTTTTTATTTTATAAGTCCACATGGGGCATTTGTAAGCGCGAACTTATACCTGTCTGCTTGTGGGAATGCATTTAATATGAATCTCAAATGGTATGTATCTTTGCAACTTAGATTATAGAACTTAATAAAATAATTTCCTTGACTTATAGGTTAGTATGTGGCTGACCACCCATACTGTAAGAATGGTTTACAATGAAAATTTGATCTCTGTTTGAGGAAAAGTCGGCAAGAGTTGCAGGGCTTATGTTCATTTGAGATTAGTTTTTTATTTTATAAGTCCACATGGGGCATTTGTAAGCGCGAACTTATACCTGTCTGCTTGTGGGAATGCATTTAATATGAATCTCAAATGGTATGTATCTTTGCAACTTAGATTAATGAACTAAACAAAATAATTTCCTTGACTAAAAGGTTAGTATGTGGCTGACCACCCATACTGAAAGCAATGGTTCACAATGCAAATTTTATCTCTGTTTGAGGAAAAGTCGGCAAGAGTTGCAGGGCTTATGTTCATTTGAGATTAGTTTTTTTTATTTTGCAAGTCCACATTGGGCATTTGTAAGCGTGAACTTGTACCTGTCTGCTTGTGGGAATGCATTTAATATGAATCTCAAATGGTATGTATCTTTGCAACTTAGATTATAGAACTAAACAAAATAATTTCCTTGACTAAAAGGTTAGTATGTGGCTGACCACCCATACTGTAAGCAATGGTTTACCATGCAAATTGTATCTCTGTTTGAGGAAAAGTCGGCAAAAGTTGCAGGGCTTATGTTCATTTGAGATTAGTTTTTTTTATTTTGCAAGTCCACATTGGGCATTTGTAAGCGTGAACTAATTGTACCTGTCTGCGTGTGGGAATGCATTTAATATGAATCTTAAATGGTATGTATCTTTGCAACTTAGATTATGTAAAGAAATACACAAAATAATTTTCTTGACTTATAGGTTGGTATGAGGCTGACCACCCATACTTTAAAAAATGGTTTACTTTGCAAATTCACCTTTGTTTCAGGGAAGGTTGGCAAGAGTTGCAGGGTTTATGTTCATTTGGAATGGGCTGTTATGTTGTAAGTACACATGCAGCATATGTAAGCGGGAACTTATACATATCTGCTTGTGGGAATGCATTTAATATAAATCTTAAATGATATATATCTTTGCAGCTTAGATTAGATTAGATTAGAACTTATACATGTCTGCTCGTAAGAATGCATGTAATATGAATCTCAAATGTTATATATGTTTGCAACTTAGATTACAGATTGAAATCCATTTTTATTTGGCTTTTTTTTTATTTTTAATTTGCATGAAATAAAAGAAAATGTAAAAAAAACTTTTACGTTTTGCCGCTAGATGTCAATATTGTTCCATACATTTTTAGTATGAACAAACAGATTAATTCCTAAAAGTTTTCATACATTTCTAAACACACACGCGTAAGCTCGCCGCATTGCAGCATATATACAAAAAATAATTTGCTATAGAGCATGAATGTGTTTCATCTGCTGTGATGGCATTGATTTTGAAAATCGAAACTCGACGACGAATGACGACGACGAAGGGTAATATAATAAAGGATACATTCAAATTGAAGTCGTTCATTTTTCAATCGGGTTCGGTAGATAGCTCAGTTGGTAGAGTGCTTGCATTCCATGCCATGAGCTCGGTTTCAATTCCCACCGAGGGTGTCAGAAATGATATCCCGTTTCCGTGTTTATTTCAAACCCCAAAATAAAATACCGGCTATGATTACTCAGCCTTTACTCAGCGGCCCAGCCAGCTTAGAATTATTATTATTGTTATTACTGACCGCACGCTACTACGCTCTACGCTACACTTCTAAGCTACATATATTGTGTAACATATTGCCACGTTCTCCCCGAAGCGGTGGTATGTGGCGAGTGGAACCTTTATATTTTTACAGGTAAGAGGGCTGGCCTTTGCCAACCGCTTCAGTTGAAGTAGTGGTTTTCCAGTTCCCCAGGGGGCTGGCACATTTCTTATAAAAACTTAATAAACCTTGCCGGCTTTAATTTTTGGGTTTGAAATTAACACAGAAACCAAATCATTTCTGACATCCTCACCCTTAGTGGAATAACAGCTGGTCACAGTTACAGTAGCACATTACAATAAGTTGTTTACTTAACAAATATTTCATCTTGACTTCCGTCGTGGGTTGAAAAGATTGATAAAAGAATTCTTGCACAGAAGGTGTTGAGTTACAAGATTGGCTTGCCAGACGATTGTTATCTGAGAGACCTACCCAACACCGCATTTTCATAGTTCTATGTATATATTCCACAGATCATATACTCATTTAATCTAAGTTGCAAAGATATCTTTTCATTCAAAATTCATATCAAATGCATGTCCACAAGCAGACACGTGTAATTTCACACTTACACATGATGAATGTGCACTTACAAAATAAAAACCTAAATCTCAAATGAACATAGGCTCCATTGTTCTTCCATTCGACAAACTGTGTTCGTCCACAAACGATAAACCATCATCAAAAGCTTCTTAATAGGCTATTTTTGTTTCTCTCGCACTTGTTTACTTTCAATGCATCCTTTCTTTTTCGTCGTGATATCGAAACCTGAGAGCTTTATTTCCATAGCTGTCATTTTCTCGTCCACCCTTTTCTCATCAGAATCTGATAAGACTCTAGCTAGAATCATGTAGGTATTAAACCACTTCTTGCCTATCTCTACACGCGATCGTATTATGGATTTTTGCTGTTTGCTGTTCATATTTGCTGTTCTTTTTATGTTATCTGGACGTTTTTCCTCTGTTTGCTTCATCCAGAACACTCCAGGGTGGGATCAAGCGTATCTATTTTTTTGATAGCACCTTTAGTAGCGGATTATTTGCGAGCGAGAAACTATTTTTATTAGTTCCATGACTCGTCCTACCGCTCCATAGTTCTTATTTTCTACAGACTACAAACTATGTACGCATGCTAACACTTCACATTTCGTGTAGGTTTTTCGTTTTATTATCTGACTCCCTCGCACTTGCTTACTTCTATAATCTAAGTTGCAAGGATATATTCATTCAAAGCTCTCAGATGTATGCCCACAAACAAACACGTGTAGTTCGCGCTTACAAATGCTGATTGTGTACTTACAAATAAAATCCAAACCTCAAATTAACATAAGCCCTGCAACTCTTGCCGACATTCCCTGAAACAGGGGTGACATTGGCAAAGTGAACCATTTTTTACAGTATGGGTGGTCAACCTCATACCAACCTATAAGTCAAGGAATACGAGTAATAAATAACATTTAAATATAAGAAAACAACAAAACCTTAAAAATAAATCTATACAAAAAAAGTCAAAAATGTCTTGTGCAAAAAATGTAGCAAGCTAATAAACCAACGCTACAAATCAGCATTGCAGATTAGCCGCCACTTCTTCCTGTCCTTGCATACTTCTTGCATTTCATCCAGAGTCATAACTTTTTTCATACAAGCTCTCCTTTTATTATGACTCTGGATATCCTTCCTTGACTTATAGGTTGGTATGAGGCTGACCACCCATACTGTAAAAAATGGTTCACTTTGCCAATGTCACCCCTGTTTCAGGGAATGTCGGCAGGAGTTGCAGGGCTTATGTTCATTTGAGTATGGATTTTATTTGTAAGTACACAATCAGCATTTGTAAGCGCGAACTACACGTGTTTGTTTGTGGGCATACATCTGAGAGCTTTAAATGAATATATCCTTGCAACTTAGATTATAGATTATAGATTATATCCCATTCACTCGCTATTTCGAAAATTTGGTCCATCCATACCTTTCTCGGTCTTCCTCTTCCACGACATCCATCAATTCTTGCAGCATATACTTTCTTCGTCATTCTTTCCTCATTCATTCTCTCCAAATGTCCAAACCATCTAAGTATACTTCTTTTAATCTTTACTTTCACACTTTCTCTTACACCGCATTCCTCTCTAACAAAATCATTCCTCACCCTATCACTTCGTCTTTTTCCAATCATACTTCTTAAGTAGTCCATTTCTACCGTATGGACTTTACTAAAACTCTCACTTTCACTCACCGTCCAGGCTTCACTTCCATACATCAGAGTGGGCACTAGTATACCACCGTGCACCGCCAGTCGAACATTTTTTGAAAGATTCTGGTTTTTGGCGATGCTAGCGGTAGCACCCAGTATGTACCTGCCTTTCATTATTCTTCTTTCAAATTCACCGGTCATTCTTCCATCTTTTTCAAACTTACTTCCCAGGTATACAAACTCATTTACGACATCAACATTCATTCCATTAATTTTAAATTCATAATTCATATTTTCATCATCTCTTTCAAAAATCAATACTTTCGTCTTACTTGCATTCAACTTCAAATGGTTACCTAACAAAGCTTTATTCAATCTAGAGAGCATTGTTTGCAATTCTACTGCAGAATCAGATACAAGAACTGCATCATCTGCATACAGTAGAACACTTACTTTGCTCTCTCCTATCATCAATCCACAATCATTAAGTCTAGCATCCCTGACACACTTGTCCATAACTATGTTAAATAGCCATGGACTCATCACACATCCTTGCCTCACACCCTTATACACTTCAAACCACTCACTATACTCACCATCAATACGGACACATGCCTTACTATTTTCATAGTTTGCATGCACCGCACCTCGGAGAGCCCCATTCACTCCGTATGCTTTCAAAACATCCCATAACATACCTCTGTCTACTGAGTCAAAAGCCTTTTCCAGATCTACAAAGGCCGTGAACAGCTTCCGCCTCACCGACAATTGTTACTTAAAATCTCTATTTTTATTTTCTTTATAATCTATAATTGGAAAATTTACTGGTCTTTTCAACTTTCAATCTAACCTTGTATTTTTTTGTAACTGTTTTTTCCACAAAAAAAAATGTAGGTATCTGACCCTTTTCTTCGCGATATCGAAATACTGAAATCATGCCCCAGACTACCGGCCCTAAAATTTGTAATATTTAGACCGGTCACCAAGTCTAATGGTCTAGTGGTCAGCGCTGCGGACTCAGAGATCGTGATTTCGATTTCCCGCGAAGCACAAAAAATATAATTCATATATAATAATGTTTTCAAACATCATTTGAAAAAAATCATAACATTTCTTTCGCTCTTGGGTTGAAAAATTAAACAGATTTTGCCATGAGACCGGTCTTTATATTCCGTAATCTGTGGACCGGTCACAAAGGTTTATCCAGCCTCAAAGCAACTCGGCCATGCTTGAAAAATTGACACTGACTGGCGACGAACAAGCATTAAGAGGGCTCTTGAGGTGAGATTCACATAAAAACAGCGCTCACCAAACATCATGAGATTTATTTTCTATTATTATAACTGTTTTTTTTTCATATTTCTAGGTTGTAGATTCTGATTGAAAAAAACTAACTATTAGGTCCACACATCAATTAATATGGACAAAGTTGTAACGTCATAAGACCGGGTTGCTAATGCGAAGGCTTACTAATATTTATCTGTTGTTGGTTGCTGAAGATTCCATCAATGTTTGCAGGCTTAGAAAAAAATAAAAAAATATCGAAAAAAATTCTTAGATATTTTTTTTACCATCGTAGTAGTGTTCGATGTATAATATTCATACCTAACCCCAACACTCCAGTAAATTTACTTACAGAAATGGCGCGAAAGTAATGAAAAAATATATTTGGAAAAATTGCAAAAATCAGCTGTTTTTATCCGTCAAAAAATAAAGTATTGTCAACGGACAGAAAAATGTCTGCAGCCAGTCTTACTTTATTTTCACCTGACAGAATATTATATTATTTACGGCAGTCATTTATGATTTTTATTTATTTTGAAAACTAAATGTTTGAAGATTTTCTCAGATGGAAGTTACGAACCCGAATGTTTTGGGTAGTATCTGGCAGAATATTAAACTATGCGCCGACTCCAAGTGGATGGAACCTCCGGATGCATATACCCTTGCAAACCAAGTAAAACATTTTCTTCTTCCGCTATTCGTCCACATTCTTTATTCTCGTGTCTTAAAATCATTCCCTTATATTCTCCATTTGTTCCTACTTGTTATTGTATCCATCCACCCCTCTTTTAGGGGTAGCCATTATCTACACAGATTTGTCTCCACTTTATTCTGTCCTTGCATACTTCTTTCATTCATCTCCTCGACATGCATCCCTCTCTTCATGCATGCTCATCTTTTTTATCACTCTTCCCTTTGCATACTTACCTTTGTACACTATTTTTGTTTTTGTTATTTTTAGATGCATGAACCATCGTACTCCTATGTACTTTCACTCTCGTATTCTGGCTTATATCGCACTAATTTTGGATCCTATCCTTCAGAGCCTCACTAGTCATTCCTTTTATAAGCCATTTCTGCCGTACCGTAGATTACTAATAGGTACTTAGTTCACTCCAGCTACATTTTGATAAAAATTCTACCACATGTTCCCTGCTACAAAGACGAATATAAAAAGATGAATGCACTGTAGAGTTTTGATTGATTGCCGTTCTGTAATCTATAATCTAAGTTGCAAGGATATATTCATTTAAAGCTCTCAGATGTATGCCAAACCTCAAATGAACATAAGCCCCACAACTTTTGCCGACCTTCCCTGACACAGGGGTGACATTGGCAAAGTGAACCATTTTTTACAGTATGGGTGGTCAGCCTCATACCAACCTATAAGTCAAGGAATACGAATAATAAATTACATTTAAATACAAAAAAAAATAACAAAACCTTAAAAAAAAATCCATACAAAAAAAGTCAAAAATTTCCTATGCAAAAAATGTAGTAAATTAATAAACCAACATTAGAAATCAACATTGCAGATTAGCCGCCACTTCTTCCTGTCCTTGCATACTTCTTTCATTTCATCCAGAGTCATAACCTTTTTCATACAAGTTCTGTCCTTTTTTGGGTCACGGCATTGTCCGGTCGATAGCTCAGGTGGTAGAGTGCTTGCATTCCATGCCGAAAGCTCGGGTTCGAATCCCACCGAGGGTGTCAGAAATGATTTCCCGTTTCGGTGTTTATTTCCAACCCCAAAATAAAATACCGGCAAGGTTTACTCAGCCTTCACAATAAATGAGTACCAGCCCTCTCGGGAGCTGGGAAACCTCCACTTCAACTGAAGTGGTTGGCGTAAGGCCGGCCCCCTTACCTGTAAAAATAAATAGGTTCAACTCCCTACATGCGACCCCTTCGGGGATTACGCGGCAAGAAGTTACACTATATGTGTAGATTAGTTGCGTTTACGTTTTAGTTGCATAATAACAAAGATCCACTGTTTCCCCTTTTGCTCAGGCGCTGTGGGCGGTGTTGGTACGGTAAAATATGATCCAGGGATCAAATCTCGCCATCTCGGGCTATCAAAGATCGCCATTGCGGTTTATATACCTTATACGAAATCTCTCACCTTTTTGTATCCACCTTGCAACTAAGCAACACATACATATAGTGTAACTCCTTGTCGCGTTGTCCCCGAAGGGATCGCACATGGCGGGTGAACCTATTTATTTTTTTACAGGTAAGGGGGCCGGCCTTACGCCAACCACTTCAGTGAAGTGGGGGGTTTCTCAGCTCCCGAGGGGGCTGGTACTCATTTCTTGTGGAGGCTGAGTAAACCTTGCCGGTTTTTTATTATGGGGTTTGAAATAAACACCGAAACGGGAATCATTTCTGACACCCTCGGCGGGATTCGAACCCGAGCTCACGGGGTAGAATGCAAGCACTCTACCAACTGAGCTATCGACCGGACACTGCCTGTTACCTTTTTAACTTTTAGCCATGGTAGAAATTCTTGCTTTGTCATGTCAATAATTAATGGGATCTTCTTTGGATCTTAGCGAAGTAGCAATGCACAAATACCGTTGCAGATGTTACTTAAATATTAGTTTTTGTATGTTTTTATAGAAACTCCTTTACATTCATCTGAATGAAAAGAAAATAAATAAAGCAAAAGAGTCACAGAAAAAAGAGATGTCTAAAAATAGCCGAAGCTTTCAAAAACTTCCAGTTACTGTTCAAGATGTGATTTCCGAGTCAAGACTTTCCCGGTTTTATGGGAATTTTACTTACGATGAAGAAAGGTAATATGGAATATTTTTTTTATTATTTTTTGTATATTTACCGATTTTAAATTATTGCAATTCTTCGTTGGAATTTGTTGACCACACACTATGGAAAATATAATCTTCGTCTGATTGAAATCACAAGGTGCTTCATGTTCAAAGGATCAAGTCTGAGTGAATACTTAAAAGTACTCGCCCGCCTAATGACTCCGCTAACTTTAGGGGGCGGGGATGTTTTAGTGGGGGTAAAGGAGCTCAGCTTTGCGGTGAATATCTTTGAACACTAGAACCCGTTTTCTTATTGATTTTAAGCTTTCCTTATTTTAAGAAACTTCAAAGATTTATTTGTTTCTTTTAACGCATTCAGTGTTAAAAAAGAACTATGGTGAAAAACACCACCATCGTCTTTTTCGAAAAACAAATTATGTGATATTTGTCTGTACTAGTTTGAAATAATTGTTCTTTTAGGGAGAAAAGGTATTTAGCCGTTAGCACTGGCGCAAGAAATATCATATCTAGAGTTCCAAAGATTAAATATCCAGAAAGGAGAGCAGACTATGAACCTTGGATGGAACCAAAGGTAAAAAAATAATTAATTTTATTATGTAAGTATTCATATTGAACGCCCAGAGGGACTTTAACTCACTACATCACAAAAAGAAGAAAAAAACTACACTAAAGCACATATTTTTTATATTCGGATAGAATCAATTTCCATACTTCGTTTTGAATTGAATATTTTCATACTTGTGTGTTTTAAAATAAATCGGCCACCATTCAAATCAGCTTAAAAGTATTTGATTTGTAATTATAGCGCATTTATTTATTTGCAAATATCATGACACGACAGTATTTTTTTCTGATGCAATTTTTCTGTTTCAGGTGGAAGAACTGTTCAAAATGTACACAAAAGACTCTCAAATTCTAAAGAAGAAAGATACTATTCACACAAATAATCAATTCTTGGCACCAAGTCAATCATTCAAGTCATCCAGCACAAATAAAACATATGAGATCATCTCAAAAACGTAAGTTTGTTTCTATTTATTTTTTGATTACCTAAAAGACTAGACTCTTGTTTTTTTATTGCATTGGGGTTATTCCGAAAATTAAAAAATCTACCTATTTATAAGATATTTTTTTAATAACAGAGGAACAATAATCGTGAAAAAAATGTCTTTCAAAAAATTTTTCAAATAAAAATATAGGTAGATTTTCTTTATTTTCAGATTTCCTCCAGTAACGGAATTACCCCAATACACCCTATTAGCATTTGATGCCAATAGCTTGTTTGAAAAGTTGTAAAGGCACTATCTCATCTGCATACAAAATGACCTGCTTCTATGAGGATAATTTATTTTTATTAAATATGATAAAGGAGCACCGTTTTGTGTAACATTTTATAAGGTGCGCTTTCCGGGCTCCTTCAAAAATGGCAATAGATTCCGAACTCCTCACTCCGGGTGGCAGTCTGTTCCACTCCATCGGCCTCGCAATCTGGAAAGCGTGATCCCCAAAATTAGTGCGTGTTTAATGGCGAGGCTGCATCAATCTGACAGCACATTTTATCCGTCTTTAACAAAAGACCGGTCACAAATCTTCATCCAACCTTACAATCAGTTGTATATTCAGGTATTGCCTTCAAAATCACCTAATGTAAATTTGCCATTCAAAACAGTGGATGAGCTGTGGCCTGTGGGCCATCTATGGATTAATTTTTTTGGGAATAACAGTGTGACTCATGGCCATGAGTGTACCCAGGAAGAGAGAAATTAACCTAAATAATCCTAAATTGTTATTAAATTGTTTTGCAAATTACTAAAATGACCATTATTCGATCATGTCTTGCCCCCCCCCCCCCCCCCCTAGAGGAAATTGCGTACCAACCCCCCCCCCCCTCCCCCGTCGTCGGCGATATATTTTGATGACGATTATCTTCAATTTTCCAAAACCTACCACCCCCCATAGATTAGATCCTGGGTACGCCCATGGTGTGACTTCTTGATTTTCATGAAAATTCACCCATAATTTTAAAAAATTCGAGGGGAAGAATTATTGTTTAAAAATAAATTTAATAACATTGTGTAAAGACGTTTGATACATAGATGATCCAGGGATTATGTTTATTTAAATGAAAATCTCATTTTAGATGACAGATGATCTGGCTATTCTTAGACATTTTCGTCGCCCGATGAGCCCATGCTTTGACAAACTAATGATGCATTTGTATGAAAACCTGTCAATCCAAGATGGCCGCAAGTGAACAGCTGATTACAGTCTTCATACAAAAACTACCAAAATTCGATAGGTAGGAATGACCGTGGTCATGAAACTTCCAGGCGAGGCATCATTAGTTTGTCAAAGCGTGGGCTCAACGGGCGACTAAAATGTCTAAGAATAGCCCCGAAAGTCTCTGAATAAAACTGTGAAATGTATCTATAATAAAATTAAGAGATTATAGTGTATTTAGTTTTGAAAAGAGTAACCGACGTGTATAATCGAAAATTAAATGATTATAAATTATTTTTATGATTATAATTTTTTTTTTTTTATACTTAAATGTTATTTATTACTCGTATTCCTTGACTTATAGGTTGGTATGAGGCTGACCACCCATACTGTAAAAAATGGTTCACTTTGCCAATGTCACCCCTGTTTCAGGGAATGTCGGCAAGAGTTGCAGGGCTTATGTTCATTTGAGGTTTGGATTTTATTTGTAAGTACACAATCGGCATTTGTAAGCGCGAACTACACGTGTTTGTTTGTGGGCATACATCTGAGAGCTTTGAATAAATATATCCTTGCAACTTAGATTATAGATTATATTATAGATAAACAGACTCGGATTAGCCCACCAGGGCGCGGAAAATGCGAAACCAAAAAGTCTTGGAGGTCTGAGGACTAGAGGGCGCTGTTGCGGGTGCACCGCTCGAACCAAGGCATGACTAGTTTTAGGGAATAAACACCACATCCATCAAGAATAATGTCTTTTCATGTATTTATGTCTCTATGCAAACAATCCCAAATTAAAATCAATGTATTAAAAACAACATTACCAGTAGGTATCTAAATAATAAAATTGTGAAAATGATGACAGAGACGGCTGGAGGTTGAATATGACGGAGGCCAAGACTCGATATGGGCTGTTGAGCCATTGAAGAAGACGAAGAAGTGAAAATGATGATAAATAGCAGGTTTCATGACAGAAAATCCAGTATATAGATCTCTAGGCAGTAGGCACAATAACTCAAGTAACATTTTTGAATGAGATTTTATCATAAAATGTATAAAAAGCAAAACAGCCTCTAGTTTCAGCCTTGAAAAAATGTTCATCCAACAAAATGTTCACTAACAGAATTTCCGCAGACAAAATGTCCACAAACAGAATGTCCACAAACAGAATGTCCACAAACAGAATGTCCACAAACAGAATGTCCACAAACAGAATGCCCACAAACAGAATGTCCACAAACAGAATGTCCACAAACAGAATGTCCACAAACAGAATGCCCACAAACAGAATGTCCACAAACAGAATGTCCATAAACGAAAGGAGACATCTTTGAGTCGTTCCTTGTGCCTTTCCCATCAATTTGGTGTTTGTTTTGTTTTCTTCCTACACTTATAATCTATCGCTTCCAATACTTTATTTTCCATGTTTTGGAAAAAAGTGTAAAACCGTGTTTTTTAAAATTACTATTAGTAACTTTACTATAATTAGGACATCGTCTTCCGGAGGCGGGAAACCCCCTCACATTCAGAAAATGGTTGGCATAAGTCTGGTCCCTGTTGTTACCTCTTAACTATACGCTTCATAAAACTTATCATATATAAAAAAAAATGGCTGCGGACATTTACTAACACAATCTACATCTGTTTACTTTTGGAAATTCGTTTTTTTTTTGCAGAAAGGGGTTTATTTTATTATTCTAATCTTTCAGGATAGTTATGTTTACAGAATTAGCGGAAAAGAGTAGATGTAAATATGTTTTCAATTTGGTTTTCAGCTGAATCCGTTTAAGTCATGAAAGAAAACGTGAAAATAAATCCATTTCTGCAAAAAAACAAAATGAATGGTTCTGCATTATTGCATTACGACTTTGTCGATGGGCATTCTATTGGTTCGGCAGAAAGTTTGTCTGTGGACATTTTGTCGTTCTGTTCATTTTTGATAAATCTTAAATCACAATGGTTGGTTTTATATTTCGGATCCAGAAATAGTGAGGGAAAACGTATTTTTTCTCAAATATATAAGAAGGCATGTAATCTGAAAAAAAGATCGGAGAGAAGGATAAATAAAAAGGAAATGATCGTATCACATAATCCAACCAGAGCGTTTTACTATAAAATAAATGGAAACTTAAACAGCGCCTCTACTGAGCGTTTTCATCTCGATACATTTAGGTTAATGCTGTTGTACAGTTTAAACGTAACCCAGGGTACAGAGTTGACAAGGAGGATGGAAGAGAAGGGATCTGTAGAATACATCGTACCGTCGTATTCCTTTAGTCCCATAGTGAATAGGGGCTTTTACAATGATCCTCCCTCCACTTCAGGGCTCTTGAAAGGGAATTATGAGGGTGGTGAGTGCTGTACCTACCCCAAGTATTCTACATTAATGTGAAACTCATACATAGCGTTATAACAAAAATATAAGGGAACTAAAACGCTAACTAGACGGGTTATTTTAGTTTCTGAGCATTAATTTGGTAAGCGTTAAAAAGTTTTCTAAGCGTATAAAACGAGTACTTACAAAACATTCTGGTCTACGGTCATATGTCGGAAAGAGTAAAAATTGTATGGAAGTTTGCGTTGCTATTTACGCTCACCGGAGGTGCTGTTAAATCTTCTATGCCAGGGGGGGGCAACTTGATTAGATCCCAGATCTACTTTTTACTGATGAAACCCTGTGCAATCTACTAATTACATACTTCTCGAAACCTTAAATGAAAAAGCATAGTTCAATTTTTAGTCAAAATTTTAATGTTCTCGCGGCCGACCTTTCTCGAGTCTGCTCGAGTTCGACATATTTTTTTGCCTTGCCACTATCGACTAGTCACTAGACTAATAGCCACGATCGACCGGTTGGCCACCCCTGTTCTGTGCAGATTCAAAAGCGCCAGTGAACGTAAAATTGTGGAAACACAAACTAGGTATACTTGCTTTACTCCCCGCAACTCGTGAGCGTAGGTACCAGTTTTTTTATACCAGGCGCTTCCAAAGGTTTCAACGTAAAACTATACCTAACGTTCGACTATAAAATCTTCTCAAAGTGTTTGGTTTGATTCGAAATACATTCGGAAAATACCTCACTCCTCCATGATGTATTGCCTAGAACAGTGTTCCGCAAAGCGTGTGCCGCGGCAGACTGGTGAACCGTGGCCATCAGTTGGTGTGCAGCGTGTGCCGCGGCACACTGGTGAACCGTGGCCATCAGTTGGTGTGCAGCGTGTGCCGCGGCACACTGGTGAACCGTGGCCATCAGTTGGTGTGCAGCGTGTGCCGCGGCACACTGGTGAACCGTGGCCATCAGTTGGTGTGCAGCGTGTGCCGCGGCACACTGGTGAACCGTGGCCATCAGTTGGTCTGCAGCGTGTGCCGCGGCACACTGGTGAACCGTGGCCATCAGTTGGTGTGCAGCGTGTGCCGCGGCACACTGGTGAACCGTGGCCATCAGTTGGTGTGTAGCGTGTGCCGCGGCACACTGGTGAACCGTGGCCATCAGTTGGTGTGCCGCGGAAAAAAGTCAAGGTTTTGTTTGGAGAACAAAAAAATTCCGAAGTGGAGGTAGCACATTTTTGGCTGCATATAAAAAATGAGTATCCACTGCTTTCAAAGCGTGCTGTTGCAATTCTATTACCATTTGCCACAACTTACTTATGCGAATTGGGATTCTCAACTCTCACTACTATTAAATCGAAAAAAAGAGAGCGCCTGAGGACGATCAATGAAGAGATGAGAGCAGCCTTATCAACGATTGCTCCAAATTTTGATCGCCTGTGCTCAGTTAAACAGGCTCACATTTCTCACCAAACATCTTTTCATATTAGGTATATTGATTTTAGTAATAAAAAAATATTAAATAGTCAATGCTATTTTCTTTGGTGTACCTCAATTTTTTATTTATTTGATAGGTGTACCTTGAACACAGATAGTTTGCGGAGCACTGGCCTAGAATATGAAGAGTACATATTTATATCGATGTCCACCCGACAAAACGTCCACCGACAAAATGTCGGTGGACATCCGGATAATCGCAGTAAATTGTTGTGCTAGTAAATGCTGCTGGTCGCCATTCTCTTGATTCGTGAATAGGAGTCGACACACCCATGGGCAGATTCACTGAAATTACGATGTTCTTGTAGGGGCGTGCATCCCATACAGGCACATGCGCCTAATAGGTAGGCAATATATGGTAAAAACGCTTTCAAGCTTGATATTGAGATTTAAAATTCAAAATTTAGGTTCTATTGAAGCCATCGTTAGCACTTCAGTCAATTTCAAACGAGTTATTTTAAAGAAATCGGAGAAAATATTTATTCTGAAATGTATTTGCCTATAGGTACCCTATGCACGCGCCTGTGTTCTTGGGCAGCCTCTCGTTCGTCTGCCTAAGATTCTTCCTTCGAGTATGGTACTGAGAGAAAGGTTCCATGTCTTCAGGAGTGCTCTATTAGTTTATCTTGCCAAATTTGGAATCAAAATGTTAGGAAATATAGCTATGAAAGTATGTATGACTTTCAAATGCAGGTTTTCTGTTTTACACTAAACCTGTCCTTTACAAAACTTTGTGATTTCTTTAGGTCTCACCTTTATAATTCAGTCGCAGCTTTACGGTTGTCTTACAGCGAGGTAGTTCGCCACCCCAAATGCCTTATACACGCACAACAGGTACTTCAATACTCAGTTGGCTCATGAATAACTACAAAATCTCAAATACTATGTAACATATTTTACGGACTATAAGACTCACTTGATTTTAAAGTTTTTTTAAAAATAACATTTTTCTAATTAATCAAAGAAATAAACTGTTTTAATTCACTTTTTTATTATTTTATAAAACTGTTAGACATATTTAAAATAAAATAATAAAAAAGTGAATTAAAACAGTATATTTCTTTGATTAATTATACAATGGACTTTCACTGTGTAAACCACCAAACCCTGAAAAATATTAACATTTTTCTTATCAGATCGCAAAGAGAGACTAAAAATTTTTTTTGCGAACTGACTCGTCATCTATACCCCGAGTAGGTATAAAACTGGTGTACGCTCACGTGTTGTGGGGAGTAAAAAATACATGGAAGCTCGCTTTGCTATGTAGTATTTAATTAAGCTCACTGAAAGCGCTGTTAAATTTTCCATACAAAGATTCAACAGCGTCGCCAGTGATCGGAAATGACAACGCGAACTTTTATACACTTTTTACACCCCACGACACGTCGACATGTGAGCGCACTAAATTTTTAAGCTTTCTTCATGGTTTGTGATGTCTCGGCCCGAAGGAGACAGTGTTTGTAAACTTGTGAATCCCTTCTGGTGAACTCATGTTCTTAATCAGCGCACTGCTACTACCAGTCAAATCTAATGCTGTCAAATAGAGATTGTTTTGCTCTAACATCGTCCATATTTTTTGTTATTTTTTTTAAATTGTGAGAATTTTAAATTATGATACACAAGTGGTTATTTCATATTGATTTTGAGCACAAGACCTGAACTTTGAAGGGATTTTTTAAAGAACTCTATAGTCCGTAAAATACGGTACTTTTCCGCATATCTAAATAAACGCTTTATTGAAGTTCTGAATATTTTCAGGCGCAAAAAACAAAAGGGCACGATATTCAGGTTGAACCGATGACAATATTACGAGGTAAAAGCTGCGTAAGTCAATGATTATATTCCATCTCACTGCTATAACTTTCTTACTCAAGTTGACTTTTCTTGGCATCTTTAGGAAGAAACTTACCGAATTGGGTGCTCAAATTCGATATCCTCTACCCAGAAATCCAGCTGCCCCACTTCTTGACCAGTTACATCATTCCCGGATACGATTTCTCCTATTTCTCTCACACTTTCCACTTTCGAAACACTCCTTCAACGCAGTCGCGTAAGTTCCGATTTTCATTTTACATATTGAGGTAACACTTGAGCTTATAAATATAGGTAATATACTCGTCTTTCGATATACGATTTCGCTGTATTTCGCAATTGTGTTGACGTCCTAACCTCTTTAATTTGCGGCATCTTTATTTATTCTCGTTTTCACTAGCTGAGAATCTGTCATACACTGCTCGTCACATTAGTGCTTATTCATTGTCTTATGCCCATCAGTGATAATTTCACATGGGCAATGTTTGTATGTGTACCGGACCAATGTGTCTTATGAAAATTGGAAATTGATTTGAAAAATATTTAAAGCAACTCTCACATTATCGTGTTTTACGTTTTTTTCTTAGCTCATATTGTTAAGATGTGAAAGGTCATCTTTGAATCAAATGGATAAACCAAACAAGCACTGGGAGGCATGTTGGCAGCCAATCAGAGAGCGCTAAACATCGAGACCAAGTGTAAAAGCGATATCTGCCACAGTTTTAACTGTGAAATTATTATTTTAACTACGGCTAGCATATATGTATTTACAACTGTTTATAAAGGTGAAAGGTCATTGGAAAATTAAAAACTACACACATTTTTTTACAGTCAGAAAGAGCAGAGTTAGCAATGTCTTTATGGATGTGGTGTTTAATATCTTTAACGTAAAATTAAAGTAATGAGGGGATTTTATATTTAAAAATACCTAACATTACATTTATATAGTTTAATGAGAGTAGTTTTACTGTTATAAAAAAGCTACTTTTATAAAAAATCATTTCAATGAACATTATTTCTGCTTTCACAACTACGTCAGATGATTGACGTTACTTTTCCGGGTTCGGATCCTAGTCCACAACGAGGACCACGGTCAAAACCCGGAAAGGCAACATCAATTAATCGTTTCATTTGAATTTTAGTCTTTTTAAACATCTCTCATTAATGATTTTCCATTTTAAATATTTTCTGAGCACTGATAATCGTCATTTACTTTCAACAGAACAGGCGCCGTCGATGAGCGCCAATCTAACCGTTATTGGTACAAATTCCGTCGAGGAAGAGATCCTCACCAGGAAAATACTCGCTCCTTCCGTCAAGATACTCTGGAGCAGTAACAGCAGCTGCCAAGTAGGTGATTCATCATGCAAGCCGATCTTTCATATGTGCCGAGAACGCATAAGGAAGATGGAAGATGGCTTAAAGGCTTTCAGAAGCCAGATGAAGATGTTAACAACAGGTTATCTGTACATTCAACACAATAGCTCATACTGTCCCACAAAAACAAAAATACAAAAATCAACCCAGAACAAATTGCCGAGTAAAGTCAAAAAGATTGGCAAACCGAGTCGACAGATTGGTGGGGAGATTCCCTGGCTTAAATACGTCAATTTTCAGAATTTGTGTGAGATATTTGGTGTATCTTTGGTGGAGGAAACTGTTGGAACACTAGAAGATGTGTCGATCCCAACTTACTCCATTACAACCCATAATTATTACCCTTCACAGCAAACTAAACTAGATTCTTGCTTGATAACTTCGGATCACCAACCTTTCTCAAACTTTTTTCCAGAATCTATTCATAAAATTGAATCACCAGAACTACAATCGTTTTTATCACAGACTCTAGAAGTTAACCAGTTTTGCCATGAAACTGCTTCAAAATCCATTAATGTGAAACGAAGAAATTGTGATAACTGGGATGTGTCTTCTTCAGATGCTAATGAACATCCTTTGAACCATCACTTCCCAATTTTAAGAGATAACATGAATAAAACAAATACTGAAGAATGTCTTGATTATATAGAGGAAAGATTAGTAACAGAAAAAGATCACATGGAAACAACGAAACCTCATTCCATCGATGGTGTTGACTTTCATGCAAATCAATGGCTTTGCAATTTTTCGAAGCAGAAACATCATCCTGAAGGGAAAATGGGTTTTAAAAAAATTGGTGCCAAAAAAAGTAAAGACGTATTTTATAATTATCAAGATAGCAAATATTTTAATCTGAGAATGACGCATTGCAGCAGTTTGAAAAAGAAAATTAAGGAATACAAAACAAGCGAAAACACAACCAAATACATGGAAATCGATCAAAATGTACTGTTAAATGACAGCATCGCCAATACTGCCTACAAACGAAAAAAGAGGAGGAACAATAAAAACTATGCCAATGGAGCAAGTTGTTTGCCACAACCAGTAACAGTGTTGAGACCAAAGTCTCTCATGTTTGTTAATAGTCCGAAAACATCTTACAATGCTCAATGTGAAAAGGCCATGGACAATTGTGCTGAGTTCAATCGAAAATGTGTCAAAAAATCTTCATCGAGTGAAGATTTCCCTGTGCTTCACAATACGAAACCAAATGAAGATATCACCTCAATCGTGCACCATGTTCGCATTGACTCATCTAGTGGCGCAACTGCAGCTTCTGATCAACTAGAAGAAATTTGTATTTCAGGACCAAAAATTGTTGATGGGACGCAATTGCCAAGCGGCAAAAGATTATACAGTGCAGTTCTTACCAATTCGGTTTCAGAGAATTCAATCCATTTAACAAATCCACCAGGGAATAATTTCAAAACAATATACAAATCTATAAATGCCGAGCCAACATCTCAGAAAAACGATGAAGAAAAGAAGTTCTCGAAGCCAATTGAGAAGAATCCGACTGACAAAGAACGCTTTGAAAAGCTGGAGATCGAAGCCTTGGAGCAATACAATGCATCTGATGAAAGCATGAACAACCGGAAATGGAATGAGCTGGAGTTGCAAGCCTTAGAACAGTACAAGAGTAGCAGTGCTAGCACTATTAGTGACTGTATCAAGTCCCAATCAAACCTGATGGACAACGTCAATAAGAGTGTTGCACAGTTGACAACGAATCTAAACTCGGATTCCTCCAATCCTATTCCTTCAATTCGTTTATCCTCGAACGCTCCTTCAGTTGACACTGTAGTTATTTACCCTTCAAGTGCCTTCAAGAATGTCAAGAAAAAGAACAACATTGTAAAGTCCAATCGTGTTAGTGGAAGTAAACAGAAAAAGAAGAAAACCTCTAAAGCTTCCAAAGCGCCTGTGATAGAATAAATTAGGTACCTACCTACTTATATGCGCGGATCGTGATGAACGTGTTGGAAATCGGAACTTTTTGAAATGTAACTTTTGATATATTATATTAGGTTGGAAGTCCTCATTCCATATTTTGATTGAAAAATGCCCGTTCAATATGCTTAAAATTATCAGAAGTTGTGTCAGGGAGGTTGTTGTGTAAATGAAGAATTATTTTCTTGAAGGAGAGCAAAATGAGATCCATTAATTTGAACAGTTTGTAGTCTAGCTCCCTCACTCAACCCCCACTTTGTTCAATACAATCCGTGTAAACCTGTAGTAAATTGTGATATTGTAAAAAATGATGGACTGATTAATCTTAATATATTTAACATTTAATGTTGTTGTGTACAATACATATGTTTTTTTGATTTTGTAACATTTAAAAGTAGGTACCTATTTGCATTATGAAAATGTAAAGCACAAATTTACAGACTTAGGTACGTATTAATAAACAATGTTTCATTGAATAACAATTAGTTCTTATTAGAATTGTTCAGAATTTGTCAAAACTACAACTCATTTAGATATTTGTTTTTTTTTTAAAGATGAATGAATAGAGTTACCAAATGACTCTGTGCAAAAAGGAGCGGCGGAATTGATTGATAACTCTACTCTTACAGCCAACCAAATTAAATTCCCTCGAGCACAGAAGGAAAGTTGGAATGAGCAGTCTCATCAATAGGTACTATAACAGTGTTTGTTCGGATGAAATATCCTCACTTATACCTCCTCCTCTGTCCTCTCCGATAATCCGGTATTTTTGACATAATATCTGATCGATAGCACATTCTGGCTGCTGGGAAACCCCCACTTCAACTGAAGTGGTTGACGTAAGGCCAGCCCCCCTACCTTAAAAAAAGTTCCATTCGCCACATCGGCTCCTACGGGGAAAACGGGGCAAGAAGTTACACTATATGTGTAGCTTAGCGTAGTAGCGTAGCGTTGCCTTATATAGGGAAGTACGTTTTTGACCAATTTATCAAGAAACCTTTTTCATCAATCATTCATGTTTTTTTTTTTTTTTAAGTACCTATTAATAGTCCCTATTTAAGGTAGGTTCTAATCAGAATGTGCTATCGACCAGATGTTATGTCGAAAATACTGGGCTATCGAAGCCTTGGAAACAAATGCAGAGAACTTATACACGTTATCGCTAGCAGCTTCTAATCTAATCTAAGCTGCAAAGATATATATCATTTAAGATTTATATTAAATGCATTCCCACAAGCAGACATGTATAATTTCGAGCTAACACATGCCGCATGTGGACCTACAATATAAAAACCCAATCTCAAATGAACATAAGCTCTGCAACTCTTGCCGTCCTTCCCTGAAACAGGGGTGACATTGGCAAAGTGAACCATTTTTTACTGTATGGGTGGTCAGCCGCATACCAACCTGTAAGTCAAGGAACATCTTGCTGTTCCAAAATAAAACAGAGTAAATATTTAAAAAAAACCTCTGCGGATGAGAGGATAAGGTGATAGTAATTTGAGCAGGTATGTTTGAAAGAAAACCACCCAAGTTCAAATCCCGTCATTCCTTTCACAGCATTGTTCTTGTGTATCTATAATCTATTGATACCCTCTCTTCAAAATAAAAAAAAATGAGGAAGACTTGGTTGAAGGTTTTTCTTTACTTTCGTTTTTTATTCTCTTTTTCTCTTTTCAGTACAAGTTACAAACAGAACCGGTCTTCGGGCCAACAGGCCGACAAACCTTGTGACAAATTATTCCCTTTTTATTACAATAAAACACATAAATTTTGTTACAGTAAATCCGGCTCGGCCGGTGTCTTGCCGAACGCCGGCCAATCAGCGTGTAGGGCTATGTTTTGTCAAGGAGTTCGACGGATGGCGAAATTCAGGGCCTACAGAAAAAAGTGTGCCGTATCACTATATATAATGCATGCCCACAAGTTCGTGCTTATTACACATGCTTAGGGAATGCAATCTCGGGACGAGATCGCTAAGTCGAGATCTCGAGGGATCAGAAATTCGATCTCGGCGAGATCTCGGCATTTTCGAGATCTCGAATGGTAACAAAGTAATACAAATTTTTAATCAATTTTAGCACACCATGACAGTAACTGGACAACTGAAACAATAGGGTATTTGCAATAGTGAGGAATTTGATAAAAAGTGTATAATTTTGTTAGATTACGATAAGCATATAAACAAGGGCCTACTTTCAAGTCCAAAATAAATTTATATAATTTTTAATTTGAAAAATATCTTTTGAAAATTTTGACCGGTTTTGAAACGGATGTGCGATCCGTCAACGAAATTTGTAGCCCCCGTGACGTCATTTTCTTGTATCGACAACGCTGCTGGTATTGCGATGGCTATAAAAAGTCAAAGAAAATGACGTCACAGCCGAAAATTCAATACAAGGAGCGTTTTGGCGCGTAAATTCAAACTTCATTTTTTGAACATGAATAACTTTGTAAAAAAAAGCAAGTAAAAATAAAATTCAAGAATTTTTATGATAAGCAAATACCTATAAAGGAATTTAAATCCACAAGATTTTTTTTTTGTGAAATTTCCCTATTGTAAACAAACAAGTGCCTGCACGCAATCGAATATCTTTCGCTCACTTACTCTAGTCAAAACTATATCACTTATGTGATATAGTTTTGACTAGAGTAAGTGAGAGTTTTACATGGTAAATAAACCAAACCTTGCAACTTCTGCCGCCTTTCCCTGAAACTGGGGTGGCATCCGCAAAAATGAACTAAGTTTTTACAGCATGGAGGTTAACCTCATTCCATTAGTCAAAGAACCTGAAACAAGGGACACGATGATTCTTAAGTTCAGACCTAATATCTACCTACCTATCAATTTATTTATTTTCGGTTAGGATTGTCCGGTCGATAGCTCAGTTGGTAGAGTGCTTGCATTCCATGCCGTGGGCTCGGGTCCGAATCCTACCGAGGGTGTCGATTGAAATGATTTTGCGTTTCGGTGTTTATTTCAAACCCCAAAATAAAATACCGGCAAGGTTTACTCAGCCTTCACAAGAAATGAGTACCAGCCCTTTCGGGAGCTGGGAAACCCCCACTTCAACTGAAGTGGTTGGCGTAAGGCCGGCCCCCTTAGGTACCTGTAAAAATAAATTGGTTCAACTCGCCACATGCGACCCCTTCGGGAATAACGCGGCAAGAAGTTACACTATATGTGTAGCTTATTTGCGTTTTAGGAGTATTAGGTATTTCCTTGACTTATAGGTTGGTATGCGGCTGACCACCCATGCTGCAGAAAATGGTTCACTTTGCCAATCTCACCCCTATTTCAAGGAAGTTCGACAAGAGTTGCAGGGTGTATGTCCATTTGAGATTTGGTTCTTATATTGTTTGTTCACATGCGGCATGCGCAAGCGCGAACTTGTACCTACGTGTCTGCTTGTGAGAATGCATGTAATGTGAATCCCCAATGTTACATATCTTTGCAACTTAGATTAGATTAGGACTAAATACTTTGGGACTTGCAATCATCTTCTCAAATTTATTTTTTAAAAGTCGGATATATATGTAAGTTCATCATGAGCCCGTATTTTGAGTTCATACCTACTTAAAATATCTATACCTTATCTAAGTTGCATAGATATATTAACATTTAAAGCTCATATCAAATGCAAGCCCACAAACAAACACGTGTAGGTAGTTCTAAATCTAAATCTCAGTTGCAAAGATATACATATACGTATTATTTGAGATTCATATTAAATGCACAGACACGCACAATTTCGCGCTAACACATCGCACGCTTAATAAAGAGAAATAACTAAAAAATTGGGAAAATCGAGATTTTGTAATAAAGAATAAAACGCAAGAACAATGCAAGAAGAATAGGTAGAATGCGACAGCCGTTCAATTTGGACGAATATGACCGAGATAAAACATCGGCCGCCTTTTTCATCCCATACAAGTTGTATACTGGTTGTCTGAACTTCAAACGTGATTTCCCAAAATTCATGTATTTTGAGTTATTGCTCTTTATTATTAAACGTGCGACATGCCGCATGTGGACCTACAATATAAAACTCAATCTCAAATAAACATAAGCCCTGCAACTCTTGCCGACCTTCCCTGAAACAGGGGTGACTTTGGCAAAGTGAACCATTTTTTCAATATGGGTGGTCAGCCTCATACCAACCTATAAGTCAAGGAATAGAATCATCAAAAAAAAATCGCATACTTTTGACGCTTTGAAACGTTCATTTTACTGAGAAGGATTTTCAAGGGATATGAGAATTAATAATTATTTTTATAATAATAATGTCTCTACCAGTTTCTACTACAGCGATAAAAAAACACTCAAGTCACTGGTGGAAATGATAGCTATATGTATGACACAGAATATGTAGAACATAATTCTGTAGGTATGTACAGCGCTTTATTCAGCAGCTCGACTCTTCTCTTCACATTTTGTACTAGAACATCGAAAATCGTTCGACTGAATAGCACAAAATGAGACTGAATACTTATTTCACACATAAAATGGTCTCTTTCTAACAGGTAGATATAGTCAAGAAGTGAAAGAGATGCATGATGTTATTTGTGTTCGTTTATAAACCCCAGCCTGCAATAGAATGTTTCGGATGTTCTGTGCGGCTGTCCGGATTGGTTGTGTTCTGCGCTTTGCCGTGGTTCTAGCTTCTCTTTCGTTGTTTCAGACCGCCTGGGTTTACGACAACGAAGAAACGACTCCGTTTGTTCCCGTTTGTGGCCGACGCGCATAGAATATCAATAATTTATTATGAAAGTGGCCAGATTGTGACAACAAAACGCAATAATAACCCAATACAAGTGAAACATTCCAAATTTGAATGGGAGTGTTCTTTCCATTCGTATTTGGAATTGTAATTTCCGTGTTTTGAAAATCCACACGGACTCAGTAGCCATTTTGTAAGTTTCTCAAACGTCATTTTTTCGTATTTCGGTGTTTTGGTGTCCACTTAGCCGGTATTATGTAAAAAAAATCATACAAAATAAAATAAACAAAAAAAATGATTATATACAACAAGTTCAATCATGAAATAGACGTGTTGTGACTCAAATGCCGACACTAAACCCACTCGGACAATAAAACAACAGTGTAGCAAATAATAATTATTACTTTATTGGGGAAGCTGAATACTTATAAATATCAACAATTTTACTATACATATGTGCTTTATTTTAAGGAAAATATGATTCTTCATTGTTTTGGACACAAATGCTAACATTTCAAATTTGAAATAAGAATTCAATGTAGACAAAATCAAGAGATTGGAATACATCAAAATAGTTTTCTTTTGTTTTTGGCAACAAACCAAGAAAAAGTTGTGTGTTTACAATATTAGCAAATTTATGATGAATGTAAGTACACATTTATTACCTTATGTGATCGTTTAAATAATAATTACGTTATTATATTCATTTTCTTCTGTAATCAAAACCTAACCTCAATTTGAATCATTTAATTAATTTTCTCAAAGCAAAGAAAACTAACCCATTAATTTCTCCTTCATATTTCGAAAAAAGCTTGACATCAGTCTTCGCTGATTTCAAACGCCAATTCGATTACCATCGCCTTGTCCACTCGCCCATAGCTCGACATAGACATATGACTTGCCCGCTGAGAATAATTCAAATTTTGAAACCCTTGACTTCCCACAAAGTCTATAAAAAAAGGGACTTCACGCGGCCGGGTTTCTAGGGAGAGGACTAAATAATATTTTGCTATTGGTTGCTAAGAACCCTAGTCACATAGAGCTGATGTTTGCCTGCCGGAAAAAATGAAATAATTTTGTTTGTGCAGTCTATTTAAAAAAGGTGTCATTTCTAATGGACAGGTCCCTAAACAGTTGACATTAGTTTCTGAATCATTATCAAGGATTAAAGATTTTAAATTATGATTACGGTCGTTAGACATTTTAAAGAATGAAAAAAACGGATTTACTGACCGTGCAAAAGAGAAGAATCATCTTATCAGATTTGATAAAATAAAGATTCTATCTAAGGAAAGATTTCTCATCCCCCGACTTGTGAAGGAAGCAATTGAAATACACAGGCACCCCAACTTCAACAGAGATGATAGCTACAAGCTTTCCAGTATATGGAGGCCAGTACTAACTCCAATGATCCACCCTTTCATTAATCGACGATTTCACAAGAAGACATAATATCGTCCTTCTGTACAACTGGAGCTAGAGCGACATCTATGGATATTTCTCCGAAGGTTACTAAAAATACCTACAACCTTCGGCCTCGATCTTACAACAACAATTCAACAGTTCGTGGGTCCTCCCTATAAAGGACACACGTCTCCTGAGGACGTCGAATATGACTCCGACGAAACGTAGAGAAAATCGTTCTTCTCTTTTGCACGGTCAGTAAATCCGTTTTTTTCATTCTTTAAAATTATCAAGGATTCTTGCCATGATGGATTTATTTATATTTCAGGAAGAAGATGGCAGCTAAAGAAGCGGACTTTGAGAACAGTGATTCTTTGAATGATTCTTTCGTCGATGAACCCTCAGGTATCTATCTATAATGTAATATGCAAAGATAGATTGACATTTAAGGCTTATACTCAATGCACGCCCACAAGCAGACACGTGCAAGTTCGCGCTTACACATGCTGCCTGTGCACTTACAAAAATAAAAAAACCTAAAATGAATATAAATTTTGCAACTCCTGTCGCCATTCCCAGAAACGGGGTGGTATTGGCAAAAGTGAACCAAGTTTTTACGGCATGGGGGTCAACCTCATACTAACCTAGATTAATCAAGGTATTTTCTGGTATATGGGTATCGCCGTTGAAATTTGTACCTTTTGTCTTGTGCGTGTGTCGCCTAATGATTTTCAGTGTTGCGATCCCTTCGGGGATAACGCGGCAAAAAGTTACGCTATATGTGTAGCTTAGTTGCGTTTTTTTTAATTTTAAGTAAGTTTAATTTTTTAACCAATATTAATATGCCTTAATCTCACAAATGTGACGTAGCGCGGTAACGGTTACGGTGGCGTTCGTCAATAAAAAACACGCCCGACATGATCCTAAAATATATTTATTTCAAAACTTATAATACCAGCGACTATAAAAACACACAATCTTAAGAAGCACTAATGTCTCTAAGTAGACAATACACAATTGACAACAGATTCCGATATTTACCCTAATAATTCCAAGCTAAATCCCACTCAAAAAAATCACGACAAGTTTACGGCTGAGACGTAGACCGTCTCAGAAGAAAATGAAGGTAGCGAATCAGTTTTTTAGTGCTTTCCATACAGCATCAAAGAGTTACCATACGTGAAAAAATACTTAGGGATGCAAGATTTTTGTCAGTTTCAATGAAAATGGTAACACACTAAAAAAAAAAATTCGGAACCAAAAATGGAGACAACCATTAGCAACTAATATTTCGTGTATAAATAAATAAATATTATTTTGGCTAGTACAGAAAACAAAAGATACGTTACTAAGGTATATGAAAAAATACTCAACTTTATAAAAATTTCACTATTTTTTATCGTATCTAGCCATCAAAGCATGGATTTATAAGGACTGGATAGGCTGAGAAAGCAATCCTTTGTGAATTAGAAATGCGCTACCCCACTCATCATACAAAAATCCGAATTCAGTCTATCGGTAACCTTCCAACTATTAACAGGTGTGTTTCCTAACTGGAAAGAAAAATCGCAAAAATGCCAAGCCACCCATTTTCCAAACGCACAAACAATACGAGAAATTGTAATAAAAAATCTGGAGTAACTTTTCACTCGTAATTACCAGTGAATATTAATATTTAAGTAAATTCAATTGATATTTTATCTGCCGATACCTTTAGCCACAAAACAATAGCCCCGCTGTCAAACCGTCGGCCATTTTTAGTGATAGAGATGTGATGATGAAATATAGTATCTGATACCGTCACGTGAGAACAATTTTTCTTTGTGAAATGTATGTATTTGAAGTGGTCTGTATTTCAAAATTCTAAATTTCAATTTCTACCCTACACTTTTTGTTTAATTTATCGTTTTATATTTCAAGGAAATTGGATTTAAAATAATATTTTTTTACTCTGTCTTCTATAGATATTACTCCTAACATCATTGAAAAAACTTAAAATTAAAAAAATGTAATTGAAATAATTTTCACAAGTAATTATGTTACATTAAGTAAAAAAATTACGTTTATGGAACAGAAGCATTAAAAAGTATCAGATATTTTCAAAACCTTTGACAACACTAAATTATGTTGTCAAGGAAAATAACATAAACAATTCGTTTCTAAGCAACATTACCTGCTTACAGGCCCGGATTAACCCCTCTGGGGGCCCTGGTGCGAAAAAAATCTCAGGGCCCCCAATAGCCCCCCTTCCCCCCCCCCCCCCTGTCAAAAGATTCCCCCCCCTATTTGTTTCAGAATGCAAAATATACAATTTACGAACACGTTAATAGAATGGTTGAATAAAAAAAGCCAGTAAATAGGTACTGCACTGTACCCTGCCGCCGTTCCACTAGGGGTGGCCGGTACCTCCGCAGATGCGCCTCCACTTTTTTCTGTCCTTTACAGTGGTACTTCTTATCAATTATCACACCTAATTTGTAGAGGTCCTTTGAGGTGTAATTCAAACACAAGAAATAAAGCTTATTTGACAAATAAGTTCGTGTAAAACTTACCTCTATAATCTATAGTCTAAGTTGCAAAGATGTATTACTTCTAGATTCATATTACATGAATTACCACAAGCAGCTACGTATAAATTCGCGCTTACACATTCCGCATGTGGGCTTACAACATAAAAACCCAATCTCAAAGAAACATGAGTCCTGCAACTCTTGCCGACCATCTTTGAAACAGGAGGGGCAAAGTGAACTATTTTTACAATATGGGCGGTCTATACACCAAGAGTGTAAGAAATCATTTCCCGTTTTGTGCTTATTTAAAACCCAAAATAAAATACCGGCAAGGTTTACTCAGCCTTCACAAGAAATTAGTACCAGCCAGTAGTAGGTTCCACTCACCACATGCAACACCTTTGGGGAGAACGCGGCAACAAGTTGTTTAATATATGAAGCTTAGTGGCGTTAGTAGCTTTTTCTAAAAAAAAAACTTATTGTACGAGGTGAATCCAGTAATAAAAAAGAAATACCTCTGCTTGCTTCTACACATACACTTGTTTGTTTGCAAAGGTAGCACATTTTTCCAAATTATTTTATTGTACATCTCTTCTTAATCCTATTCCTCATTACTGAGGGTTGTGACCCTTGTGGAAGCAACCAATCTTCTCCAGCTCTCCCTCGACTGCGCTGCCCGCAACGCTCCAACTACCGAGGTGCCTGCTGCTGTCTTCACTTGATCGGTCCATCGTGTGGGGGATCTACCTCTTCCTCTCTTCCCCTCCAAGTTACCGATCACAACCAGTCGTTCCAGGCTATCCTCATTGCCACGGACAACGTGTCCGAAGAACTGAAGAATACGGCGTGTACACATGTTGGCCAGAGTCAAGCCATCCAAACGCAGCTCCCGACGAATGGACTCTTTTGGTGCGTCTAGCCGTCCATGGGATTCGAAGCATGCGCCTCCAGCACCACATTTCAAAAGCGTCAATTTTTCTTCTTTCTGCTGCTTTTATGGTCCATGTTTCAGCAGCATAGAGAAAAATAGAGTGGACCAGACTCCTGACAAGCTTAATCTTGGTGCTGTTACTCACACCCCGGTCTTTCCATATTTTGTCCAGCTTAGACATGGCACTTTTGGCAATGGCGATACGGCGTCTAATTTCTCCTTCGCAAGATCCTTCGTTACTAATTTGAGATCCAAGGAACTGGAACTCGTTTATGATCTCCAAACCTTGAAATGAGTTTCCCAGATCACCAAACTTTTTTGATCGATCTATGATCATGATCTTGGTTTTACTCTGGTTGATCTCGAGTCCCAGTGCCTTGCTCTCGGTCTCTACTCGTTTAAGGAGATCTGCCATCTCTCTCGGGTTTTTGGCCAAAAGTGTTGTGTCATCCGCATATCTTAAATTAGACAGCTTTACGCCACCAATAGACACTCCTCCATCCCATTGGTACAGAGCCCTGCGCATTATGTATTCCCCATAGATATTAAACAGGTCAGGGGAGAGGATGCATCCCTGTCTTACACCTTTTTCTGTGGGAAAACTTGTTGTGTTCATGCCATTAATCCTTATGATTGCCTTACTAGGAGTGTAAAGTCCGTGGATGAGTTTTATCAAATGGGATGGAACCCCCATTTCCTTGAGAACTTTCCACAAATATTCCCACTTCACGCAATCAAAAGCCTTCTTGTAATCAATAAAACATAAAACAACTGGCGTCAGGAACTCTCTGCTCTTTTCAATAATCTGACGGATGTTGAGAATCTGTTCTCTTGTACCTCTTCCTTTCACAAAACCAGCCTGTTCCTTAGGAATTTGCCATCCAATATAGCTGTGCAAACGCGCCTTTAGCACATATAACAATATCTTGCTGGTGTGAGAGATAAGTGCTATCGTTCTGTAATTTGCACATTTTTTGGATGATCCTTTTTTGTGAAGAGGAATAAATACAGACTGTCCATTCTTGAGGCCATATTCCCGTTTTCCATACAAGGTTGCAGAGATCTAAAATTGTTTTTATGCCCTTATCCATACTGTAAAAAATGGTTCACTTTGCCAATGTCACCCCTGTTTCAGGGAAGGTCGGCAAAAGTTGTGGGGCTTATGTTCATTTGAGGTTTGGATTTTATTTGTAAGTACACATTCAGCATTTGTAAGCGCGAACTACACTTGTTGGTTTGTGGGCATACATCTGAGAGCTTTAAATGAATATATCCTTGCAACTTAGATTATAGATTATTATAGATCCCCTAGTTCTTTTAAAAGTTTGGCTTGTAAGTAGTCATTGCCGGGGGATTTGTTGCATTTTAGTATTTTCAGTGCATCTCGAAACTCTTCTTCCAGAATGTCGGGTTCCATGGTTTGACCATCAAAAGTAGGACTTGCAGCTATTGAGGGGTCGGTATATAGCTCAGAACAGTAATCTCGCCATCTCTCTAAGATGCTATCAATGTCCGTCAAAGTGCTTCCATTGTGGTCCTCTATTGCCCATGTTTGAGGTTTGAAATCGTGGGTTAAGAGTTTGACCTTTTGAAAGAGATCCTTTGTTGTGACACTATTTGTTTTTGCTTCTATCTTAGAGCTCTTTTCAAATTTGCTCTTCTAGCGAAGAGCAAATTTGAAAATATAAATGGTATATTTTTTGTGCTCCGCCGGGATTCGAACCCACAGCCTTCCCATTCAAAGTCCGCAGTGTTACCACTGAGCTACGGACCGGTCAATCATCACATGCGACCCCTTCGGGCATAACGCAGGCAAAAAGTTACACTATATGTGTAGCTTAGTTGCGTTTTTTTTAATGCCACCCTTTGTTTCAAGGAAAGGCGGCAGGAATTGGAAAGTTTATGCTCACGAGAGTATTGGTTTATTTTGTATGTACATATGCAGCGTGTTTAAGAGTGAGCTTATATGTGCATGCATTTAATATAAGCCTTCTAAATCTAAGTTGGAAAGATATAAATCATTTGAGAATCATATTAAATGCATTCCCACAAACAGACACGCATAATTTCGCGCTCACACATGCCGCATGTGGACCAACAATATAAAAACCCAATCTCAAATGAACATAAGCCCTGCCATTCTTGCCAACCTACCCTGAAACAGGAGTGACATTGTGAAAGTGAACCATTTTTTTTACAGTATGGGTGGTCAGCCTCATACCAACCTATAAGTCAAGGAGCCTTAAATGCTAATATTACTTTACAACACGGATTATTAAGCTGATTGTTTTGATAAATAAAATCCAAAATGCAAATAAATGCAACTAAGCTACACATATAGTGTATCTTCTTGCCTGCGTCATCCCCGAAAGGGTCGCATGTGGCGATTTGGGACCTATTTATTTTTACGGGTAAGGGGGCCGGCCTCACACCAAGCCCTTTCAGTTGAAGTGGGGGTTTCCCAGCTCCCGGGGGAGCTGGTTCTCATTGCTTGTGAACGCTGAGTAAACCTTGACATCTAACCCTTGCTCTCGGCATGGAATGCAAGCATTCTACCAATTGAGCTATCGACCTTTTTTTTATAATCAACATAATATTAATCCGATTGGCGGAATATTTTGATGTATTTACTCAATGTGTATTTATGAAGATAAAAGAGAAAGACAGAAATTTAAAGAAACTCACTCATTCTCAGGTGAAATAGGCCGACAAAGCAATCAAAACAATAGGTAGAAGGGAAGACCGGCCATTCATTTTTATATTACCCTAATTTTTACTGTTTACATTTTATTACATTACTAGTGAAAGATTTACAACTGTCGCATCGGAAGTTTTGCCGCCATGGCAGGAACAATAGCGCAGTTTACTGCTATAATCCTACAGGCTGTCTTATGTGACATGCCTGGGGTTTATGATTGCACATATTTGGTATCTTTCTTTACCTTGATTTTTTTTAGTTGTTAGGAGAAACTTTATTTCTTTATTATTGTTTGGAATGTTCGGGGCCTTATTCAGTTATTGTGGGGCCCCGGAAGATTTGTTGTTAGAAACTTTTATTTCTGTATTATTGAAGACTTTGTATAAAACGTGGCGTTATGAACCGGAAGCGATGGAAAGTTGCATCTATACACATTTTTTGTATTTATTTTGTATAATAATGATAAGAATATGACTTTTGGGGGCCCTCTGGCAGCGGGGGCCCTGGTTCGGTCGCACCGCTTGAACCGCCCTAAATCCGGGCCTGCCTGCTTACATAAATTAACGACGGAGTAGAGACACATAACGTGATAGAAAAAGACAACAACAAAAAACGTATGTTGTGCGAGCGAGACAAAACAAGGGACAATGTCTGGCGAAATTAGATTTCAGTGACTGTATGGATCACAGTGTTTAGAACTAAATCAAATAAATAGCCTCTCCATTTAATATAACTCCATGCATCAAAGGGTCAAAAATGGATTGCGGACATGTAAAATTTGTATGAGAATGGAAAAAAAGGCGATTTTGTTTTATTTTTTAATTACATCGCCACTTCATGCTTTTTGCAGATTTTTTTTGTATTTCGATGCGCTTTTCAAATACTTTACTCTAATAAATCTAGAATTCAGTAGACATCACCAGTTTTTATGAAAAAACTGAAAATCATTAGGCGACACGCGCACAAGACAAAAGGTACAAATTTCGACGGCGATACCCATATGCCAACCATTAAAAGTCAGAATCTGTTCTGTTCATAACCTATCAATAATTCATCATCCATCAAAATGGTTAGTTGAAGACCCACCTGTTCGCGCGCTCATATGAGCAAGCGCCTTTGGGATGACCAAGAGTCATGAAAAGGCGCTATAAAAATATTGTATTATTATTATTATTATTAGTACTATAGCCAGGCCCGGATTAAGGGCGGTTCGAGCGGTACAACCGAACCAGGGCCCCCACACTCAGGGGCCCCCACAGGGCGAACAAAACTCTTATATTTTTATTAGTGCCCAGGTCTTTCCGGGCATTTGTGACAAAAGGGGTCCCCGATGACTGACTTAATAGAAATAAGTTACAAGCATTACAACAATATATCTTTACGGTGTAAGTCTTATGAGGCATACGCTACCAAGGGGCCCCCCAAAAGCTGAAAAGAATTGTATAAAAAAAACTTAACATACTTTTTTTTTCAGAAAATATATGCATCTTTGTGGTTATCGAAAATTAGGGGGGGGGGGGCATATAGGGGGCCCCCGAGCTTAACCCCGCACCAGGGCCCTCAGAGGGGTTAATCCGGGCCTGACTAGCCAAGCAGTCTAGGCGCCAATTTAGACTGCTGTCTTTGGATTGCATTCCTCGTCACAAATTTATTAAAAAAAAAGTGCTCAAACATAATTTTGTATGCATTTCAGATGAAGAGGAACCTGATGTATCAGATGAAGAACCCGAGCCAGAGCCCCCAAAGCCTGTGAAACCTCCACAGCTCTCAGTAGCCCAACTGCTGGCACAGCTCAAGTCATCGGGCGCAGCCGTGGTCAAAAAACCTGTACCTGTGGAACGCTTCCAGTGCTTCACTTGCGATGAGGAGTACCCTGACAGGGACGAACTGCTGACACATCTCAGGGAACATGTCAGCCTACCTTCCGTTGTGGTCCAGAAACTCCTGTCAGACGATGAGGTCTCCAACTTTGATGACAACGAAGACGAATGGTCCGAAGAAGACCCAGAGGAAGACATCAAAGTCCCCATCAGCCATCCTAACATACTAAAACTCCTACCGTCGGGGAGCGGAATCAGTATTAAAAAAGCGAACGATAAAATATTGAGTAACATAGACTTGAAAAATTTGTGTGTTAAAAAAGTTCTCGCAGAAGACAAGAAGGAAAGTACTGATAGCAAGGCGGAGATATCTGGAGATGCAGCCAGGGCTCCACCTATTAGAATGACAATTAAGCACACTGAGGGAAAGGATCACTTCCAGGTTGTCAACGGGGACGAGAAGCTAAGTGAAGCTACTAAGAAAATATCTATGCAGCAAGTGCAAAGCCAAATAATGAAAAGTTACGCCGAGAGTGAGGTAGTGGACAGCAAGGAGGGGATCTTGGAGAGTGTGACTAAAATTAAAACAGAGCCAGTGAACCCAGTAGAGTATCAGAGCAGTGCTCCAGCAGCTGCGCCCGTTAGTAGGCCTGCGCCTCTGCCTCCAGCTAAAATAAAGAATGAACCAGGAATAGAAAATAATATTCAACCAGTTGCGGTTCAACCTGGCATCCCGATGCCCATGGTGATCCCTAAAAAGGAACCAGAACCCGCTTGTATAACAATTGAAATCAATGGAGACGATGATGACGACGACGACTGCATGTTTGTACAGACAATGCCCGGGGAAGATAAAAAGCCTGACGTGGGACTGATGCCTCCATTGCCAAAGGCGACCATCACAGAGATCACATCGCCACCTCCCAACCCAGGGATGACTGCCAGCCAGAATGTGAGAGTCATCCCCTCTCCCCAGTACTCTGTGCCCACATCAAGGATGGGCCCTATGCCCTCCATGGGGACTTCCTCATCAACTCCCTCACAAATGTCTACAGAAAAACAGCACAACTTCAATTGGAATGCTCCATCAAAAGACAATTATTCATCATTTGAAAACATGACATTGGACAAGAATAGTGATGACATATTTGAGAGGCTGTTGGCCGGCTCTGGCCACAAAAAAGATTCATTAGATTTAGGAGCAAGTGAATATATTTCATTGGACAGACTTGGTCCTCAGCACTCGTGTGAGCAGTGCAACACTAGGTTTACTGACTTAATTTTATTGGAAAATCATCGAAGGCTTACCGGCCACTCTAGTGCTGGACAGTTGGTGCCCTTCGCCAACTCTAGTAATAAAGCCATATTGCCAGTTTATTCAAGCAGCGGAAGTATAGTGATGGGCAATATGCAGTTCCCCATGAAACAACTCGTAGAGACTGTCGGCAAGCTGACCACTGCCAACAGCCAGCCTTACACCCACCAGCAAAATATCATGGTGAACATCCAATCCTTCCCTGGCTCCATGGCAGCTCCACCACCACAGCAAGCACAGAACCCTTACGCTTATCAGGGCACACCTGGCATTTACCCTGACCAGCAATACAAGATGCCCCCACAACCTGGTGCAGCATATCAGCAGTATCCATCAGCATATCCAACCAACAACTACCAGCAGTATCCTAACCAGATGCAGCCCCCAGCGTATCAACAACAGCCCACAGCATTCCCTCAGCAGCAGCAACAGCAGCATCCAGGGGTGTACCCCAACACTCAGCAACCTCTGTACAACTCTCCATACCCACCAACAACACAAGTCAACCCAATGGCGATGTATCCACAAAATAACTCTAATCCTATGATGCCACCCAACTCTAGTCCTTCAATCAACACCTCCAGCCCAATGATTTCCGGCCAAGACATGTCTGGCCAGCCGCAGAGTCCAAATTCAGCAAACAAAGGCATCAGGATCCTGGGACCACAGCCTGGACAGAAGTTAATGCAGAATTTAGCTCCGAGAAATCCTGGAGCCATACAGACCAGAGGAATGAGGCCGGGAATGAGAGGAGCCTCCAGGGGAAGGGGCGCCGGCAGGGGCGTGCTAAGAGGTGCGCCAGGAGCTCGGCCCATGATCCGAACACCAGTCAAGAGACCAGGTGGACCTAACGGAAGCGTCAACGCGTCGCCTTCCAAAAAGCGATTGGACATGCTTTTACCTGACAGGCACGACAATGAAGATTGCCATGTGATATCCATGCAGCAGCGAGACGGCCCTCAAATATCCAACGTGCATGGATCCAAGGCCGATGTGGGCGTGAACCTCAGCAGTCAAATCACGGTGACCAAAACTAAAGTCCGACCTCCGTCTCCGCCACCACCTCCATCTGATGGGAGAGCTGTCGCCAGCATGCTAGCACAGCGGGGAATCAAGATAACACAGAAAGTACGCAGCCCCTCGCCTCCTCGGATAAGCATACCAAACCTGGGCAGTGCAATCAGCATAACTTCATCCAGAGCTTCAGCCTCTGCTCTATTAGACGAGGCTGCTGACTACGCTTGTCCCCTGTGCCCTAAAGCCTTCCACAATGCGGCAGCATTAGGCGTGCACACGACCCAAATGCACGCCCCACAAAAGATCAAATGTGACAGTTGCCCCGTGTCATATCCAACCGTATCACAACTCGCCGAGCACAAAAGATCATTCCACAATGCAGGATTAAATTCAGAAATGGGTTTACCTGTGGTAGATCTCACCCAGCAAGCCAATTTGAGGAAACTTAACAGTCTTGGCATTGTAAATTTCATTCCGTTGGCCAACCACGAGCAAGCAGGTGGTTGCTTTGGTATACCCATTGTGTCAGTGCAAAACAGTATGAATGGATCAATGATCAATTCACTTCAGGCTCTGGGAGCTAATGGAATCTTAAGTTTAGGACCTGTCAAAACATTACCCAAGTGTTAAACTGCAATAAACAATTAATCATCAAATGTGTCCTATCTTTAAAATAAGTATGACAGGTGTTTCAAGTGGTATAAAATATTCATAAATGTAGCATTTATTTTTACTATTATCTATTAATTATCAATGGAGTCAGCGCATTTAAATGAGAGGAAAAATGTGATATCGCTTGGCCATGTTGCTAAGCACTTGTGATTGGATGTATGGCTGCTAAGAACCTTCCAAAAGGGACCGCCACTGTTCTAGCGCTGTCATCTAGACAAAATAATATATTACACAAACAATACTATACTATGTATGTAAGTAGATCGGAAAACTGCTTGAGTACTACATACTGCCTTTATCACATTTATGTCAATGTCAAATTTAAAAAGCCCTGTTTATCCAGAATTCAATTTGTTATTACTAATAATAAACTGACATCTAGGTGAGGGATGTTTCTTTAATGTGAGGACTCCATTGAATAGTGTTGCCAGTTTGTGTGGAGCTATAAAAGTAGAAGATCTAATGGAAATATAATAGCCTGATTTGAAACGAAAGTATTCACTGTTCAGTACCCCAAGTATAAAACTTTACTGTAAACACATCCATTATGTTAACCAAAAATGTATGGAAACTAAAGCACTCACTAGAGGCGCTGTTTTAATTTCAATATTTTTTTTCTCTTAACACTATCCCTTGTATGCTTTAATCCTACTCGCACTCACCTTATTTTTATGCACCAGCATTTATTTGCCACCGCTATGGCAAAGGAAGTCAAGACCTGACTAGCATGTTTGAAAACAACCCTGGTTTGAGTCGCTATGGGCCTTGACGATAACTTTGACCCTGGTTCAACAGATGTGATTGGATAATTATTAATTAATAATTCATTAAAACAAAAATGATGAACTATTGATTGATAATGTTCCTATTTCTGGCCAGGCTCATTGGGGAATAACATTCCTCTTCACAAAATAAAAAATAAACATTCTCAGCGCTAGTGAGGTATAAGTGTTGATAGGATTGGTGAATGACGTCACAACATTGAAAAGGGTACAAAAATAAACATTGTTATTCAGCCTGATTGCTTTCAAATCTGACCGCTAGCTCATCCATAAAAACTTTGTTTATCCGGCAAATCTTTTGGAGGTTGATTCCTAAAAGCACTTATTACATGTAGTAAGCAGGTTGTTTTGATGCAAACTAAGATAATACACCTACTGGATTGGTTGTATCTGCAAAATAATCAAAGATTGTACAAATTTGCTTGGGTTAAAAAAAACAAAATGAGTTTAATAGTTGTTCAAATAATCCATTTCAGTTTGACGTGTACTATCCGAGTACATTTTAATATGCAAGAAATTCAGCTTTATTTCACAAAGTAATTTCACAACACTAAATATTTTCTACTTTTATTATCAGTATTAATGTGTATCTCTTAGTGATATTTTATTTAAAATAAGAAATGGTGAATTCCATCTTTGAACATCGAGTAGGTACCAAATAAATGCTGTAAGCTAACGAGATTTCCCTGATTATCGGGAATTTACTATGGGTGAAGTCACATAGTCGCATGTGGGGGCTTCGTATAGGGGTGTGTGTAAGGTTTATACTTGGGATGCATAGAATAAATTCATGGGCCAGTGAATGCCCCAAATATCAACAACGTCTCATTTACTTCAACTATTCTTATGGATTGAGAATACAAATATAAATGTACCATCATATAATTATGATGTTGTATGACTAAGTAGAAATAAAATGTTATTTTTTATACATCCTACAAGTGTGTAAATATATGTTAAACATCAAACAGGAAAATCCTATATATTTTTAATAACCTTCAAAGTCAAAGAAGTTGATCTTTGCAATTGGTGAATTGATGAATATGTTAACCGGTTGGCTCCTTTCTATTGTATGGCTTCTTCAATGGCGCTACAGCCCAATTCTAGCCTCAATAATAATATTAGGATGATTTATTTGGTAGGCACTGTTTTTGTGTGAATCACACCTCAAGAGGCTTCTGCGAGCTTAGTTGTGGCTATAAAAATCACCAATTCTCAAGCAAGACCCAGTTGCTGTAAGGCTGGATGGACCTTTGGTACCCGGTCTTTAGTAAAGGTATATGAATTTTTCAACCCAGCGAGCATATTTAAAAATATAAATGGTGTATTTTTTGTGCTCCACCGGGATTCGAACCCATAACCTTCCATTTATGAGTCCGAAGCGCTAACCACTAGACTACAGACGAGAGCCTTGATCTACTTCAGCTTTTGCCACCAACCCCGCCTGTCCCCAGACTCCACTGTCTAATTCGCAACTTGTAAGAGCTGAGCTGCACCCTTTCCCACTTCATATCTCTCCAATGACGCTGCAGCCTAAATACCTCCTTGTTCTATAAAATACTACGCCTCCAGCTGCTCCTGTCCCCTGCAACCGTCCACCAAATCACCACCTGGAGAACCTGTGTGACATCTCTCCAAACTCCATCTTTTCACCTAAGCCAGTTGATTCCAAGCAAATGTCTGACCAATCAAATTATCCAGAAATGTTGGAGTGCCTATTTTTGGCACCAAATTTTCTATAATTGTACAGGAGAAATAAAATATTTTTCATAATGTAGGTAGTGTAAATATTAGCTTGAACCAAATTTCTGTAGTATTACTTATTTTTTACTTATTCGCCAGTAAAGTAACGACATAGATTACATAAAACTTTATATTAGAGTCTGCACATTTAAAGTATCCTCCGGTGGATGACACCGCAGGGTTGTCGCCCATAGTGAATAAAGAATTGTATCCCAGATGATCAGGGTCTTTTTAAATGTACTTCTTTTGGTGCCACTTCTATCGAAGATATAAGATCATCATGGCTTACCTTGGATGCTGCGGCTTGAAACAGGGACTGGGGGAAACTTGGACTGGTTAATTTACAGCATTGTGAAGTATACAGTAACATGTAAAATCCGAAAATAGATGATATAAATACACGCTGCACTTTTGCATTTTTTCAATATACCTACAGAATATTATATTGAAGTACACCTATGTATACTTCCTGTCTACTATAATATTTACTTTTGTATGAATGACAGCGCCAGGACGTTGGTGGTCAGATAGCAACCAATCACAAAATCCTAGCAACCCGGTCAAGTGACATCACATTTTTCTCTCCAATTCAAATGTGCAGACACCATTACATGGATTTGAGTTTTACAGAACCAAAGGATATTTGGACACAGGTCACAAAAAATGGTTAAGATATGTACACCCTGAAACTCGCAACAAAACAAATTACTTTTGTGGTATAAATTCAGGGAGACTCAAAAACACATCAAAAATGTATGTGCAATTTTCTACAAAAAAATTCTTACTTAGCTATCAAGAGAACTTAATTTTATTATTGTATTAAATATATTCATAGTTTTCTTTTTTTGGTGCCTACTTTCATCAACAATTTCTACCTATATGTTATGTGTCCCTTAGTAGCAATGGCATCAAGAACACATTTTAAAGACAAAAATACACAAAATTATTTTGTAAACAGAGATTTGTATACAAAGCTTATCCAAAATGCAGTTTTAAAATTACTAAGAATCCCTTAAAAGTCAAGAGTTGTTGGTGTGAATAAAATCTGTTCCTTAGAGCATAAACGACGGAAGTCCACTTTTTTGCGTTTTTGAGTTAATGATACAGAAATTATTATTATTAGCTGTTCTATCAGTGGTAAAAATATTGGAGTCCTCGGACTCATAGTTACTGAGATATCAAGTGTAATAAATATGGGATGCACATAAAAGTGCGAGCATAATCCACGGAAGTTCCACATACGGTGGTCACATTACTTCACATTAAATAAATATCGATAAAAGAAGATAAACAGTTTTTACAGATCAAAAATATCTCGTCTAGTTGAGAAGTTATGATTGTTTTAAAAAAGTGCACATTTTCACTAAAACTCGTCTCCTGCACATTTTACTAAATGTGACTACCTTTATTTATACTCTAAAGTACAGAAATGAGTGTTGCCATTTAAGAGGTCAATTTATTTTATCACATGTCAACTCCAAAACTGGGCCAATCTACTTAAAACAGCGTAAGTAAATTATTTCTAAAGCTTTTTATGAACAAAGTCATTCTAAAAGTGAGAATGCGTGATTTATGTTGAAAAATAATACCACCTTGGGGAAAGACTTCTAAATTATGTTTAAAAACACACAAATAATACATAATATGTAGATGAAGGAGATGAGATTTTGTTATGTATGGGTAGAAAAAATGTATTATTGATCTAGATATTGTGGAATGATAAACCAACATCACATCAACAACAAACTTCAACCTCCTAGTATATAAATAAACAGCACGCTCTGGGGACTAAAAATGTATGTAATTTGGCATTTTTGAACTAGATTTTTTTATATATTCAGGCTACAGGATTGGCATTTCTTATTATTTCAAAATAAGGAATCAATTGAGTTGTGATCAATTTGACGAAAACGAGAAAAGGGAGGCAAAAATTGTAAAGTAGAATTAAAGTAATTTTATATTTTATAAAAGTACCTATCTATGTTTGTGTAAAAATACTTGAAATATAAGTAGTCTAAAATAACTATTGTAAAAAAGATAGAAAAAATATAAACATTTTTTATAAATAACATTGTCTTATTTGTAAACCTTTGATCTCAGCCATTTGGAAATAAAAGTGAAACAGGTGAAAATTTGATTTGATCAAAAGATATAGAAAAGTTTTAAGATAAAATCATAAAAGATAGTTCGATTCATGAGTAGAAGTGAAATTCAGAATCCACTAAAGACTAACATACAGAGGTCGGAATTTTTTTGAATTTGAAACTTTTTTCTCAGCGAGTAAGCGTCAGTCTTATTTGGGACTGGCATCCTTAGCAACTGATAACAAAAAAAAATTATACCTTTACTCTAGCAACCCGGCTGGGCAAAGACGTAATATTGTCTGCCAATTCACATGCGGACCTCATTACTAGTACTTACGTACCTAATAAAATAGTGTTTGAGTTAATCTATTTTTCAAATAATTTCAAAAGTTAAGTTAAAATACAATCTTATGGAGTCAAATAAAGCATCAGTCATTTTTTTTTAAATTATTTAATATAATAATAGCGCATGAATGGGATATCCAGAGTCAAAATAAAAGAAGAGCTTGTATGAAAAAGGTTATGACTGGATGAAATGAAGGTAGTATGCAAGGACCGAAAGAAATGGCGGTTGATCTGTAATGCTGGCGTTTAAGTCTGAGGCTTTAAAAAAAAAACACTTTTTTATAGAATATGTTTAGTGGCTTTTTAATTTTTTTACTGTAGTAATTGTTCAGTGATTATTTGTTTTTTCTTTTTATACTCAAATGTAATTAATTGCTTGTATTCCTTGACTTATGGGTTGGTATGAGGCTGACCACCCATACTGTAAAAAATGGTTCACTTTGCCAATGTCACCCCTGTTTCAGGCAAGGTCGGCAAGAGTTGCAGGGCTTATGTCCATTTGAGATTGGGTTTTTATATTGTAGGTCCACATGCGGCATTGTGTGAGCGCGAAATAATGCGTGTCTGCTTGTGGGAATGCATTTAATATGAATCTCAAATGATACATATCCTTGCCGCTTAGATTTAGATAATCTATAATTTATTAATAATACATCAAATCTTCACTTGAATGAAATTGCCTTGCACCAAATAATTTTAATTTTTGGATCACAGGTTTGGATGGAAATAATCCGCGGTAGGTATAATATAATATATTTAATTTTCACATGACAGCTAAAATAAAATAATTTTGCAGAATCTTGTCTATGGATCATATTAAGGCGGTATTATGCTGACCCGCCTAAAATAAAAGCTGACAAAATGGAATGTAGACGCACAAGTTAATAATCAAATTTTCCCAACAACAATATTTAAAATTGTAGATTTACGAAATAAGAATTAAAGAATATGACAAATTGGTTGAAAATTCTGTTCGAGCTTGATTGAAACAGTAGCTGCTCAAAAAGATAAAAAAAATCGCACTCGATTAGAAAAAATATCGTTCCAAGTTCAATTTTTTTAAGTTTTTTAGAAAGAAATAAACCAAAAAACAAGTCTGACGATATTTTTTTGCATAGATTGAGTAATAGTGTAGTTTTTATCTTCCTAATTGAAATAATATATTTCATAGGGTAAGGGACGTTTTATTTACAGCACTAAAAGTTCAAAATACAAGGTCAATTTGAAATGTCAAAGTTGGTAGTGGGAGGTGTCCCAGAGATATTTTGTCAGAAATGTAGAATAGCTCTGCACACAAATAAACTATTCCAGCGTACTTTGTGCTTTTACTTTTACCTTGCTAGTAGTTATTGTGTTTATGTTCAATGCATGATTAAAATCGCATGTGCTTCCCGAGGATCAGCTGTATAGTAAAAGATGGCCGCTGGTGCGAAAGTGATTGTGAAGATGTGACACCCTGTCAGATTGTCGCGAATGAACAAAAAATGGTTAGAAATGTGAAGTGACTGTGGTGCCAGTGAATATCAGATTTACATTTATGTTGAGGTTTGTTTTATAATTTTACCAACGCGCGCCCGCGTGTCTTTGAATATATGAAATATAATGTCGTCTTTACGATCGATTAATTCAATTGAAAATGTCGTATTGTTTATTAAAAGCGATTGGAACAAGAGTGTGTGTCGTAATTATAGTATTTAAACAGTTTCAGTGCATTTATTCATTTAAAATATCTATTTTTTTTGTAGCGACGGTCGTTCTGGACGCACCTATATTTTTTACACCTAGCCATAACACATCAACTCTCAAAAGCACTGTCAAATTATTTTGTTTATTTTTTTAATCAACAAAACGAGTTTTATGATGACTATCTTTTATGATTATTTAGTATATTACGCACGTATAATTATTTCACTTTTGGGTTTGTAAATAAGTTTGCCATTATTTTTTAACCTATTTAAGTAATATTTTTTACAACCTTATAAAGATTATATCTCGTGCAATGATCTCGTGCCTACTTACGATGTGTTTCTTGTGCAATAAGCCATTACCCATATTATGATTCTCAAATATCATAACACATGCATAACAGTACATTCGAGAATAAACCTGACATTTTGATTTCTTATCTGTAATCTATAATCTAAGTTGCAAATGTGTCATTTTAACATTTAAAAAAAAGATTTACATTTGAAGTATGCCCACAAGCAAAGTAGTGAAGTTCAGCTTACACATATCATAAAAACCTAATCCTATAATCTATAATCTAAGTTGCAAGGATATATTCATTTAAAGCTCTCAGATGTATGCCCACAAACCAACACCTGTAGTTCGCGCTTACAAATGCTGAATGTGTACTTATAAATAAAATCCAAACCGCAAATGAACATAAGCCCCACAACTTTTGCCGACCTTCCCTGACACAGGGGTGACATTGGCAAAGTGAACAATTTTTTACAGTATGGGTGGTCAGCCTCATACCAACCTATAAGTCAAGGAATACGAATAACAAATTAAAAATAAACCTTCCAACTCTTGCCACCTTTCCCTAAAATAGGGGTGTTATCATTGAGTGTTATTGGCAAAAGTGAACCAATTTTTACATTATGGGTGGTCAGCTTTATACCATTCAAAAATCTAAGAAAATGTTGAACCATTATAGAGTATTCCTTTTTTCGTTCTTTAACTTATAGCTTATAGTTGCGACTTATAGGTTGATATGAGGCTTATCACCCATAGGCAGGCCCGGATTTAGACTACTGGGGGCCCTGTTGCGGGGAAAGTCAGGGGGCCCCACAACCCCCCCCCCCCCCCATCTCCAGGCGACCACCAAAAATACATACAATAAAAATAATTTGTTGGGAAACCTGTTTGGGATGTCTAAAACACTTGTGGAAAGGAGCTTCGTCTTTTCCTTTTTTTAAAAAAATATGTATTTTTCGTTGGCCTCTTTTGATTAGGACCCAAAAAAAGTAAAGATTTTCTTAATCTAATTTCTATAGTCCTTGGGGGGCCCCTTGGTCGTGAATGCCTTAAAAACCTGGACCCTCGAACAAATTTATGCCGAAAAATTCTTTGTATTGTATTTTTCTGTTATGTTTCGGGGCCCCTAGGACGCAGGGGCCCTGGTTCGGTCGCACCGCTCGAACCGCCCTTAATCCGGGCCTGCCCATAGGTATTGCAATAATTGGGTCACTTGCCAATGGCACCTGTGTTTGAGAAAAGTTTTAGAGTTTATGTTCACAAATAATGCAAGGTGTAGGTATCTATATACAGAGGAAATGTGAAAGGAAAAAAGAGAAAAGGGAAGGCCGAGAAAAGTATGACTAGATCAGATTGGAGAACTTGTCAAAGAATGAGATATTCCAAGTGAATATAAAAGAAAGAAGCGTATGAAAAAGGTGTTGGATACAAAGGGCTTGATGCAAGCAAGTAAAGAAAGAAATGGAGGTAATTCTGCAGAGGTTCTGGCCACCCCTAGCAGAATGGCTACAGAGTTATAGTTACAGTTATTAAAACATACTAAACATAAGTAGAAAAGCAGTGTTCTAAGTTTTCGTTTTAACATTGCAAAAAATAATCATATCTTAATTTTGGTTGGGTGTTGCAGAGCCTTAAAGTGGTTAGCGGAAGGCTCTGCCACCATATCTGTAAAAATAAGTAGGCTCCACACGACACATGAAATCCCCTCGGGGACAAGGCGACAATAAGTTATGGCCGAGCGTACAAGGTGATGGCAATTTTCATGTTTGAAATGAAACAGCGCCGATTCGAACCCCGTCTGGCCTCTTGACGATATCTTTGATCCTAATTTTGCAGATGTCATTTTGTAAATAATCTTTTACGGAACAGAACAGACCAGATGAAAAGAGCTTTTACTTCGCCTGATCCATTCTGCTGGAGCAGTCTACCTCTAGAGTTGAGACACAACAACCTCCAGGTTGTTTCAAATCCAAAATAAAATACCGGCAAGGTTTTAGTACTCAGCCTTCGCAAGAAATGAGAACCAGCCTCCTCAGAAGCTGGGAAACCCCCACTTCAACTGAAATGGTCGGTTTAATACCGTCTCCCTTACCTATAAAAAGAAATAGGTTTCACATGGATAACGCGGTAAAAAGATGCACTATATGTGCAACTTAGTTACCTTAGTAGTAGGAAATAATTGTTGCGCCAGCAATGACTTGTTTACTGCGAGACATGCAAATTTCCAAGTATAATCATTATGATTTTGTCTCATCCATACAAGTAATACTTCCATTATTTGCAGATCTGTGTGAAATAGTGCAGTTTTTCTCGTTCCATGGGATTCATATAAAAACAGACACGATCTACTAACTCTCTAATATTAGTGAATGATACCCTTCGCAGGGAATCATTCACGCATGCCATTTTTGCTTGTTAGCCTATGCACTCTGGGAAAAGGGTGTAAAGACAGTATTGGTTGATTGCCGTTCTGCCCCTATTTAAGAGGCATTAGTATTGTCGCCATTGTGCAAGCTTAATAAATTGCACATAATCTGTACTCGACTTTCTTGCAAAAATTAACCCACTGTATGACGTATGTAAAGTTAGAATCATCTACCAGCTTATACCGTTTCAATAAAAATATAGTAGATCAATAATAAATCAATTTTATTCCACCGCGGTGTGTACCTGCATACTCGTACAATATGGATATAGTCATATGAATACTTAAATGAATATAAATATTTGGTTGATTTATTTGTTGAGCACCGTTTTGTGTGAATCACACCTCAAGAGCCCTCTGCGAGGTTGGTCTTCTCTGGAAAAAGCGCCAATTACACAAGAAAGATCCTTGACTTACAGGTTGGTATAAAGCTGACCACCCATAGTGTAAAAAATAATTCACTTTGTCAATGTCACCCCTGTTTCAAGGAAGGTCGGCAAGAGTTGCAGGTTTTATGTTCATTTGAGATTTGGTTTAATTTGTAAGGACACATTCAGCGTTTTTAAGCGCGAATTTACACATGTCTGTTTGTGGGCATGCATTTGATATGAGTTTTTAATTTAAATATATCTTTGCAACTTAGATTTTAGAATCTAGAATCTAGATTATTATAGATGGTCATTGAACCCTTCTGTATGCAAACTAGGACTTTGTATGGTGGGTAAACTTTTTAGTTATATTTTGAAAAAGTAACGACTGATTATTATTGGTATTTATAAAATTTTAAGAGCCCTCTCGAATATTTTTAATTTTAAAATCTGCGTTCGTTTGGTTCGTATTTCTGCCAGAGCAGCGCTCTTCATGGGGCTTCCACACGCTTGCCAACCCATCACAAGTCAAGCGCACAGTGTGTCGTCTAGAACATGCTAGCTGGACAAAATGTTGTCTAATGGACTAATTTTGTCCAGCTAGCATGTTCTAGACGACACACTGTGCGCTTGGCTACAACCCAAGCGCACAGTGTGTCGTCTAGAACATGCTAGCTGGACAAAATTAGTCCATTAGACAAAATTTTGTCCAGCTAGCATTTTCTAGACGACACACTGTGCGCTTGACTTGTGATGGGTTGGCAAGCGTGTGGAAGCCCCATCACGCTGTACATAAATTCGTCTTGGCAGTTCGTTCCTATTAGGTATATTAACTTATAATATCTGTGGACTAGAAACTATTTTAACCAAAATAGACAAAGGTATATATCTGTCTCAACTTACTTACGAAAATGGTCATTGGTAATAAAAATAACAAAGAACTTCACAGTTGCATTTCCATGTGTACAAAAAACTCGGCAGAACGAATGTTGATACCATTTCAAATAACGGCTGCGACTAGACCGGAAATAGCCAGAGTTGACAGATAACACACGTTATAAATATTGTGATCGCCAAAATTCGTGCCAAAAACTTTATCACTCATTTCATTAAAACCACTGCAACGTGTGACAGGAGAGAAACGCAAGTGGTAGCATGTCGATGATTTAGTTCTTGTTTGCCGTATAGACCATTAAGCTAATTTTACATGAGCAATGTTTGCATGTGTACTGGACCAATGTGTCTTGAAAACAGGAAATTGATTTCAAAAATATTTCAAACAACTCTCACATTCTCGAATTTTACGTTTTTTCTTAGCTCAGATTGTGTAGAATTTGATTCTTAAGAGATTAAAAAGTCATATTTGACAGAATTGGTCTATAGGGCAAACAAGAACTGGGGGAGCGAAGATGTATCACATCAGCAAGTAAGTTTCCGCTCCTCTATGTAATAACTCATAGGTAGCTATGTCCCACATTTTTTCTACGCCATTTTTAATGCAATGCAGATAGGCTCAACCTTTTCAATTGTTGTATAAATTACATCACAAATATTTCATATTTCAAAAGAGGAAAGAGCGGTACTAAAAATGTATTTGATTGTATGGGTAGACTGAGATGTGAATAAAAGATGAAATATCTATTAACTTCCTTAGTTTTATTTTATCAAAGAAATAATAGTTTCAAAATTTATATTTTTAGTAATAATAATATCAGGATGATTTATTTTGCGAGCGCTATTTTGTGTAAATTACACCTCAAGAGCCCTCAGCGAGCTTGGTCGTCGCTAAAGAAAGCGTCGATTCTCAATCAAGACCAAGTTGCTGTAGAGCTGGATGAACTTTGGTGACGGGTCTTTGTAATGGTTTGTGTATTTCCAGTATATTAATTCATTAGAACTTTGAAAAACATGTAAATAAAAATAAAAACAAGTTTTTAGTTACTCGTAAGCGTAACTACAGATGTTATGGATATGTGAAGGTTCCAAGGAATTTTATGAAAAAAGTGGTCAATATACATACACGCAGAATTTCTTAGTAAATATTTAGTTTTTACATACTGTAAAATTGCGTTTCCTTTCTCGCAATTTCGCTTTCTTGATGACTAAAATTATTTTTTAGCGTAAAATCCGTAGGAAGTAGAATGTCGACCGATTATTTCTAAAATAGTAATGATAAATTTCTAAGTTAGGTATCAAAGTCTTAATCTAAATTAAAGTTGCAAAGATATATATCATTTCAGATTCATATTAAATGCATTCCCACAAGCACACACATAGAAGTTGAACATAAGCCATGCTACTTTTGCCGACCTTCCCAGAAACAGGGGTGACATTAGCAAAGTGAACCATCTTTGTACAGTATGGGTGGTCAGCTTCATACCAACCTATAAGTCAAGGAATGTATTATTAAGAAATTGTTGATTGCAAAAAATAATATTTTTGTAAAAATGTAACATGGAAAATCGTAAAATGTTCTCGCTTCGAAAATGTTGCATATCACTTGCCGACGAACCAAAAGTTTTTTATGAGAGTTTTAGCTAAAAAAAAAAAGTGACGCAGATCCGTCCTCTGTGGGCATCGGAGCCGGTCTGCGGGCTGTGAGGGTTTTTCCAATAGTCCTACTGATTGACACAATTAATAATTAACAGCCACTTTAATATGTTTACTTTTATTTCTTTCACAATGTATACACAATTAACCACAGCACAATAATATTCTTTATTCTTAATTACACAGGCTTGTGGCTATCCCGCCTGGCAAGCTTTTTCTCTCTTTCTGCCTTCCTTTGTTTTCCTTTTCATTCAAATTCAAATCTCATGTTCCATTTTACCTAACAAACAAATCCATCTCGTTACAATACACCTCCTTCCTCTCATAAAAAAAAAAACATTCCCAATTTTTTTTTTTTTTCTTTTACAATGAGTAAATAATGTATCATAATGCTCAGCCGGCGCCACATATTTTGTTTTATTTTAAGGATAAATTTCAAAAATATGAAAATAAAAAAAAACCTGTTTCTGATACATTATTCAGTCATTAATACATTTTTTTAACAATACCAATTATTTTCATACTAAAATTAATATATTTTTTTTTTTAACACAAATTTCATATTCAATATTATAAACAAATATTTGTTTTTTTTTAAATACTTAATTCACCAATTCAAAATAATCAATAACAATACATAATAAACATTCACCAGTTTATTAATCAATTCTTAAAAATATCTTTTTTTTTTTTAAATACTTAATTCAACAATTCAAAATAATCAAATAACAATACATAATAAACATTCACCAGTTTATTAATCAATTCATTAAAATAACTTTTTTTTTTTAACATGTATCACATCTTTCCCAATATTTAAATTTATTTCAAATTTATTTTTCATTAATAAATTTATCAGTCCATCAATTTTTTAAAAACTTTACCTTCATATGTAATACTTTGTTTAATTTATGTTTCATACCTTCATTCATGCAATGTTTCATAATTCATTCTTTCACTGATCACTTTTATATCAACTTTCACCGTATCATGCATCACCTCAAATTTTTCATACACATGAAAATATGTTTTTTTTTTTTTTTTTAATCTAATTTGATTATGTCCTTGATGTGATATTTATTTATAACATTTGTGTCTATATCTTTTAATACATAGACTATCTTGCTAACTTTCTTTTCTATTCTGGCTTTGACAAATTTTGGAGCCAACTTTGTACAGAAGTATTTCCCTGCATTTGATTGTATGAAATTTTTACGCCATACAATATCCCCTTGATCATAGACACGATTTGATCTACCTTTATTATAATAATTTGCATTTTTATTATATGCATCCCATAAATTTTCTGTTACAATTTTGTATAATGTGTTTAATTCCTTCATTTTATCTTTATGCATATCTCTATATTTATCTAAATCTTCCTTTGATTCTATTTCATCATTTACTATTTCACCATGAATTTCACCATTTAGTACAATCTCCCTACCTCTTGCTAATACATTAGGTGTGTATCCTGTTGCTAAATTGACTGTATTATTTATTATGCTTTGTACTGAATCTAAGAAAGTATCCCATTTTCTTTGTTCTTTTCAACAAAAATAGCTAATGTGTATCCTATTGTTCTATTATATGTCTCTACATTATTGCACATGGGAGTATATAAAGTTGTATAAAATATTTTCTGTACTCCATATGAGTACATAAAATCTTTAAATGCATTTGACTTTAAATTCTTTCCATTATCTGTTATTATCGTTTGCGGTACTCCTTCTGTTAAAAATATTTTATTTTCTATTAATTTTACTATTTCTTCTGTAGTTGCTCTTCTTAAAGGAAATAACCAACAATATTTGGTAAAAACATCTATTATTGATAATATATGTATATAGCCCGTACTTGATTTTGGTAATGGTCCTATCAAATCAATACTCAGCATTTTTAACGGTCTATCCACTCTTTTTCTATTTTCCATTTTTCCTGCTGGAGGTAAATTATTCGGCTTATACATTTTACATTTTTGACATTTATTTATAAAACTTTTTATATCTGCATACATATTTTACATACATATTTATCATGACTTTGTACCATATTTAAAATTTCTAACTTAAGATTTCTTTGAAAGTCATATTTTTCAAATTGTTGTAAGAATTTGGTTTTAAAATTTTTCCAATCAAATTCACAGTTAATTGCTCTGTACCAAGTTAACGGAAAATCTGTTAAAAATATAGGCATACACTCTACCAAATAATCTAATTTTAATTTGTAGACTTTGGCTAATTCTTCTAACCTTATTATAAATTCATTTGGTTCACTTTCACCATTAAAAGATATTTTTAATTTGAGAGGATCAAAATTTATGGACTCCATTGTGTTACTTTCTAAATCCTTTTTATTATTTATTTTTTTAGATTTCATCATTTGCTGTATATTTTCAATTTATGCAATTAGAGAATAAATCATTTCATCTCAAAAAAAATTTCATACAAATTAAATATAACACCATCTATATATATTTATCTAAACTGATTTGAAACAAACTGGTTCATATCCATTCTTCATTCTCCCGCGACGTTCGATTTTTAAATCTTCTTCTGCCCGTGGTGTAGGTAGTTTGAATTCTCTCACCTTCAATATTTTCAAAACAGCGTTTCAAATCTTGTAATTTCTTGTTGTTAAATTGTATAAGTTGATGTCTTCACTAGCTTTTAAACGTGTTGATGCTTTCACAACCATAATCTGTCCAATTTTAATTATTTCATATTGTTTTGAATGTCATTTATTGGAATCGAATGTCATTTGTTTTTGTTTGAGAAAATTTTCTTCATAGGAATTTCATTTACAGATTTTTTCTTTTACGTTGGGCGCCAAAATGTGAGGGTTTTTCCAATAGTCCTACTGATTGACACAATTAATAATTAACAGCCACTTTAATATGTTTACTTTTATTTCTTTCACAATGTATACACAATTAACCACAGCACAATAATATTCTTTATTCTTAATTACACAGGCTTGTGGCTATCCCGCCTGGCAAGCTTTTTCTCTCTTTCTGCCTTCCTTTGTTTTCCTTTTCATTCAAATTCAAATCTCATGTTCCATTTTACCTAACAAACAAATCCATCTCGTTACAGGGCTTAGCCGCGAATCTCGCATTTAAAAGCCATTTGTAAAATAATAATAAAAAATAGATCTTGTGAAATAAAAAAATTGAAAAAAAATACAACTAAGCTCAAGATTATATTGTTCAATATTTGAAAATAATTGGGCACAAATAACCATTTTTTGAGATTTTATTCGAAGATACAATGTACACTTTTTTGTCCGTTTTTGCTTCTAGATTTTTTTTTTAATTCAGTTTTCTTCATCTGAATCACATTTTAAATCACACCACGAACTAAAACAGGATATAAAGTATATTTGTAATTTTTTTTTAGATTTCAAAATACCACCAATTTACAGAAAAACTGGTTCAAAAATTGTATGTTTTCCACTTACCGCAAGAAGGTGTTCGTAATTTTTATTTTTTCAAGTAATAAAAGCGTTTATAGACATATATTATTTGATGCATATTGCAAATGAAATGTTTAACTAACACTTAAAGTTATCAAAAATTTATATTTGTCCATATTTATTGAAAAAAAACTACGTCAAAAACTGTGTTTTCGATAAATTTCCTAGCACCCTCTTAAGAATCGCAGCCTTTTATCTATTTTTAACCCTTTGACTACCAAGAAAATTGCTAATACATTTTGTATGGAAAATTTTCACTTTGTATGGCGGCTATACTTCTAATTCACTTTTTGGAAAAAATAATGGTGGCAATATATAAGTTATCATTATTTATTTACATTTGTAGAAGATTATTTTTTTATTAACCCTCTAACTGCCGAGAATTTTTCAATATATATTTTTTTTTTGTATGGCAACTCCCTAAATAAAGATCATGATGAAGCAATGATTATAATCGTTAGATAGCACTATTTTTTAAACGAATTCACAGAAAATTTAAGAAAAATCGTTGGAGCCGTTTTTGAGAAAATCGCATTTAGAATTTTCAGCTATTCGGAAGCCATCTTGAATTTTTAAAAAAGTAAAAAAAAAAAAGATTACGAATTGAAGTAATAAACTTATTCTTTCTATCAAATCTAAAACAAATTTAAATATCTTGCATTTTAATGGGTTTTTGTAATATTTTCGATTTAAAATTTCAGGTCGTGTAAACGGTGCTTGATATTTATTTTTTCAAAAAATTTTTTTTTTAATTTGTAAAAATTTATGTTGTCCATAATATTGTAGAACATTATATCGGTAGAACCGCTTAACTTTCGAGAAAATTACAATCGTTTGTTTTTTTCATATGGCAACCCATAGACACAGATTAGTAAGCGTGTTGCCATAACTAATTTATTAAGTTAAAAATTAATTAATGGCAACTCTGAAAATTTAAGAAAAATTCTTGGAGCCGTTTTTGAGAAAAGTGAAATTTTATGGTTTTTTTGTATCGCAGCCATCTTGAATTTTCAAGTTGGTGTAATGCCATGTTATTCATACTTAATACATGTCCAAAAAAGTTGATGTAGCCAAAATTTGGTATCTCTAGGTCTTATACTTTGGAAAGTGACACACATACACACACACACACACACACACACACACACACACACACACACACACATACACACACACACATACAAACAGACGGACGTTTTTGAAAGATAGTGTTTTTTGGCATGTCCTGCACCAGGACAACTCATTTCCGTGAAAACCTCGAAAAAAATTTTTCACACCAAATCAAAACTTTCTTTATAGCCTTCAGCTATAGCAAGAAAGTAAAAAAAATCGCGCGCGCAGTGGTCCACCCCATAGTAACAAAGATCAACTGTCGCTCTTTTTGCTCAGCAGGCGCTGCAGTGGTGCTGTTACAACGAACTATGATCGTGGGGCATGCAGGCAACCCACGATCGTCATCGTGCTTTAAACGAGATTTCTCACCTTGACTGCGGTAAACGGATTGTCATGGACGTAGATGACAGTTGAGCAAGTCCAACGACACTTGTAATTTTTGATGCTACCAACTGTTTTTTCTCAAATCAATGGATTCCTTGACTTATAGGTTGGTATGAGGCTGACCACCCATACTGTTAAAAATGGTTCACTTTGCCAATGTCAGGGAAGGTCGGCAAAAGTTGTAGGGCTTATATTCATTCGAGGTTTGGATTTTATTAGTAAGTACATATTCAGCATTTGTAAGCGCGAACTACACGTGTTTGTGGGGATACATTTGAGAGATTTAAATAAATATATATCCTTGTAATTTAGATTATAGATTATAGAATGGATATAATTTTGTTTTTATTTAACAAAATATTCCTTAATCTTTTACATGACCTTTCTGACACCACTTCTTATATCTTTAGTAAAGTCAAATTTCTTTAGTGGACCATAAACACGTCCGAGAATTTTCTTTTCAAAAATGCTGAGAGAGCATCGATCATGTTTGTTCAGTGTGGAAGCTTTATAGATTCATGTGAAGCATGATTCTGAAGTTCTATATCTACGTCTAATAAAAAAAGATGCGGGCTTATAATATACATGCGAGAATGAGAGGCATGAATGCCACGCATTACAGGGCATCTGTAGCGAGTGCGAGTGTGTGAGCTGAGAGGAAAATGCATGTCCAACACCAAACCTGTTTCGATTGTAGAGATTATTTTATTGAATGTTACGAATTAAGTACATTTAGAACATTATATTATTCGACGCAGGGCTATCTGTTCAACCGTAAAATTGGGGGAAATTGATCAAAACTTTCAATGCCTGCCAATGAGAAAAGAAATCTACTTTACCGATGTTGCCCTTTGCCATGTATGTGTACAGCATTTTCGCCGTTGGTAGGCAGAAATATGTTTTTTTTCTGTTAACTGGAAAGGCGGGTACTGTTGTATCGTAATAAACTGTGTTAGTACACAATAAACTCAGAATATTTGAAATATGGGGAGTATTTGTGATGTCACCTGGCCGGAGACAGTACAGAGCGTCACAATTTCCATACAATATTATGCAGATAGTTTGATAAGACAGTAGAGTGCACCGATCTACATTTAGCAGTTCCGCCAAGTGTATGGCCTGACAATGCTGTCAATTAGAAAAAAACCCTGGTTATCGGGATTCTATTTTGTATTTACTATGTGTGACGTCACATAGCCGAGGTATATGTTGAATTATCGGAGTCCATTATTTATCTACTTTGCGTTTCAAGATAAAAAATCATTTCAGTAAAGTTAATATCGTTAATAAAAGTTAATCCATTTTTTCGTAATTAAGGACGGCAAATACTACTTGCCTTTCTTAAGGTTTCGCCACTGCCCTTTGCAACAATCAAATTTGATTTTGATCATATCTGATTTCTGATCTGAATTTTTTTAGCTTAAGAAGACCTTTGAACGAAAATCATGTAAGTACTAGCATCATTGAGTTATACATAGATTTGTATAATGAATTAACATCTAGTGTCTCAGGAACCGGAAAATATCTATATGGTTGCCTACCAATGATCGAAATGCTGTGCACGTCCCTGTCTGCTGCGTACCTTTTTTTTATAATAATAACAATACATTTGCGAGTTTGTTTAAAAAAGGAGTAGGTTGATTTTCTTCTTGATCAACCCGAAGCGAAATTATCTACTTACCATTGTAAAAATCGAAAGAAAACATAAAATCATTAATTATTTTGTCTTCCCACGGCCGACATTTTGATTCTCCGACTGCAGTTCTTAGATGGGTTCACCAGTTCATTAGTTTTTGCCGCCATTTTAATGTTTTATAATAGAACAAGATGAATTATTATTATCCATTTAGGCACAAGTATTCTGCGTTTTTCTGCTCGACACAAGTATTCTACTTTTTTCTGATCGTCACACGTATTGTACGTGCTCCTGTTTGTCACACATATTCTACATGCTTCTGTTGGTCACACCACGTATTCTACTTGCTTCTGTTCGTCACATGTATTTTACGTGATTCTGCTCGACACAAGTATTCTACGTTTTTCTGATCGTCACACGTATTGTACGTGCTCCTGTTTGTCACACATATTCTACATGCTTCTGTTGGTCACACCAAGTATTCTACTTGCTTCTGTTCGTCACATGTATTTTACGTGATTCTGCTCGAGACAAGCATTCTACGTTTTTCTGATCGTCACACGTATTGTACGAGCTCCTGTTTGTCACACATATTCTACATGCTTCTGTTGGTCACACCACGTATTCTACATGCTTCTGTTCGTCAGACGTATTTTACGTGATTCTGCTCGACACAAGTATTCTACGTTTTTCTGATCGTCACACGTCTTGAACGTTTTCTTGTTCGTCACACATATTCTACATTTTTCTCTTCGTCACACGTATTCTACATTTTTCTGTTCGCGACAGCCTTTATGTTCAGTTTAGATTTGGGTTTTTATTTTGTAAGTAAACATGCGGTATGTATACACGCGAACTTATACGCCTATTTGTGAGCATGCATTAAATATGAATCTCAGGTATATATGTATCTTTGTAACTTAGATTATATATTACACGCGATCTAGAGGACGTTGACGTAATACTATCAAGCATAAACCTCGGGGTACAGAAATCAAAATGTCAGGTTTATTGTCGAATATATTTTAAAATAATGAGAATTACACAATTGGTTCCTTGACTTATAGGTTGGTATGAGGCTGACCACCCATACTGTAAAAAATGGTTCACTTTGCCAATGTCACCCCTGTTTCAGGGAAGGTCGGCAAAAGTTGTGGGGCTTATGTTCATTTGAGGTTTGGATTTTATTTGTAAGTACACATTCAGCATTTGTAAGCGCGAACTACACTTGTTGGTTTGTGGGCATACATCTGAGAGCTTTAAATGAATATATCCTTGCAACTTAGATTATAGATTATAGGTTAATTTTCTTCAGCTTCATTTTACACGGACTTACAGTATCATACCAAAGTATTAGTTAAATACAACATATTCATGATTTTAATTAAAGTTATTGGAGCAGTTAATTTTTTCATGCACTTATACTTTCTTGCCATCTTGCTGAAATTAAATTAAATTAATTAAACAATTACATTATTTGCCAGTTACAAAAATAATGAATTAAAATCTTAATTAACACAGTATTTTAAATTGGTGCATTTTTTGCATATTTGACAGCACTATGTCTTTTCGCGGATAAACACATAATTAAATGCAAAATTTTAGTTTGTTATCTTCACTTACCAAGGAGAAATGGATGTTATAATATTTTATTTTATTAATAATTATACATCCCCGCCGGATATTATGACCTCCATAAAATAGGACATAACGCAAACGCAACTAAGCTGCATTTATAGTGCAACTTCTTACTGCGTTGTCTCCGAAGGTAGTATGTGGCGTGTGGAACCTATTTTTTACAGGTAAGGGGCCGGCCTAACGCCAACCACTTCACATGAATCTGGAGTATTTCAGCTCCCGAGGTGGCTTGTTCTAATTTTGAACGCTGAGTATACCTTGTCGGTATTTTATTTTGAGTTTTAAAGGGATGGGCAAATGAAAAAAAAATATCGATATTTTTAAACACTATCGAAATATATCAAAGAAAAAATATCGATATTTCGATATTTTTTCCTCGATATTTGTCGGTCGCTGGCGGGTAACATCTCAAGATTTCGAAATTTTGCTATTTAAGCTGTCAACGGGGGGGGGGGGAGGGCGGTAAAAACGCGTTTCAAAAAAATATATCGAAATTTTCCAATAAAATATCGGTCGCTGGCGGGTAAAGTCTCAAAATTTTTGTTTTTTGTCCATAACATTTGTCGATGGGGGAAGGGGGAAAAGCATGCGATTCGTTACGTAAAAAAGTTTGGTGGCTTCAAAACACAACCACCTATATAAAATGTGGGGAGCAAAGGCACATTTGCAAAAAAATATCGTTTTTGATACGATTTTGATACTTGAAAAAAAAATCGAAATATCGATTAATCGATATTTCTAATATCGATAAAAATATCGATATTTAAAAAAAATATCGGTACTTTTGATATATCGATATATATCGCCCATCCCTATTTTAAATTAACACTGTATTGGGAAATCATTTTTGACGCCCTTGGTGGGGATCGGACCCTAGTCGTCTAGCATGGAGCGAAAGCATTTTACCAACTGAGCTATTGGCCAGACATACGTTATGGAATGACGCACTTGTAACTCTCCATTCCGATAGGGGGGCCAGAGCCTTTGCAAAGTTAATTTCACTTCTTCCTATCTTTGTATGTCTTTCAATTCATTCATTTCCATCACCCACTACATACTGTAACTGTAACTTTAACGCTGTCGCCGTTCCACTAGGGTTGGCCAGAACCTCTGCAGAGTGTCCTCTACTTATTCCTATCCTGACATACTTCTCTAAGTTCATTCATATCCATCCCTTTTTCATACATTTTCTTCGTTTACATTCACTCTTTCACCCATACCTTCACAATTTCACTAATGTGATCAAGGCATTCCTTTCTCGGTATTTCCCTCCCCCTCTTGCCTATTATATTTCCTTTATAGATACTCTTTGTCAAGCATTCATCATTCATTATTTCCAAATGCCCAAACCATCTCATTATATTATTTTATACCTTTATCCTTTCATCTCTTTTTTAACCCATTCATTCTGTACTCTCGCTTTTAAGTTTTTCCTGTCATTCTTCTCAGGTTTTTCATCTCAACTGTGCATAGCTTATTCATTTCACTATTATTGACTCTGCACTTCGCATTCTCTTACGTTTTCACGTCTTAATAATAATAATCTAAGTTGCAAAGATATATTACATTTGAGATTCATATTAAATGCATTCTCACAAGCGGGCACGTATAAGTTCGCGCTTAAACATGCCGCATGTGGACTTACAATATAAAATCCCGATCTCAAATGAACATTAGCCCTGCAACTCTTGCCGGCCTTCCCTAAAACAGGAGTGACATAGACAAAGTGAACCATTTTTTACAGTATGGTGGTCAGCGCCATACCAACCTTTAAGTCAAGGAATACAAACAATTAATTACATCCAGCCATATAAAACAAACAAACACTAACGGGGCTATTCTTAGACATTTTAGTCGTCGGTTGAGCCCACGCTTTGACAAACTAATGGTGCCTGCGCTGGAAGTTTTATCAGCACGGTCATTCTTACCAACCAAATTTTGTAATATTTGTATGAAGACAAATCAGCTGTTCACTTGCGACCATCTTGGATTGACAGGTCTTCATACAAATGCATCATTAGTTTGTCAAAGCGTGGGCTCAGCCGACGACTAAAATGTCTAAGAATAGCCCCGTTAGTAAAAACAATAAGACCAAAATCTATAAAACATCTATAAAAAACGAAAATTGAAAACTTCAAAGCCTTTGCCTTAGCCGCCTACATTACAGATCAGCCGCCATTTTTTTCGGTCCTTACATACCTACTTCTTTCATTTCATCCAGAGTCAGAACCTTCTTTATACCAGCTCTCCTTTTATTATGACTCTGGATATCCCATTCATTCGCTATTTCAGGAATTTGGTCCATCCATACCTTTCTAGGTCTTGCTCTACCACAAACACCCATCTATTCTTGCAACGCATACTTTCTTCGTCTTACGTAAATGTTAATAAACCTATGCAACTTAGATTATAGATATGTGAGCAATAATAATAAAATAAGTGCCAGGTTTCTAAAGCAACTCCTCCCACGAGATCGCCAAATGTCTAGTTAGCCGTTTATGGCAAGCGTACCAACCTGTATAAGGACAAGACCTCTTTGCACACAGCCAATATGGAGTTTAAAAATATCGATAAAATGAAGCAATGATTTTAATGACCTGAAAATTTACAATCGAAAAATGATTGTTTTTTTTCAACTCATAATAATTATTTTAATGTACATTTTCTTTTACTGTTGATTTCTTGCTTTTTAAACAAGTGTATGCTTTATATTGTTATATTCGCTCTAATTCAGTGTTTCTCAACCTTTTTCAACCGGGAACCACTTCGATTGTGTTGTTTCGACCGGGATCACTTTGACTGTACCGTTTCGACCAGGGACCACTCTGATCGATTATTTTCGACCAGGGACCACTTCGTTTGCTTTGAATTGAAACTCAAAAATATTTATTTTCGATGGTTTTAACTGCTATCATTTTCTAGCGAACCATGACTTTTCATAAAATGGCGTTTGTCTCTGTTTACTTCTAAGCCATTCATTTTGTTTGTAGTGATTTATTCACCTCATATGTATCTAACTGTTTATCTGTCGCCATTACGCTAGGGGTGGCCTGATCCTCTGTCGAATTGCCTCCACTTAATCCTAACCTTCTCCTTACTCTCTCAATTCATTCTTATCTATCCCATTTTCTTCTTTTGAATTTATTTCCCATTTTTTCACAAGTTCACCAATTTAATCACGTCATACTTTTCTCAATCTTCGCAACAAAGCTGCACATAATATGTATAGTGTAACATCTTACCGCGTTGTCACCGATGGGGTCGTATGTAGCGAGTGACACCTACTTATTTTCACAAATAAGGACAAACTAACACCAACCACGTTAATTTGAAGTGGGATTTTCCCTGCTCCCAAAAGGAATAGTTCCTCATCTCTTGAAACGGCTGAGTAAACCTTGCCGATTCTGCTTAAAATAAACACCGAGCCGGGAAATCATTTCCGACACCCTTGATGAGGATTAAACCCTATGCTCCTGGCTTTCAACGCAAGCATAGGCCTTACCCAAGGTCATACCAGTTCTAGTACGGCCTTGGACCTAACCTTACCTTTCACATTTCCCTTGTATACCTATACACTTTGACAATCTTTCATCTTACGTTATTTTCAAATGTACGTAATTTTTTTTATTGTGTTATTTTTTTCAGGTTTCGTAGATCGCTTCCACACAGACAATCACCGTTGTGTAGTTTTTAAATGAACGCGTAAAAATTGCAAGGAAGGTGATAAAAACAATGCGAATATGAAGTTTTTGCTGTGCGGTTCACACCGGCTGTCATCCTCTCTGATCCCGCCAAACCTCCCCATTTCAAAATTGGAACAAATGGTCATAGATCACGAACAAATCCCCAAACAAAATGGCCGCCACACTGTCGCCTTTCATCCCGCCCGCGATATTTCGTTCGAATTTGGAACATTCTGAGCAGCAAAACCAAGAAGGAGACTTCAGCTACTCGTATTCTGAACTTCCGGTCTTCAGGTCTCGAGATGCGAATAGTAGAGATGGCGCGCTTCAAGCTAACCCGAGACCAAAGAGCACTTGCGGTGTTCTAAATTCAAATAATAACAACAATAATATTAGATCTCTGGAACGCGGAAGATCGAAATATTACGAAGATAGAAACTCGTACAGTCTGCCATTCCAAGATGTCACCCATCTGAGCAATAGACAAGCCAATTCGGATTTCAACAATGTGAAAAGAAAATTCGAATTACAAACCTTATGCACTAATCTCCCGCCAAAAAATTACGAAGATTCCGCAGCCTGGAACCACAATTTGAATAAATATTCGAATGGTGCTAAGAACGTGGACCGGGTGAGGAGAAAATTCGAATTTCAAACCACGTGTACGAATTTGCCGCCGAAATTTCCTGTGGTTGCAAGGGAAGAAAATAATTCGAAAAACTATTTTTCTTGCAACAATTCGCCGATTGCTCCGGAGCAGACTTTCCTCGGGTACAGAACATACGATTTCAAAACATCGTACAATAGTTTGCAGTTGAAGCCGGCGAAGAAGAGAAACCCTTTGAACGATTCTCTTTTTGAACCGTTTCAAAAATCGTTTGAGACTTTTCAAAATGGCGGCAGGTATTCTGTAGACAGGAGAGGAAACTATCCGCCGAAAAATACTGAAAGCAGTGTGGCCGCAAGTAAAAATAGAAGCAACGACAACATTGGGGTGAATTTTATAGACAATCGTGGTGTCAAATGCCATGCTGATGCAGTGTTTAAAAGTAATATTAACACTAATTATAATAAAGACAAACTGATACAACCTAAACCAGTGGATCACAGTGCTAAAAATAAAGAAGTGAAGAATAATGTAGAGAAAAAACCTGCTTTTCCACAACATTATTCTGCTGAAGTTGTGAAGGGGAACGAAAACAAAAATGTGATTGACAAACGGCACGGTAAGCCAGTGTGTTATGGTGCTCTCAGAGACAAAAATCTCAGTGTTGAGGTGCCTAAACACAGCAACGAAAATGCCATAGACAACAGTGTGTTCCCGCCTAAATCACCATCAGACGACAGTGTTGCAACGCTTAAAAATCAGAAAGACTTTGACGGTGATAAAAGGAATGATGAGAATTCTTTGGCGTGGCGATTCCGGAATTCTATATTTTCTAGTTTGAAATTACCGCGCAAGGAAAGTGCTGACAAGATGGCGTCCGGCCGGTCGACTATGGCCGCCCAGAACCATAGACTGTCCTGTACGTTGGGTCGGGAGCCCAGGAGTGCAAGCGCCAACACTCCGGCCTCTGCCAAGAGAAAGAGTGCGGTAGAACTCTTGGCCGAGACAAAGGCCTTCTACGTAAAGTCGGAGACAGTCCTGGATAGGAAACAAGAGCTGCCACTAAGGGTAAGTTAATATCTTTTCAGTTTTTTTAAAATGTATCTGCACCAGGTATAGATGTAAAATTTATTATTTATTATAGGTAATGTCACAGAGCCGAGGGAAATTTTGAATGTTCAGAATGTCCATTATTGTCCAAGCTAAATATATGTTCAATGATTTTTAATACATACAAATAATTTTTTATTCATTTTAAATATAAAGAAAAAAAATTAAGTATAAAAAAAATCACTGGGTTTTCCCTTTTTTTTACCATCATGCAAAAGCAAATGCTTGTGTGCATATGGGGTGAAATCCTAGTTCTATGTTACTATTTAAAATTGTACTGTTATATATTTACTTATGTAATATGGTAACTCTAACTGTAAAGATATGTATTCAGGATGGAAAGGTGACATCATATATATTCCTGAAATCTCAAATATATATACAGAAGATGTCACAATGTCGCTGGGATGGTCAAGGGGATAAGTCGCTGCCACTCGAATTTGGCAAAAATGCCGGTTCGAGCCCAGCCTTGTCCTAACTTCGATCCTGGTTCAAGAGATGTCATTGCATGCACACAAGCTTCTGCTTTCGCATGAAGCCAACTGGCCAGGCAAAATAGGTTGGTGAATTGCATTGCTCTTCACAAATCTATTTAAAAAAAAAGTATATTTAACTTGGGCAATACATACATACTGTAAAAAAATGGTTCACTTTGCCACTGTCACCTATGTTTTAGGGCAGGTCGACAAAAGTTGCAGGATTTATATTCATTTAAATTTTGTGTTATTAGTTTATAAGTACACACACAAAGTGTGTAAATGCAAACTAACAGGTGTCTGCGTATGATCAATTATTTAATGCAAATCTTAAACGTCAATATACGAGTATCTTTGCGACTTAGATTATAGATGAAGAAATGGCTTTTTCCCTTCCTCAAGTTTTAGATTCTTTGGGCCATGTGTAAGCTTTTATTTTATCCGGTTAAAGCCTTCTTGTTGAGCCAACACATGAAACACATTATTGAGAAAAACAGGGATGAGAAGACACTTTAAATTTCCCTTATCTAGCATACTTGTCTACTTTTGTTTTGTTTTGTTTTGTTTTTTTTTTTTAAATAGATTTGTGGAAAGGAATGCAATCCACCAACCTATTTTGCCTGGCCAGTTGTCTTCATGTGAAAGCAGAAGCTTGTGTGCATGCAACGGCATCTGTTGAATCAGGGTCGAAGTTATCGTCGCGAGATTCGAACCAACGTATCCGGTTCCAAATAACCCGACTTGATTCCTCGCGGCTATAACACCGACAACTATATATAGTTCTAAATAAATATAGTGGTCTGTGGATGTAAATATTGATGCATATTTTTCTGTTTGCAGATGAATAATCCTCTTAACAGTTCTTCGAGTACACACTGTAAGTTATTTTTAAACTCTACAATTCAATATTAAAAGAAATCTCTTTCACTTTTTCTGAAACAAAGAAGCCGTGACAAAAACAGCATTTACGAGGTTTGTTAAAGCAAAAAGGTGTCATTTATTTATTTATTAAAGAGTATATTTTAATTAATAATAATTTTCAATCTTGTTCCCTTTAAAGTAATCCTTCCTAGATATAATACACATGTGCCATCACTTTTTCCAAATTTCAAAGTCATTTCCATTTGCGCTTTTTGGTATCGCCTTAAGTTCTTCTTGCAATTTTTTATCTCACAAATTGCGGAAAACACCTTACTGTCTTTTTGTGTGCATTTAATATGAATCTGCAATCTAAATTATAAACATTCTTCTTCTTCATGGTTCTACAGCCCATATCAAGCCTTGGTCTCGGCTATCTTGAGCCAATTGTAGCAATTGATTACATATTAATGTTGTAAGCACACAAGTGCTGTGATCACTTTTCCCTAGGAAATGTTTTCCCTTACTATACTATACTTTCCCTTAGGTATACACTTACGTGAGATGTGTTTCAGATGCAACATTATCAGGACGTCATCGCAGAGGAGGGGGGGAGGCCCTGCAGAGTCAGCTGAGGCGGCTTCTGGGGCCTACAAGCACTCCTATAGTTGCTACTCATGACACACGAGGTAAGACATCTTCAACTGTGGAGTAAGTTCCAAATGAGGACGATGTCGAGGTCTGGAACCCAAATCAGCAAAAGTATATTAATTTGTTGAAATTATTTATAATTTATTAGCAGTCTTATTGACAGTTTCACTCTGGTGGAGTATTTTCAGCTATAAATGCCAAATGACTACGGTCGGGGGAGAGAGCATGATCTATTTTATATACATCTCCCTCTTACTGATCTCATGGCACAACATACCTTATCTCCGAGTATAACTCTAATTAACTATTTTTTATTTCTCCTGCATTAATTCATTTACAAGAAATATTAGAGGACAACAGCCATCATGTTTGGATCATATATTTACAAACATCCCCGACTTTCATAATATTACTTCCGCAGTCATTCACACATCTATAACAGATCACTTCTCATGTATATTTAACTATAAATATAATACTCCACAGAAAGAGACAAAAAAAACAAATAAAGTATCAAAATATAATAAAATAAACCTAGATGGTTTAAAAGATAAATTAAATGTTGTGAACTGGTCCGATTTTTATCTAATGAATAATGTAAATGAATGTTGTATAATGTTTGAAAATACAATGAAAAAACTTGTTGAAGAATCAACAAGTGTGCAACATAACATAAAACACAAATATAAGCCGATTAAACCATGGATCACACATGGGCTAGTAGTATCAATCCGACATAAAGAAACTCTGTATAAACAAACCCGTCAACAACCGAACAATCTAAAATTGCTCAAATATTTTGAAAAATTTTAAAAAAAGCTTACATATTTAATAAAATCCACAAAAGAAAATTATTACAAACATAAATTAGAACAAACCAAAAATAACCCTAAAAATGTATGGTCTGTTATAAACGATTTTCTTGAAAAAAACAAAAACATGAAAAATGAAATAATAGCCATTAATCATGAAAACGAAACCACGTGCTGTAGAGAAAATCCCTCAAAAGCTGCTAATATTTTCAACAATTTCTTTTCAAGTGTTGGAAAAAATTTAGCTCAGCAAATACCTGGTAAAAGTACTTCTCCCGAATTAAAGTGCAATATAGAAGAGAAACACATGATATATATATTTCAACCCACAACAAGGGAAGAAATAGAGACAGTAATTAGCAATCTGAAAAACGGTACGGCGCCTGGATATGATGCTCTTTCTGCTGAAACTTTAAAACATATTAAAGAACAAATATCGAAACCACTACAACATATAATTAATTTGAGTTTTGAAAGTGGAACGTTTCCTTCAAATTACAAAAAAACAATAATAACACCCATATTTAAGACAGGAAATCGGGAAAAAGTAAACAATTACCGACCCATTTCTGTTATATCTAACATAGCAAAAATTTTTGAAAAATTAGCAAAAATTAGGTTAATTAAATTTATAAAAGCCAACAATATAATACACGATAACCAATTCGGATTCATGGAAAATAGAAGTACTCAAGATGCCATCGCGAAAATAACGAACTTAATTCATAGCTCACTTGACCAATCTTTTAAATGTATCGGAATTTTCATTGATTTAAAAAAAGCATTTGATAGCATCTCTCACGAAAAACTAATTGTAAAACTGAATTCAATTGGGATAAAATTAAAAGCGTTACAATGGATAAAAAGTTACTTATATCAGAGATCTCAAATAGTTAAAATTAATAGTTCTTATAGTCAACCATCAACCGGTGAATTTGGTATCCCACAAGGTACTGTACTGGGTCCATTACTATTCATCTTATACACAAATGATATTTTCACTCTAAAACTCAATGGAAAAATAATATCTTATGCAGATGATACTGCCATTATATTGGAGGGACAAGATTGGCGCTCTATTAATGAACGAGCAAATCTTGACATGAATATACTGAAGGGGTGGTTCGATAGTAATATATTATCACTAAATATTAAAAAAACTCAATTCATTTCTTTCGCAATAAATAAATTTAATTCAGAGCCGCCAATTAAAATCATCATACACAGTCAGAATTGCAATGAAACTAAAAACTGTGAAAACACATGTTCAACACTGGCTTCAACTAAAAATATAAAATACCTAGGCATTATTATAGATCAAAATATGAAGTGGAAAAATCACATAATGGAACTGGTCAAACGAATACGAAAATGTATTTACATATTCATAAGACTCAGAAACATTCTTAAAATCGAACAATTAAAAATGGTATACTACTCAATTGTACAATCAATGCTGCAATATGGCATAATTGGATGGGGGGGATCATATGATAATGTTTTGAATTCAGTTAAAATAGCTCAGAGATTGATTATTAAAGTAATTCTAAAAAAGCCACCAACATTTTCAACAGAATCTTTATTCAAAATTTTTAAGGTACCAACTATAGAACAAATTTTCAAACTGTACTCTATTCTGGAAATAATAAAAATTGACAAAGCAAAACAATTTGAAAGAGCTATATCAAGGAGAAGACAAAATTTTATAACAATTCCTAAATTTAAAACAAAACAATTCGAGAATAATTTTATCTGTAGGGGAATAAAATACTATAACATATTGCCAAATGAAATCAAAATAATTAAGAATGTTAAAAAAATTAAGTTTAAAATAAAAAAAATATATATATTCATAGTTCTACTTATTGATTGGTTGTTTCTGATTTTTGGTTTTTTTCATTTTTTATATTGTTAATTTATTTTTTGATTTATTCTTGTGTATTACCTATATTTTTTTCCTTTAAGTATTATATTAAGTTTTTATCTCATTATATTATATAGAATATAAATTAAGAACATAATTTATTTAAGATAGCTGCGATTCCCTCACCAAGCACAAGAGCTTGGCTCTTCAATTGGTGAGGAAATAACAATTAAGTTTTTATTATTATTTAGAAATATTACTTGTTTTAAAATAAATTTGTATTTATATTTTGTTAAATAAAAAAAAAAAAAAAAAAAAAAAAACTCCGCTGACCTAGATATTTTTCAAACGAATGCAAACACTTTAAAGATTTAATCAAAGAGTTGCTTCTGGTATATTAATTATTGTGTGAGGGGGCACTGCAACAAGGTTAAGCTGTTGTGCACAAAAAAAGTTAGCCTTTCCTAAAAACACTGTTTTTAGACAAGATTAAAAACCATTTACACTTTCAACAGGCCTCAGTTTGTGTAGTAAGGCATTCCACAAAAGAGGGCCAGGAGAGCAGAAGGCACAATCCAAATAATGCGGAAATAGCATTGATGTGTCTGTATTTTTACTTTTCAGTTCAAAATGTGTCATTTGCTGATAGCCGCACCCCCAAAGACAACTACGAGTGGGAAATCCCTCCACACCCCTCATCCACAGCCCGAGCACACTACAGTTCCGGCACCTTCTCCGGAAACTCTTCATCCGGGACTTCCGGCTCCAAAGGACAGGTCAAATCTGACCCCGAACAGTCCAGAACATCCAACTTGTCAGCCGCGTACACGCCGGTCTTCAAATCTGGTCTAAACCGACCTTCAAGTTCCGGAGACAACCGAATCTTCTTTCCGGATTCATTTGTTGTACCGAAACCTTCAAGATCTGATCCAGCTAATGTGTTTTCAAATAGTTTCTCGATCGGAAGTCCGTTTTCGAGCCCAGAGAAAATTGACGCTCGGAAGATTCTGTCTGTGGTCGATGCTTATGACACTGCAGACTATGGAAAGCCTGACTATTATGATGATATGGTTGAAGATTATAGTACGATAAGTCCTCCTGCAGAGTACGCTATTACGGAAAGGTCCAACTACAGATATGGGAGGTCCAATTCGCATTCACAGGCCAGTAAAGGAAACCCGGAGAGTGGATATGTGATCAACATTAACAGCCATAAGTCCTTGCCTGATCTGCACAAGCAAGGAGAGCATTATGTGGAAGAAGGAAGGTAAGCTTGATCAAATGTTTTATTTTTATCTTTACTAGCAGTATGCAAAGCCCAATGGCAGAAAAAGGGTCAAAAAGCCAAAGCAATTGGGTGAAAACGGACATGTGACCAATTGGCAACGAGAGTTGATGGAGAGGGTGGAGATAATTCCTCGAGGAGGTCAAGACCTACACCGGGTTGTAGTGCTAATTGTAATAATGATGACTAGCTGTATGCAATTTGGGTATGCGAAACCCCTTCCAAGTTCAAGGGTAAGGTAAAAAAACAATGCCTTGATATATTCAATAGAATATCAGATATTGCATTATTTTTAACTCTTTTGCTACATTTTTTTCAACCATAAAAAATATTCTCTCCACAGTTTCACTACAGAACATCTTGTGACTCAATTTTTTTACAGCAACTGATTTACTGCCTTTATTCACAGGCTAACACTCTGTTTTTACAATGTAGAGGTACATTCAAACTTGATGACATATTTACAATAATAATAAGTACTTACATACATAGTTAAAAATTATTTATCAGATATTAGACAAACCGTTATAAGAGAACTCACATTATTCTTGATGTTTCGTTAGCGATGTAGCTAACGACGACTGAGGATGAACTGTTTTTTTTTTGATGACATGCCTGAAATCATGTCATCTATGCAAGCCACCCGTGCTCAAATGATTGAATGTTTCCAGAAGGCTGTCAGGCGCCAGCAGTGGAGGGGGCAGGTACAGGGAGTCTGTGGGGCAGGTCGGGGACCAGCAGGCCATACGCTCCAGCGAGGCCCTCAGCTCTTACTCACGCCTCACCAACAGGTACACAAAACTACCCTTGACACTGGATATTTGATTCCCGCAGTTGTTGCAGGTACGAGGCTGACCACCAGTGCTGTAAAAATCGGTTCACTTTTGCCAATGCCACCCCGGTTCAGGGAACGGCGGCAGGAGTTGCAAGGTTTATGTCCATGTGAGGTTTTCTTTATTTGTATGCACACATGCAGAATGTGTAGGCGCGAACCTACATGTGCCTGTCTGTGGGCATGCATTTCATATGAGCCTTAAATGCTTACATATCCTTGCAGCTTAGATTATAGATTATAGATAGATTATAGTTGCCGTGGTCTTTTTGAGCTGGAGCTTCTGGACGTATTGCCATGTCTTCATTGTCATTGTCACGCTGAAGAAGCCCATCGCAGATATAGGCGAAACATCTGGAAGCTCCAATTCCGATAGACGACGACAACATATCCTGGGAAGCGACTCAAGTGTAAACAGCCGGATGTGTAAGCCTAAAACTCCTTTTCGAAACTCCAATTATTATTCAAATCATCTGATCCCAGCGTTGCCACATGAAAGAATTCTCTCTTTTTTTATCACCATCGAAGTCTTTGTAATTTTAAAGATTGCAAGTGTGTCAAAAATAATTTCCTATTTATATTTTCTATTGTTTGTGTATTAACATATAAAAAATAAATTTCCAATTTCATTGTTTATTTCAAATCCAAAAAATGGGCAAGGTTCATGCAACTTCTATAAGAAATGAGAACCAGTGTCCTCAGGTGCTGGGAAACCCCCAGTTCAAGTGTAGTGGTTGTTGTAAGGCTGACATCCTTACCTTTTATTACAAATAGGTTCCACACGCCATATGTTACTCCTTTGGCTACCACTATATGTGCAAATTTCAATGCATATATCTCCCTTCCTCACTTGCCTGCTTTCAATGCATATGTCTCCCTTCCTCACTTGCCTGCTTTCAATGCATATATCTCCCTTCCTCACTTGCCTGCTTTCAATGCATATATCTCCCTTCCTCACTTGCCTACTTTCAATGCATATATCTCCCTTCCTCACTTGCCTACTTTCAATGCATATATCTCCCTTCCTCACTTGCCTACTTTCAATGCATATATCTCCCTTCCTCACTTGCCTGCTTTCAATGCATATATCTCCCTTCCTCACTTGCCTGCTTTCAATGCATATATCTCCCTTCCTCACTTGCCTGCTTTCAATGCATATATCTCCCTTCCTCACTTGCCTGCTTTCAATGCATATATCTCCCTTCCTCACTTGCCTGCTTTCAATACATCCATCTCGCGTCCACGTGAAAATCGCTTAGTCACAGCTTAAATGCCTATCAAAATAGGGTAATTTCACTTTTTTATTTCATAAAATGATAGACTACATTTGGAGGGGCAAGGTGTAACTTTTGCCCCTCAGGGGGGTATATAAATACAAAAAAACAACAAATGGAGAAACTGCAACGTATTCTCCAATGCGAGATATGAAATACATAGATCTAGTGCCTAGATATTTCTTCTCAAATAAAAACCAACCTTCACTAGGTGGCTTTCAATGTTGGACGACTTTCCCGTACCAAAAGAAGCGAAAAATCAAAGGACCACCACTCACCTCAAATTGTGATTCTGGTCCAAGATGATGCTCGTTTTCTCAGGATCCTGTGGTGCTGAGCTCTGTTCACAAACTGCCACACTTGCAAGTTATATGTAAAACAATCACACTCACTCACAGATTTTTACGGTTAAATTTCAAATCGGTCGAGAGACATATAAAAATGTGTCTCCTTGCGAACACGACGGAAACGGAAGTCTTCAATCCATTGCTAGTTTCACGTCGCTCAGTCAAAAAAAGTTGATATTGCCATCTTGCGATTTATTTGCACTTTTATTTCAGTTTGTAACAAACCAACATGACAATTCGCTTCTTAGACTAATTGATTAAAAATAAAACAGATGACGCTCAATTGTGCGTCACCAACATTTTTTAAAATGCATCTGCATTTTAAAAAAAATAATATCTGGCTTAGCTTTTAAATTATAGCTCTTTAAAATTTGTTCATTTTTTATTTCCGGTAAAACAGGGCATTTTTTTATTTAGGCTGATGTGATGTCGATGGATCTTCGAATCTTCGGAGTGTACCGTTAGGCCCAGGAAGTCTGTCGGATCCATCTACGTCATGTTGACATCACAGCGTGGCTAGCCGGCCGCGCTGTGTTTTGGTGGGACTCAAAATTTTGGCATTTTTTTTTTTGAAAATTATCAATGATATCTTTATTTTTACTACTAAAAAATATATGGTTATTATCCTTGAAATGTACTCTACACAACCATGGTATTTTAAACCGTTTTTCCCACCATTGCAATTACCCTATTACAACCCATTTTTCAGTTATATATATTATCTGTGTGTATGTTTCAGTGGTAGATCTAATCGCTCGTCAGTGTTCTCGAGCAAGGCCAGTGACGGCCACTCGCGGAGGTCGCCCTCCTGCCACAACAGCGACCGAGGATCTGCGGACGAGGCTTACTACTACAACAGGTGACTACTTGGCTTCATAATCTCCTAGCAGTCTGTATTATTTGCTCAATATCAAACTTTACAGGATCCATCTCAAGAGTTTGCTTACATATATTTTGAAAAAATTATCAAACGCAGTTGAGTAGTTAACTTAGGCATAGGGAATTGTTTTCAAAAGTTTTGTTTTTCATAAAAATAGATTTATTGCTGATTGTCCTGCTCCAGTTATCTGTGCTAAAACTGGATCTAAACTTCAGAATGGGAAGACAAGCAAATATTGCAACACCCTCTCCTTTCCTAAGCCAAATGAATAGGAGAACAGGGGATGCTGTCCAGACCCTAGTCATGCTTTTGTAATATTCAGGATCAATTGCTCCTGAAAATGCCTTGTTAGGCGAAAACACAGTTTTAGTTTTTTTTTAAATAAAAGTAAGTATTTCATATAAATTAAAACAACTTTGTTTTAAATAATTGTAATTCATTTTTCAAATTGATTAACAATAATTTGAATCCTAATATGTATTTATTTGTTTACTTTTATTCCCATTGTAATATACCTTCTTTACATTGCAGGTCTGGTTCTAGCTACGCCCGTGACTCGGGGGGCTCCTCGGGCCCATGTTCAGGTCTGGTTGGGCCTCCAAGCCTGCCCCCTCCTACCAGCAGAGACTCTGGCTCCAGCACACAGCACTCCCTCAACAGGTGACCTTTACTTCCCAGGTGCCGGAACGCGGATTGCAGAAGATAGATTGACATTTAAGGCTCATATTTAATGCATGCCCACAAGTGGGGACGTGTAAGCTCGCGCTTGCACATGCTGCATGTGTTCATATAAAATAGACCAAATCTCGCATGAACATAAACCTTTCAAATCCTGCCGTCTTTCCGTGAAACGGGGTGGCATTGGTAAAAGTTAACCCAAGTTTGTACAGCATGGGGAGTCAACCTCATGCCAATCTAGTCAAAGAATACAAATAATAAATAACATTTAAGCATGCCAAAAAGAAATATCTATACGCAACAAAGATTGAGCTTCATGAAATCACCTCTCCATGTTGCCAAATCATTAAAAATTGTAATAAAAAATCTTGACAACTTTTCAGATATTCCTCGTACTACGATGGCTACCCCGATGTGCCGGTGGATGAGCTGGCCTATCACGTGTCGGCTCCGCCTCAGTTCCAAGATGGCGCCCCCCCGCAGGAGCCACCGCCTCCTCCCCCGGGGGCGCTCCAGCCCGCCCCACGTCACCCCCCAGTGGGCATACACTTCAGGGCCAGCGCTCCGCCCGTGCAGTTCAGGGATAGAGCGAGTGATAATGAAGGGTTTGTGGGGTGAGAATGATTTATATTATCATCATCATCATCATAAGCTCGACAGCCCTGGGTGGGCCTTGGCTGAATTCAAGATTCTCCTCCACTCTTGCCTTTCTATCATCTTTGCTCTCCAGCCACCTTTTGGCCTTCCTGGACTGGAAGTCTCATCACCACCGTAATTCTTACCTACCGAATATCGGTAATATTTGTATGAAGACCTGTCAATCCAAGATGGCCACAAGTGAATAGCTGATTAGTTAGACACAAATATTACCGATATTCAATAGGTAAAAATTACCGTGGTTATGAGACTTCCAGCCCTGGTCTCCTTCGGTCTTTAGATGAGAGTGTTAGGTGCTTTATGGCATCCATTCTGTTTATGTGACCAGCCCACTGCAAGGGCCCCACTTTGATGGAACTGATCACATCAGGCTCTTTGCATATTTCATGAAGCTCCCTGTTGTACCGACAACACCATCCATTGTTCTATATAATAGCTATTTACAATATATAAGTTAGCAAATATATGTCAAGTGAAGTCAAGGAAAAGACTTATGCCATCAAACAAAGTCAAGATAAAGGCTAAGGTATAGTTTAATCAATTGTTGTGCAGAAAGGGTGTCTCCTGAAGAAATTAGCTATGTCACTAGTGAAATGTTGAGAATGATGTAAGTGCTTCCATAAGAGTTCATCTAGTATCAGAAAAGTGTAATTATCGTCATTTCTTTGCCATCTATGTAAGCCTAAAACTCACATTCAACTACAAAGTAGTTTGGATTTTTTTAAATTAATAGTTTTAGAAACATTGAATCCTTATTTTTTGTATATTTCAGTCGCAGGGAGTCTGGATTGAGAGAGAGTCGCCATGTCCTCACGCACAGGCCGGCCAACTCTACATATAACCAGGTAACTCATGTCTACCACGCACAGACCATAGAGGTCCATGTTGTATTTCCTCTTCCAGCTCTGCCTAATGTTTTCTTAATTCTTCAATGGTGCCACAACCCAAAAAAATTATGTGATAAAAGATGATTTTGTTAATTCTGTTACAAAACACTGGCATATAAGCAATAAAATGTTTTGTTTACATTTCAAGGGGTCATTGATCTGTAACATGTGTGCACCGAAAATGCGTATGTCACTTTAAACAATAATATTATAGTCTATTAGTCCGGTCGATAGCTCAGGTGGTAGAGTGCTTGCATTCAGATGCACATTGCGAACATTGCATACATTGCGAAAGCTCGGGTTCGAATCCCACCGAGGGTGTCAGAAATGATTTCCCGTTTCGGTGTTTATTTCAAACCCCAAAATAAAATACCGGCAAGGTTTACTCAGCCTTCACAAGAAATGAGTACCAGCACTCTCGGGAGCTGGGAAACCTCCACTCCAACTAAAGTGGTTGGCGTAAGGCCGGCCCCCTTACCTGGAAAAATAAATAGGTTCAACTCGCCACATGCGACCCCTTCGGGGATAACGCGGCAAGAAGTTACACTATATGTGTAGCTTAGTTGCGTTAGTTGCGTTTTTTTTTTTATTTAAAAAAAATTTTTTTTTTTTTCGTAATTATGAGACAGTGCAGTAATGATGTCACTCATGTTTTAATAAATTATGCACAAAAAAATATATTTCACTGTTTTTTGAGATAAAAAAATGGATAGAATCGGGCAGCTGCTACAATCCTCTCTCTCAACTAGCAGCTGCCCAACAGATAAACGATGGGCTTTCAACGCGAGTAACTTTGAGTGAAGTCCGTTGCAGGCTTCGTGCTTGCATTCGTAACGCGGGAAGGCAATTTGAGCAAAATTTGTGATTTTTCCATGTAAGTATAGGTGTAATTTTCTTTTTTTATTATTTTAACTTATTTTTAACTTATTTTAGCTTATTTAAGCTTTTTTAACAGTAATTATAAGAGTTTACTTATTTTCTCCAGACCAATAATTTATTTATTAAAATTCACATTTCCCCTTTTGCGTGTTTAAAAAAGGTTTTTTTTGCAAATTTGTTGTAAAAGTTCCAACACTTGCACTATTTTTGAAAGCTTATGGGTTGAGGAAGTTATTTCTGCAGTTTGTACGCCAAGTGTGTTATCATTTTTTTGAGTTATCCTCTTTGGATTGAAAAAAAGATTAAAAAACAAAAAAAAAAGTTGGGGTTGAAAACCTTTTATTTCGGAGGTTTTGGGATTTTTTCACATGAATTTTAGTTTTCAGTAGTTGCTTATTTATCAGCTATAAGAAAAACACTTATTTGTTGCAAAAAATTAAGAAAATTGTTCACAATCACAAGTTTTAGGTTGAAAAATGGTCAATTTTAAAAAAAACCTAAAAATTGAAATTACTCGAAAATGAGTGATTTTCAACCCCTAGTTAACACGGTCAAAAATGTTGCAAATAGACCCTAGTATAACCCCTTTCAAGGAATAGGTCGAATTACCAGTCACCCTGTATTTCTTACCTTGTTAAATACAATTTCCTCTTTTTCTCAGTTTGATCACTTTGGTACTCAGTGCCTTTTTTGAAGCAACTATTCATTTATAATTCTGTCGCAGGCGATGGTGCGCTTCTCTCAAGAGCCTGAGCTAGAAGCCAGCCCGCCAGGTCTCGGCAACTTCAAGAGACAGCGTTGTCTGCGGTACAAGCAGAGGAGACCCATCCTCAGGTCCAAGTCTGACATCGCACACCGGTGAGTTACACAACAGCTGTTGAGGTGGGAAGGTCTTACAAAAGTAGCGCTTACCAAATAAATTATCCTACTGCTCAACAACAAGTCATAGCCTTGCTGCACGAGCAGAATTTGCAGTAAAATAGATTGATGACTATTCCCACAACCAAGTTGCTATCCCTTGAGCATAGTAGATGGGCTAGAATCCTTTTTATTTATTTTTTATTGAAACTAGGTTAATAAGTGAAGGATAAATAAGAATACAAGAGTAAACTCTCACTTTTGACTCATACAAAGAGACTTTTGATTTTACAAAGGGAATGTCAAAGGTAAGCGTGGAAGCGAAGACCGAGGATAAAATGGATTGAAGAAATAAGCAAGATTGCAAATAACTGGAATCTGCAAAGTGAGAAAAAGAAAAAAGCATGCAGGAAGAAAGTGATGAATATCGAGGAGATGAAAGAAATGTGTAAGAACGAAATAAAGTGGGGGACACATCTGCGGAGGTACTGGCCACCCCTATCGAAATGGCGGCTAGATACAAAAACAAAAACAAGATTACACATTCGAGTGATTTTGTACAGTGATGTATGTGCCACAAAATAATACATACTACATGTGTGCCTAATAAATAAGTCCCAAATCTCAAATAAACCCAAACCTGCAACTCTTGCCACCTTTCTCTGAAGCAGGGGTGGCATTGGCAACAGTGAACCAATTTTTACATTGTGAGCTACCACCGATACTGTAAAAAATAGTACTGTAAAAATCCTTATTAAAAATCTGTTCTTTTTTTCTAATGAATGTTATTCTTCTAATTAATAGATATTATTTTACCAATTAATCTTAATTCTAATTGACAATGTAAAGTAAAATTAAAATTTCTATCTTCAGATATTGGCGTGACGAAAAACCTCAGCTTGCAATGGCCGACGGCTCTAAATCCCCACCGAGCTCCGACAACGACTCTCCCGAGAGGATAACCCGCGCACAAGTCGACGCCTTTTTTGACCGTCTTGGCATGGACGAGCAGACCTACCGCGCCACCATCCTGGCCGGACTGCGGAGACAACGCCGCCACAAAAACAAACCCGACCACACCAAGCTGTCGCCGAACCCCGACAAGCAGAACCCCGCCAGCATTTCTCCAAAGAAAAGCTACGCTCTGGACGGCGGGAAACCCGGCACTGTCTTGAGCAGTAGCAGCAGTGACTCGTTGGTATTTTCCGAGATTAGTGTTGCCGATTCAAATCTGATTTTGGCAAACAATGGAGATTATACTGTCCAGGGTATGACTCCCAAGGAGCCTAGATTGTACAGGCCTTGCGAGCCCCCTAGCATCGTGGAGAGGAACGCGAGAATCATCAAATGGTTGTGCAACTGCAGAAAGCTGCAAGGTGTTATTTAAGGTGTTCATTGTATTTTAAATGTAATTTTGATCCTTTTTATCATAAGTTAAATATCGCCCTTTGATTAGGACTTACAATGGAATTAGCATTTTAACCTCGAAAGCATGATATACACGGCTTCAACTGAATTTAGATGACACCTAAAGGAGGGCGCTGTTATGACTTTAGGACCTTCAACTTGCTAAAATAAATGTGAATTCTTTTGTTTTTCTTCAACTTTATACATCTTAAATTTTAGCAATTCAGGTAACTTCAGATTGAACCATCAAAAGTGACATTTTACAAGATAGCGATGCTGGTTCTGATTTTCACTGCATTCATTTTAAGCCGTGTAGGTCTATAACAGTAGTATTTCAAGCAAGGTTTACCTGGCCTTTATAAGAAAGAACCTGCTCTGAGTGGTTGGTGTAAGGATGGCTCCTTTTACCTGTGCGTTTTCTTTAAAAATTGTCAAATTCTACAACGAAAACAATAAAAATGTTTTGCACAGCCACAACGTTCTGCAAACTTTCTGAAAAGATTTTCTAGCTACACCCATATTTTTTTTGTCTACAATGAAAACAAACTGTGAATATCTTTGTTCTCTTTCTAACTGAGGATAATTTGCGGTGAAGTAGGTTGAAACTAAGGGCCTGTTGCACCAACCTCCAATCAATATTTGATTGAAACATCAAATTTGATTGCTTAGTTCTGGTAAGGACCTCGGTTAAATATTTCTCGAAAGTTGGTAAAAATGTGATGGAATTTGAACAGGAAATATTATTCACATCAGCTGACTTACGTATATGCAATCAATTGTTTGATTTGAAAGGGAGAAATCACACTTAATTTTGATTTTCGTCTGATTGGAGCTTGGTGCAACAGGCCCTTATATGGTGTTTATTTCGGTTAAAGTAGTTTCTGGTCCACAGATATAAGCCAATGTTTAACTCCTCAAGTGCCGGAACGCCTATTGGCGTCACATAGTACCAGTCGCGATTTTTTTCATTTTTCTTTAGTTTTTACAAAGCAATAAGATCGAAAATCACGTGGAGTACTGCTATTGGGTAGAACCATCCACCAATAAAGTCAAAGCATTAATTTTTGTTTGTAGGTATTTAAAATATAATATTTAAGTGGACCTTGAAAACAGACTCTTGAAAAAGCCGAATTCCACAATTTGTTGACATAAGAACACTAACACACTCAAAAAAAAAGTGTAAATTAAAAGGGTTATTATCTTCTATTTTTTGCGGTGTATTTGAATTTTGTGCCTACGCATACTAATGAGGTATATCTGTTTTTAGAATTTTGATCTTTTTTCCATAAAAACTTTATTTCACTGTTTTTTGAGATAAAAAAACCCACAGGAGATATGTTTTGTATCTTTGGAGATATTATATACAAAACCACGAGTTGGGTGTCTGAATTAGGCAGAAAATCGCTGACGCTTGAGAGGTTAAAATCATCATCAGAATGTTAAGACATCAGCTGAAGTTAATTTTAATAATTTTGTGATATATTTGTGTGTAGTATAATGTAATGAAGGGTGTTTGATTTATTTAATTTTAAAATATACATAATCGTTTTTTTTAACTACTCCTAAGTATATAACTGTTATTAGAAATTAAAACATTATGTAAAGTACTAACTTACAAAGTAACATTAATTTTTTTACATTCAAATCATAATCTCAAATGTATTCTAAAATTAAAAGAGTATTAATTTCAAATATGTGGATTTAGTAGAATCCTGATCATTTTTTATTAAAAAATTGTAAACATGGAAAAGTTTTATCGGCGGGCAAGTTAACTTGGGTCCTTAGTAACCTACATACGTTAAACAAAATATTATTTAGCCTTCAACCTAAGAAATATGACGTCACAACTTTTTTGGACCACATTGTCAACTTGAGGTTATGAAGGCTGTTTCATAGTATGTATATATATTTTTTTCAAAATACATCTCTTCTTTGTCTTCGTAAATCCTGTCAGGTCCCCTTGACATTGACGAACATAGGAATAAAATCTATCTGTCTCGTGCAGCGCAAAACTGCTCCTCTACAGTTTTTATCTCAGTTCATTCCTGAACTTCACAAAGCCAGGAAAGTCAATGTGTTGCACATGTTTGTTTAGCGCTGTTAACTAGTAAATCCCAGGTTATCGGATATATCCATTTCACATAGCCTGGGGAGTTTTTTTATTGTGCCAAGTCTATTGTATGGCATCATTTCAAGTTCCTTGTGTTTTTGTTTATTTTTATGTATAACCTTATTTACCAGTTATTTGTTTTGACTTTAAAGTTAATAAATTTTGTTTCCATTGAAAAAAAAAATTGACCATCAATAATAATAATATTAGGATGAATTATTTGGTGAGCGCTGTTTTTGTGTGAATCACACCTCAAGAGCTCTCTGCGAGCTTGGTTGTCGCTATAGACTCTAGTAAGGCAACGTAACAATTCTCTAGTAAGGCCCAGTTGCTGTAAATCTGGATAGACCTTTGGTGACTGGTCTTTGGTAAAGGAATATGATTTTTTCAACCCGGCAAAGAGCATATTTGAAAATAACAAATGGTATACTTGTTGTGCTCCGCCGGGATTCGAACCCACAACCTACAATTTACCATCTCTAGATTCCGGACTGGTCCATTCCCTAACATTAAGTTCAAATTCAAAAGGAACTCATAGAGCATTTAAAAAATGTAATATCACCAAAAAAAAAAACATTTAGTCATTTCAGAGAAACTGTTTTTTATTGTTTTATATTTTTTATTAATTAAATTACCAAATGCATTGGTTTTTATAAAAGACCAATTTTGTTTCTTTTTTATGTATATAAAATAATGTTCACTAAAATGATTGTAATGGAATTGAATATTTTTATGTACCTACTTAATTACTATTATTAAGAACTATTGTTTTCTTAAATTAATTTATTCAAGAAAGTTAAAATAGAAGTCAGTATTATCATCACATTGAGGAGTTTTGACAGAATGCATTAGCTCAATTGTAGAGAAATATTTTTTCCGAGGAACCAAAAAAGGCCATTACTAGGTACTATTGAAAAATACTTTGGAAGCCAATTCAATTTATTCATTTCTTCTTTCCATATTCCTTATTGCTGAGGGTTGTAGTCCTTGTGGAAGCAACCACTCTTCTCCAGTTCTGCCTTGACAGTGCTACCCGTAGCCCTCGAACCTCCGAGGTCTATGCTGCTGTCTTCACTTGATCGGTCCATCGTGTGGGAGATATTCATCATCCTCTCTTCCCCTCCAAGTTACCGGTCACAAATAGTAATTCCAGGCTGTTCTTATTTCCAAAAACAACATATCCATAGAACTGAATAATCCATGCAGACAGTGACCAGACTCAAGCCATCCAAGGGTAGCTCCCGACGAATAGATTCGTTGGTGCATTTAGCTCCGTAGGACTCGGAGCTTGCATTTCTAGCACCACATTTCTACTTTCTGCCGCTCTTATGGTTCATATTTCTGCGTTTGAAAACAATTGAGTGGACCAGATTTTATGTAGCTTAGAGTGACACTATTAGCAATGGCAATATGATTTATGATCTCTCCTTTGCAAGTTCCTTCATCACTAATTTGATATCCAAGGAACTGAAAATAAATAGCACAAAACTCAAAAATGACTATGAAGTCCGCATTTGAATTGGCATACACAATATTGTGTCGTCACTCGGCCGGGTTGCTAGGGAAAAGGCATACAAATATTTTGTAATTGGTTGCTAAGGATGGCATTCCCATACACTACTGATGTTTGCTCAACGAGAAAAACGTTACAAGTTCAAAAATAATCCAACCTCATTCTGAGTCAATGCATTCTGCAGAGAACCTCGATGTATGAGTTGTATAGAATCAAAGGCAGCAATCTAGAATTGTATCAAAAAATGGGATAAGTGTATGGAAACACGGAGAATATAATTTTCTGGCTTACTGATGCATTAGTTGAGTTTCTATACATGTTTCACATTTGTGTAAAAAATCCTACGTTTCTGCCTTTGATTCTATAAACTCTTATGGGGCTTCCACACGCTTGCCAACCCATTACAAGCCAAGCGTGTGGACGGCCGTTTGGCTCAGCTGGGGGCGTGGTTTGTGCCGCCTTGGCTCGGCTTGTCGCCGATCCGACCAGAGTCGGTTTTTTGACGCAAGTCAAAGGGAATTTACGCATGCGCATGCCAGGCACACACATACTTGTGTGCGCGCATTCTGGTACGGTACGGTTTCTATGAATTTTGATCATCCACCATCGTCTTTGCCGAATTATTCGTTTCTTTTTAGTTTCTCTCTTTTTGTTTTGTTTTTTTTTTTAAATAAAAATAAGTTTATCCAAATGTTATAGCTAAAAGCTGGACGTGCTTGCTTATTCGAACACACACAGACGCACGCATAAGCGTGTGGATGACCCTGTTTGGTTTTCCAAGCGCTTGCAAGCCCTTGCCTCAAGGTGTTTGCCGCAAGCGTGTGGATGCCCCATTACAAAATAAGGATGTACGTAAAAAATTAAGAGATAATGTTTAGATTAAAGGTATAGATTTTTTTATTATTCTGGTTTTTTATCCCTGTACTTTATAACACTATGTTCCAAGACTGATTGTTGCTTTTAAAATCTATTTATTTTTCATTCTATAACCTAAAAAATATTGTATTATTATTATTTTTAAATAGACTTGTAAAGAGGAATGTAATTTACCAACCTATTTTGTCTGGCCAGTTTGCCTTCATGCGAAAGCGGATGCTTGTGTGCATGCAATCACATATGTTGAACTAGGGTCGAAGTTATTGTTGATAGGACACGGAGCAAGTGGGGTTTGAACCGGCGCTAGTTTGAATAGCGCAAATTCGAGCCAACGCCTTATCCCCTCGCAGGCGCGTGCAGAGAAAATATTCATTTCAAAATGAATATTTTCTCCCATTCATTTAAAAAAGTCATTTGAAACTGATTGAAATGTTAACGATGGCTCGAAACGAACTTAAATTTTGAATTTTAAATGTGAATATCAAGCTTGAATGTCATATTGCCTACCTATTAGGGGCATGTGCCTGTATGGGATGCACGCTCTATCCCATCGATCATCCATATTAAATCTCAAAAAAAAATAGTGATTTGCACATCCTTGACTTTTATGTTGGTATGAGGTCGACCACCCGTACTGCAAAAGATTTTTTTACAATTCATAAATATCTGATCTTCTGGAAAAAAACCTATGTTGCAGCCTTCCCAGGCTTAAAATTCTATGTACGCCTCTGTTAAAGGTGCATGTACCTCTATGGGATGCTTGCCTTTGATAATAAATACAAGCCATATTTTAAAATAATTATTGTCATATTTTTTTATGATTCCATTTCTTACATCTATTAACAAATTACTTCTTCTTTTTGCACCTTTTCAGTAAAAATTGGCGATCAAAAAGTATATACCTAAGTTTGGAAAACATGGCTTATTTCTCACCGTTTATAATCTTTAGATGCAATAAAATTATTGCATTTTTTACACATACAGACTTGTCTTTTGTTATGCTTCTAAAGCAAAAACCTGCCTATGCTTGCCAAATTAATCCAAACTATAATTGTAATTAATTCATAGATGGCACTTTATCCATGTGCCTGAAGATATGAAATATTTTCACTTTAATTTTTTTGTCATTTGTTTTATTATCTTAGGCCCAGTATTTTCAAGTTTGGTAAAATTAACTAAAATGCAATTTTAGTTAGATTTTTGTTAGAATTAAACTCACTGAATTTTTAACAAATCGTTTTTGTGTTCTTTCGGATTTGACCATGTTCTATTTCTAGCTTCTACATCTGCCGACGTTTTGCTTTGACGAGCAGGAAGCATCCTCAAGGCGAGTTATCAAAGCGTTGCGGCAGTCTTGCCTGTTAATATTTAGTAAATAACTTACATAGTAACCATAGTATCTGCTCTAAATTGAAAGTTTTAGTCAACTACAGTTGAAAATACTGGGCCTTAATTAATTTATTATTATTATTATTTGCTTTACATACAAGAAGATCTTATTTACACTGTTGCATGATGCTTTAACTATTTTTGTTTTGATTTATTATGAATTAAATATATTTGCATTTATTTGTTTTTTCTTTTTATTATTTTACAAGTCCTTAAAAACTGCCTTGAAACATTTTCGGGGAAAAATGATTCATGTGCAAATGTAATGAATGAAATACAAAATCGAAATAAAGAAAGAAAGAATATTCTTTCATTTGAGTCATGTAGAACCAAAAGCGGCTTTAGAATTTTTTTGAGCAGAAAAAAAGACATGAAAACGGAAAATGACATTCTGTGTACATATGTTCATCTCATTTAAAAAAGAAGTAAATTTCCGCCTTAGGTTCTATAAAACTCATTTTATTAAGGAAATAATAACTCATAATTATGCAATTGATATTTAAACACTAATTTTACAAATCTATGTAACTAAATTTCTTAGAAATCATATTTTAAAATAATGATAAAAATTTCAATGAAGTGTTCAATTTAGATTAACATTAGAAATTGATGCTATAAAGAAAGTATGTAGAGAATTTACCTTAATGTATTTGATTTTCCCCATTTTTAGGGAAACTCCTCAAATATAACATAGAGTATAGCGGGGTTAGGAGACCAAAGTAGGTGCCTGTCATTGAACTGTAGTGTGTCTGTTCTCGTGACTCGATGATGCAATAGCGAGACAGTCACACACAGCGCCAGAGCTTCTGTTGTGAACATGAGTAGCGGAATATCGCAAACTAATCGCGTGATGTCATACGCGTGGGGACACACCAGAAATCAGTTATGGCTAGGGACTGGAAAAAAGTGGTGTTATTTTTTGCGAAATTCGCGTTATTTTTTTGGGAAATTCGCGTTATTTTTGATCAAAAACAGGGAAATTCGCGTTATTTTTTATGATAAACGGGGAGATTCGGTGTAATTTTTAGGGTTGATTTGATCGAAATAAAGGTTTATGTAATTGCAAAACTCTAGATTTTACTAATATTCACAATTTATCATATAAACAACAATATGTACCTTAAAAAACAATGAATAAACAACATCTGAATCAATACACCTTACAAAAAAACATTGATTGAAAAAAGTATTAATATTTGTATAAATATTTAAAAATATAAATGGTAAAACATTGTTTTAATTCACTTTATTAAATAAAGTGAATTAAAAGAATGTTTTACCATTTATATTTTTAAATATTTATAAAAATGGACTTTCACTGTGTTAACAGATCAACACTAAAAAAAATAAAAATATTATTAATATTTGAATGACACTCCGAATACCCTGCAATATCCTTTTAAAATATTAAATTTAGTCTCTCTAGATGAGGGTTATCTAATTTTTTCGAGGGATGTTGGCTTTTATGAAAGCCTCAAGTTGTGCTCTTGGCTAATCCAGCAGCAGCTTCACTCCTTGATGTATTTCCTATTTCATTGATGTCACGATTCAAGTCTGTTTGGATGTCCAGGACAGTTCTGCTTATCATTTATTTTTTTAATAAAATAGATTTGTGAATAGGAATGCAATTCACCAACCTACTCTGCCTGGCCAGAAACAGGTATTAATATCATTAATGAAAAATTCATTACGAGTATTGTTCATTTTAATTAATTATTCATTTATAATTACCCAATTACATTTGTTGAACCAGGATCAAATTTATGGTCAAATGACCCAGGCGGGGATCGAACCCCGCGTCTAGCGTTCTAGCGTGTTTCAACGTTGAAAGATCAGCCAACTTGTCCCCCTCGGCTATAACACCGACCATTTTTTCTGTGCTTTGCACCTTGCAAAGGGTTTTCACAGGAATCTTTTCTTTCCCACAAAATAGTTGCGTTGCAGAAGCGACACATAACAACTTTTTCGCACAATTTCTACCAAAAGTACGAAAATTCGCGATATTTGCATAAAACCTCAAATTTCGCGTTATTCGCGTAAAAACATCAAAATTCGCGAATAAATTCGTTTTATCGCGATCGCGAAATTTTCCAGTCCCTAGTTATGGCCATGGCATTTGAAATTGAGTTTTCCCTCCTAACCCCTCTATACTACTTAAAATATAACAATAATACTGCAGTGGTACAGGGATCTTAATGAATGTAACCGACATTTCAGCGTTTATATAATTTATTTTACTTTCACAAAATACTCATTCAATTATAACAGGACCTCCTTATAACTTTACCCTTGTAAATTAAGTGTTTTTATCAAAATATAAAATAATAATTGCACGCAACATAACACAGCTATCTTCACAGTCAACTATCAAAATTAATATTTTACAAGATAGCCCATAGTAGTTCTGTTTTTAACCACATTCATTACAATCTGTGTACCATTGTATATCCATTCTTATTTGGCGATGGAGTTGGAACATTCAAAATGTTCCTCTGCTAGGGGATTTCACAGGTCTAGGTGAGTAGGGTTCTTCGTGACCAGAAATAAGATATTGGTTAGCAACCCAGCGGGGCTACGTCACAATTTGTTTTTACTCTTGTTTTGACTCCATTATTATAAACCTAATACTAGTAGGATGAAACTAAATGACTTTTTAGAGTTTGTGTATTTACACAATGAAATTTCATTTTTATGAGAAACTATAATTTTTTTTTCAAAACTGTTTTATTTACACAAATTGAGCATTTATTTCACTTCAAATACTTTCGACTATGGATATGTCAATTTTTGTCCTCTTCAAAATGACGTAAGCAAGTCATAAATACTTGAGGTGAAATACATTCCCAATTTGTGCAAATACGTGTTGTGAAAAACAATTATACCTTACCATTGGCTTTTGCGTGGCTCTGCTGACTGTGCTCAGGGGAGGGAGGCGCTCTTAGAGGTGCGTGTCTCTGCTGGCTGTGGCGGGTGAGGGAGGCGCTCTTAGCTTTGCGTGGCTCTGCTGACTGTGCTCAGGGGCGGGAGGCACTCTTAGCGGTTATTTTTATATATTTAAGACTTGTGTCAAACGACACATAACTGTAGCTTAGTTTTTATTTATATATTTTTTAGTATTATGACAATTTTGTTTTTCCATCGAGTCTGTCTAGTTAAGATGGTTTGATGGAGGGACAAAGGCGCACAGAATCTGACAAGTTCTGTCGCCGTGAAGCTTGGGGAGTGTCAAATGGCCCCTGCAGGGTTGCCAAAGCTTTTACCACACTGAAGAAATCACTTCCGTCTGGTAACAGTAGACGTAAGCAAGAAGATGAATGGAAAATTGGAACTTTAAATGTAAGAGGAATGAAGGACAAAGAACAAGAGTTAGAGAAAGAGATGAATGACAGGAAGATTAAAATTCTATGTGTGACTGAGACCAAGATGAAAGGTGAAGGGGAGAAAGTTCTGAGTAATGCTAGTTTATTCATTTACTCGGGAGTGAAAGATGGATGCCCTAGACAGGGTGTTGGTGTGATTATAATTGAGAGTGTGAGAAATTATGTTAGGAATTACGAATGGATCTCTCCTAGGATTCTTCTAGTGAGGATCAGGTATGGAAGTATGAACTTTTTACTCATTGCATGCTATGCGCCAGTAGATTCAGAATGTATGGAGACTAAAAATGAATTCTGGGATATGCTTGATGACACAGTCAGAATGAAAGACGAGAATGAAAAGTTATTGCTTCTTGGTGACATGAATGGATGGGTAGGTAGAAGAAAGGATGAATATGAGAGGGTCGTAGGACCAAATGGAAGAGGTGTCATCAATGGCAGTGGGAGACGTCTTGTCGACATGTGTGTGGAGCATGGTATGTTTGTATCAAATACCTGGTTTAAACATAAAGACGTGCACACATATACGTGGTATGGGCCAAATACTCGCACTGTCATTGACTACATATGTATGGAAGAATGTATGAGAGGTGCCATAAGAGATGTCAGAGTCTACCAAGGTGTATCCGTGGGATCAGACCATCATCTCTTGTGTGCCACAGTTATGATAGGTAAAGTGAAAATGTTGAAAAGAACGAAAGTTATTAAGATGAAAAGAATAAAGGTAGAAAAACTAGATGATGAAAGTGTGAGGAATGATTTTGAAGTGGAAGTAAGCCAGATTTTGAAATCGGATGAATGCAAGGAATTGGCGAAGAATGCATGTGTAGGAAAAATGTGGGAAACATTTAAAACATGTTTGGTTGAAAGTGCAAAGAAAGTATGTGGAGAAGTGACGATTGGGCATAGAAAAGGCAATGAATGGTGGAACGATAAGGTTAAACAAGCAGTGAAAGAGAAGAAAGATAGTTATTTAAAATGGATTAATGATAGAAAGAATAAAATGTTAGAGACCGAGTACAAGAGGAAAAAATGGCTAGCGAAGAATGAAGTTCAAATGAGTAAGAGAAGTATGGAAGAGAAATTAAGTGAAAGAGCACAGAATGACTTCTCTGACAATAAAAAGATGTTTTGGAGCTGGGTGAGACAAAACAACGAAAGTTGTGAGTCCACAACTCCGGGAATCAAAAATGTCAGCGGAGACATTCTGTGGAATAAAGAAGATGTAAAAAAGAGATGGAAAGAATATTTTAATGAGGTTTTTGGTGAAGATGAATGTGATTTAACTGTGAAAGGAGAATATGATGAGGGTAATGTTTTGAAAATATCGAAAGAAGAAGTAAGAAAGGTTATAAAGGAATTAAAGAATGGGAAAGCTGCAAGTGTGGATGGTGTGAGACCTGAGATGTTGAAAGCGGGAGGAGAATGTGTGATCGAATGGATGAAAGAGCTTTGCGAATTGTGTGTTAGTGTCAAGGAGGTTCCATCGGACTGGAGAGAGGCGGTCATTGTGCCAATTTACAAAGGTAAAGGCGACAAAAAAGACTGCCGTAACTACAGACCGATCAGCCTTCTTAGTGTGCCAGGTAAAGTGCTATGCAAGATTCTTATCCATAGGGTAAGATTATCCACCCAGGAGAAGGTCTCAGATATACAATCTGGCTTTATGCCAGAAAGAGGTTGCGTGGACCAGATTTTCGCGCTTCGACAGATAGTCGAAAAACAGCTGGCCGTTAATAAAAAGGTCTACGCGGCTTTCGTAGATCTTGAGAAAGCCTTCGACTCGGTGGATAGAAGTATGATGTGGTGTGTGCTAGAGAAGTATGGTGTAAACAAAGCACTTTTGAATGCGATACGCGCCATCTATGTTAATAGCAGGGCGTGTGTCAGGGTGGATGGAGAATACAGCGAGTATTTTAATGTGTACAAAGGTGTGAGACAGGGTTGCATAATGAGCCCATGGTTATTCAATATAATCATGGATCATTGTGTTAAACAAGCGAATCTGGAAGGACATGGCATACAAATTGGAGAGAGAAAAGTCGGAGTTCTGCTTTATGCTGATGACGCAGTATTAATTGCTGATTCAGCAGCGGAATTCCAGACAATGCTCTCTAGTTTGAACCATGTTCTGTGTGCAAGCAAGTTGAAAATTAATGCAAGTAAGACGAAAGTACTGATTTTTGACAGAAGGGATGAAACTGAAGAATGCACGTTTATGTTGAATGGTACGAAAGTTGAAATTGTGGATGAATTTAGATACTTGGGAAGTATGTTTGAAAAGAATGGAAAGATGACAAGAGAACTTGAGAATAGGGTGTGCAAGGGAAAGCAAGTGGTCGGTGCAATAGGAAGAATAGCAAAGAACAAGCGATTGACGATGGATCTGAGAATGGCGGTACACAATGGCATATTGTTACCGACTTTGATGTATGGAAGTGAAGCATGGACAGTGAATGATAGCGAAATGAGTAAAGTATGTACGGTGGAAATGAAGCATTTGAGAAGTATGACAGGAAAAACTTTGAGGGATAGAGTTAGGAATGAATGGGTAAAAAAAGAATGTAATTTGAAAGAGGATGTGAAAGTTAAAGTACAAAAGAATGTGATGAGATGGTTTGGGCATGTGGAAAGAATGAAAGATGATAGACTGACAAAGTATGTATACAAAGAAAGTGTGAAAGGAAAAAGAGGGAAGGGACGACCGAGAAAAGTATGGAGTGATCAGATTGAGGAGATTGTGAAAGAATGGGATATACAAAGTGAGCGTAAAAGAAGAAAATGCATGAAAAAGGTGATGGATATGAAGGAATTGAAAGAGGTATGTCAGGATAGGAAAAAATGGAGGCAACTCTGCAGAGGCTCTGGCCACCCCTAGCGGAATGGCGACAGAGTTACAGTTACAGTTACAGTTATGAAACTACTTAAATAGTATGTAAAAATATTCATTTAGTAGGATGAAAAAAATATGCTTCCACAAAAATAAAAATAAATTTATAAAACAAGCCAAAAAAAAGAAATATGAAACTCATAAAACATATTCTTCTATCAAGAAATGTATATTTTGGTGGAAAATGAGAAAAAAATATAGCAGCACCTGTGGTGGAGAAAATGGCTGATATATTTTTTAAATCAGAACGGACCATATTTTTTTATGGCTAAAAGACAAAACACACCTTGGAAAAAAATAATAGCATTTTATTGGTATACCTACCTAACAACTCGTGTGATATTCAATGAAACACAATAAATGTAATACTTAGTCGTAATTTTGAAAGTTATTTCTTTTGTAAAAAAAATATATTATTAACTTAGTGAAAAATACCTATAGGTACAATAAAAGATTTTAGATAGTCAAGTGCTGCCGTATTTTATAAAAAATAAAATAATAAATTCAGTTGTGACCGATTTAGCACATCCTTGAACACGTACCTACCTTAAAATAAACTTAAATAAAATAATGTGTCTCGTCTAGAAAATATGTATGAATTTATGATATTAGATCAGTTATATTTCAAGGTGGATACACAGAGGGGAGAAAACTAAAAACTCGTACTACGGGTACTGTTCTTTTGCTAGAGGGTGCGAGTGTTGGTGACAGTGCATAGTTAGACCAGCTTATGGGCTTCAAACATTCAAAATATCCTTCGGGTATGTGAAGTCACCCTTAGTAAATACAATATGGATCCTCATAATTAGGGGTTTTTTTGTAGTTCACAGCGCTGTGAGCCCATACGCATATAGTTGATGGCAATGTTAAATGCAGTATGGTACACTTCAGTGTCTTTTCAAACTATCTACATAATATTGTATTGATATTATGATATTCTGTACTGTCTTTTGCCCGACCAGGTGACATCACATATATTCCTCAAATTTCAAACAGTCGAAGAGTCCATTGGCACCCATAGGTCCAGATGTATATCGATCAAAATAAAAGAAATAAATTGAGTATGTTAGTTTTTTCCCGTATTAACAAACCTGCCATGGAACACCAGTAGGTAAACAATGAAAAAGAGATACACAATAGAAGCATCATATTTTTAAAAAAGAGACATAAAATAATAACAATTTTTGTTTGACAGTTCTTATATATCTTGCCTTACCAACACTACTTTTTTGGTGCGCCCAACAGCTCTAATGCTCCATCTATTTTTATTTATTTTGATCGATGCAAGTGCGGAAGTGAGACGTGTACGGTGAATGAAAGCGAATAGATTAAATATGTTTGGTGGAGATGACTTACTTAAGAGTAAATCTGGTTAGAGTTTGAATGAGAAGGTCTCCAATAACTGGGCTATGAATGAGTGTGGTATAAAGACGAATATGAGAGTGTGAGTACAATGAGATGGTTCGGGTATCTAGTAAGAATGGACGATGAACGAGTGACAGAAAGAGTGTACACAGGCAATGTAAATGGTAAGCTAGGAAGGGGAAGACTGAGGATACAGGATTGATTAACCTTCCCTGGCCAAAGCGGGGTATATGAGATACCCCAAAAAAACGATTTATTTGATTACTCAATACTTAATCAAGCAATTCAATTGAAACTTTTTGTAATCTTCGTAAAGCTACTAAGAAACATTTCTGTATTTTTTGTTTTTAAGTATTCAAAGCATGTAGTCTTCAAATAATTGTTTTTGATAAATATTTGCAGACTCTAAGTAATCACGTGGTCAGAAACACGTCACAAATGCTCTCGCGGCGGGAGCGCAAGAGCATGTGGGGGGACGGGAAGTGCGGGCGCGCCATTGTGTGTGTGTTCCATGTGTGTGCAGTCCAGAGATAAGCTACTTGTTTCACTTTTTTACGCGGGCTTACCGCGTCACAGCTGTGCGGAAGAGAGTCAACTATATTGTCCGCCGACGACTTTACTCCGTCGTTTCTGGGTAAGCGAGTGGAACAGTTGCGTCGTCTCCTGTCATTCCAGTGGTTCCCAAAACGTTTTATAATATTTTATAAATATAAAATAAATATGTTTTTGTGAAGAGAAAGGTAAGTTCGTTGTTTTTTTTTCTGAATAGGTATATTGTTTTTCCTTTGTGATATGTGCCTAACATTTGATTTTTTTCTCTCTCTAGAAAATGGCTAGAAAAAATACCTATAAAGAAATAGAAAAATTGAAGTTATTGACAGTGACTTAGAATTCGAATTGTGTAATTCGGATGATTCTGAAGTCGAAGATATTATTGAATCTGAGTCTGATGAATCTGAGTCTGCATACTGTAAAAAAAATGTTTCAATTATGTCAATGCCACCCCTGCTTCAAGGAAAGGCGGCAAAGTTGCAGAGCTTATGTTCATTTGCGGTATTTCCTACTGTAGACACATTTGAAATTGTATTTGTACGCGCGAAAATCCTACGTATGTTTACTTTTGTGGGTGTATAAGATGTGGATTGTAAATTTAAATATATTTGCATCTTGGATTTAGATTTAGAGTATTTAAATAAATAATAAACCATTAGTTAATTTGTTGAAGATATAAACTACGCCCAGATAATAAAAGATGCCTTCGCTTGATATTTCTCAACACTAATTCCTTGACTTATAGGTTGGTATGAGGCTGACCACCCATACTGTAAAAAATGGTTCACTTTGCCAGTGTCCCCCCTGTTTCAGGGAAGGTCGGCAAAAGTTGTGGGACTTATGTTCATTTGAGGTTTGAATTTTATTTGTAAGTAGATACACAATCAGCATTTGTAAGCGCGAACTACAGGTGTTTGTTTGTGGGCATACATCTGAGAGCTTTGAATGAATATATCCTTGCAACTTAGATTATTATGATTATTATTATTATTGTACATAACTTGAAAAATTGTATTTATGTTTTTTTGATTTTAACTTTATTTGTTTATTTTTTTCTATGTTGCATATTTCACTATTATTCAATTGAAAATTAAATAAAAATTATTATAGAAATGTTTATTTTAAATTCTCTTCCACCGTTTAGGAAACACTGGTTGAGTTTGACCTATTTGCGTCATTCCGACGGCGTGTGCGGACCGAAACGCACGTCTGGCGGGCTCTCTTCCTTATGATTATTTTGTATGAAAAGTAGCTGGGGTCCTCCGGTACCCCACTTCGGACCATGTGGAATGTTTTAGATACTCAGGGTGATAAAGGTTAAACAAGCGAGATTACAAATGACTGGAATCTGCAGATGAAAAAAAAGAAGAGAATGATGTATGTCAAGGAGATGAAAGAAGTATGCAAGGACAAAATAAAGTGGAGACAGAGTGGAGAAATATCTGTGACGGTACAGGCCACCCTTGGCAAAATGACAACTGCATACAGCGGCAGACAGACAATGCAACTATGATTGTAGGAGACAAAGGCAATCAACGGTTATTTATAGGAGTTTTCTCATCTACTGTATCCATTCTGGTTGTTTCTAATGTGATTACATCTATCAAAAACATATTTTTTGAACTAAAGAACCTCTACTGCCTACATTTTTTTTAAATAAACTGTTTCAATCTTTGAAATGTATAAACTACTCGTAGTAGATGGGTTAAAATTGATGAAAGTAGTTGATATGGATAAAGAGAAACTGAATTTATTATATTCTCGTAATTGCTTGAATTAAAAGGAAAAATAAACAATCTCTACTCGCTGTTTTGTCAAATTTTATTGTAATAGTGGAGAACCTGTTCAAAATGAGATAAATACAAACATTTAAAACAAAAATATTGTATTTTTTTGTGATTCGAAATGTAATAGAAAAGTGGAACCCCAAATATCTGAACTATTGTGCACCGAGCCTACCTCCGATATTACAATTGACTTAATAAAATGAATTACACTTTTCAGATATTAGACGTATTGTTGTGAAAGAGCTTATATATTCTTGACGTTTCATTCGCGTCGCAGCCAATGAAATGTCAATCCCTTTAGGAGTCACATTTTTTGCACAACTATCGAGAATGAACTGGTGGATGTGGATGTGGAATAAGCTGGTCCGGGAGGCGGACCCCGATAATTGAGGTTCTTCTGTATTTACTTAACTATACAAAAATATTGAGGATGTGTTTTAGTAACTCAACTATTTATCTTTGGCGTAAATTATAAACAGGCGTTTGCTTTAAAAATACATTTTTACACTAATCTCAAATTAATAACATTTTTTTAATTTAATTACACGATTAACATTAAAAATACTAACTAGATAAAAAAAAAACAAGAATCTTTTCTGAAAAAGAAGAAAGGACTCATAGAACAGTATTGTCCAGAGGTATGCATGAGCCTTATGAAACTTCAAGTTAAAATAAAGAACACATTGAAAATGTAACATATCAAAACAATTAGAAATACCCAGATTTGTTAAACCCGGAAAGGGGTCGGAAAAACAGAAATATTAAAAAACATCTAGATTAGATATTAGTTCATGTTACACTGATGACCATTAGTATCCTTGGCCTTCTTCAATAAGAAAGCCATTCCGTGGACTCTGAAATGGTTGTCATGATCAATAGCATTGTCAAACTGTTGATAGCAGATGGAGCATTGGTTTTCCATCACCGGTCGATCACTCTTCCTGGGTTCTTTCATCATCTTAATCGCCTCTCTGTTGTAGCATCCGTTTTCTTCTATGTATTTGTTGAAATTGGTGATGGCGTGCACAAAGATCAAATGTGTTCCGAGGGAGGATTTCCCTACAAAGGTCTGTCCGCATTCCATGCATTGGTAAGCAGTGGAACTGACGTCCCGGTGTTTGAGTATGTGAGTACGAAAAGTCATCACGTCTTCAGTCTCATACTCACAAATGGCGCAGTGCTTTTGCCCGTCATCGGGAATGACTATCACATTCCCTTGATTCGGTGAAGTGTTCACCTTTGAATTAGGCGACGTACTCTGAGTTTTTCTTTTCCTGTTTCTATATTTTTTGCTTTTTTTTGGAGATTCAGAGTCTGACACAATGACAATAGAATAGCATTGTTGATCTATTTGTGGAGATTGTTGTTCCTGCATTAATTGTTCGTCTTCATTTAATGGCGCTTGACTGTAATCTTTCAATGAAGACATCTCATCTTTTTTTGGTTGAGATTGATCATCTTCTTTGCATGGAGATTGCTTATCATCTTTCGATGTCGACAGATCAAATTCTTCTGAAGTTAATGGTTTTTCCTCTATTAATGGAGATTGATTGTCTTTCATTAATGAAGTTTGTTCATCTTCAATCAATTCTTTATTCACATTTACAGACAAACAATTGTCTTCTGTCAATTCTTTGTTGCCTTTTAGTGAAGATAGTTCATTGTCATTGTGTGTTAATCTTTCTTTTTCAATTGATTCTTTACCTTCTTCAAATTGTTTATCTGTTGATACAGATTGTCTATCTTCTTTAGACCCTTCGTCATCTTCCAAGGAACACTGATTGCTATTTTGTGATGAAGGTTGTTGGTCATCTTTTGGTGGAGATTGTTCACTTTTTTCCAATTGCTTGTCTTCTGTTGATGGTGAGGCCGTTAACAAAGATTGCTCATCGTTAGATGGAGATTGATTATCATCAGTTGGATCTTGTTTGCCCTTTTTTAGAGGTGACTGCTGGTCACCCTCACTGAGTTTTCTCTTCCTTGAGCCCTCCTCCCCTTCAGAGTTGCTGGCTGAGCTTCGTGCAGTTGATGGTACAATGCTAGTCGTAGATTCACTTTCTCTGCTCAGAGCTACTACTATAGCATTCCCCTGTTTTGTATTTTGTGCAACATTTATCTCAGTTTGATCTTCGGTGTGACCAGAGTTGAAATCAAAATTTGAGCATTTCAAAACTTCAAAAAAGTAAAATTTATCATTTGTGTGACATCTCAAACACTCGGTCTTTCTTTTCACACTGTGGTATATCGTATTGCAATTCAAGCATTTCTTCTGCAATGCAAAGATCACTTCACAATTCTTCTTTTTCTTTCTAATACCGCCATTCGGGGCAAGTTTCAATTTGAATATGTCCCTGCAGACGGGAGCGAAGGAGCTATCTGTGGTGGCCCAGTCAGGAACATATGAAGTCTTGTACAGGTTACAAATTGCGATGTGAGCTCTATACGTAGACAGTTGCGCATGATTCTCTGAACATCCAGGACAGTGGAAGACAGTTTGAGGATTTTTGAAAGCCAACGAATGTATCTTCAGATGTTCTTCGATGGCACCTTTTTGCAGGAATGCATTGTAGCAGTATATACACTTGAAGAGAGCTAAACCTTTGCTGAGACTCATGTTGTGATCAGTTTTCATGTGCTTCTTTAGTGTCAGCAGGGAGTAGCTGGCCGCAGCGCACATGATGCATTTGTATGCGTACACCGTGTGTCTCTCCAAGTAATGCTTGATCCTATCTACGTACTTGATGACTTTGGCACATTTACTCATGCCGCATGAGATGTTGGTGCATCTGACAAAGTGGAAGCATTCCGTTGCCAAGTGTTTCTGCAGATCGTTCCCCTGCTCGAATGTGCTGCCACACTCGGGACAGATCCTGGGCATGGGGAAATGAAGGTCGGTGTGGGCGCTGAGAGCACACTTATTGGGCAACATCAAGTCACATATATAACAGATGTGACTACCTGCCAATTTCTTTTGAAAATGAGCAACCCCAACTTTCTTTGAGTTCTTCCCGTTCAATACGAAACTAGACTTGCAAACTGGGCAAGAATCTGAATCTGCATTGCCCCTCAAGCAAACTAGATTGCAATCAACAATCTGATCATTTCCTTTAGACGGAGTCGAGGAGACAGTTTCTTCAACGTTAGTTGTGAGATTATTGTTTACGTGACTGAAATGAATGGATTTCAAGTCAACTTTGGTCATCAACGCTGCTTCGAACTGTGCATTCAGATTCTTGAGCAAAGTGAGTACTTGGGGGTTTTGTGTAAAGCTGAAGGTGTTGGGGAGGAAGGTGGGAGGCGGGGTGTTCTTGGGGAAGGCGCTGGGTAGGTCTGCGATGTCGTTGTCGCAGGAGAGAGGCGGCAGGGCCAGTAGTTCGGGGGGCAGGCTCTCCACCTTGATGCAGGAGAGATTGATGGTGGAGCACATGGTGACGTGGGAGCGCATGTGGGACAGCATCTGGCAGCGGTTCAGGAACTCCAGCATCTTCTTGCACACGGTGCAGAACTGGCTGATCCTCACACTGCTGCGCTGCATGTGAAATATGAAGGCAGACTTCAACGCAAACCTGAAGCAAAACAATACAATGTAGGTGTTGACTGCACAAGACATTGACCCCGTATTCACAACCAAGACTCCTTTATAACATATCAGAGTCAGCCAAAGTAACAAGCCTTCAGAGCTACAAGCTAGGCTTAATTTCAGCATCAAAGTTTTTTTCGGCCTCAAAAGGCTTTTGTGTTCAAAATGGCTTTGCTATTTTACAAAGTTCAATATTTCTACTTTGATTGCTCTGCCAGTTGTTTTGCATGGACGTGAGGCATGGAGTCTGACTCACAAACAAGATAAACCTCTCCAGGTTTTTGAGAAGAAAATGCTTCGTAGCTCCGGACCTGAACTTGAGGGTGACAGATGGCGCTCCCCATACCAATTCGGAGCCGAGATACAAATTTTAAGAGTCAAGCATTGTGTCAGTAATGAGATCAAAAAGACTTCAGTGGGCTGGAAATGTAGTACATACGAAGGACTCCAGGATAATCAGAAATGTCTTGGATGGTGCTACCTCCCGTTTCCGACCACTTGGGCGTCCTAGAATATAGTGGGTAAATAATGTCGAGGCAGACACAAAAGTCCCGGGATTAGAGGACCATGAAGGGAAGCGGCACAAGCAGAGTCTTGGAGGATTGTGGTGTGGGAGGCCCTGAGCCTTCAAGGCTTGTGAACAGAATTAAGTAAGGTATGGGTTATCTATAATAATCTATAATCTAAGTTGCAAGGATATATTCATTTAAAGCTCTCAGATGTATGCCCACAAACCAACAAGTGTAGTTCGCGCTTACAAATGCTGAATGTGTACTTACAAATAAAATCCAAACCTCAAATGAACATAAGACATTGGCAAAGTGAACCATTTTTTACAGTATGGGTGGTCAGCCTCATACCAACCTATAAGTCAAGGAAAATGAGCATAATTATACTGCAGAGCAAAGGAAGAAGATTTGTTACCTGTCTCCGCAGTCCATGCACCAGAAGCACTTGACGGCTGAGCTGTCAGGGAACTGGTAGTTGTCCATGGTCTTGGTGAACAGCTGCATCTTCACATGGTTCTGTAGCTCAAGCGATGCCTTACGAGCACCGTCCTGACAAAAACAATAATTAGAAATATTTATGACACAGATTTTGACCTCCTGCAATTGTTGGTGGGGTTGGAAAGCCTGGTAGAAAGTGCCACTAGCGCGTCTATCGGCTCAACTGCTTGCAGTAATGGACTCTCAACATTCAAAATATCCCTCGGCTATGTGACATCTGTCAATCTAAAATTTGAGTTGCAAAGATATACTGATATTTATGGCTCATATTAAATGTATGCCCACAAGCAGGCACATGTAAGTTTGTGTTTACATATGCTGCATGTGTACATACAAAATAAATCTTTCAACAACATAAACCTTGCAACTCCTTTCAGTTGAGATTTGCGGAAGCTTGTTACTCCAGCAACTAGTGTTCGTGTTCTCGGCATTGAAATTGACCAGCATTTGACGCTAGATAAACAAATATCTAAGACAACCAGAGCAGGCTTCTTCGCTCTTCAGCAAATTAGAGCTATAAGAAGAAACCTGTCAGTAAACGCTTTAAAAGCTGTTGTCAATGCTTTTGTCGTGTCAAAGATCCAGTACTGTAACGCAATCTACGTCGGACAACCACAATTCCAGTTGAAGAGACTCCAGTCTGTGCTAAACGCAGCGGCAAGAATTATCCATGGCGCCTCAAAATTTTGCCACATTACACCACACCTGCAGTCCCTTCACTGGCTGAAGATGCCGGAGAGAGTCCGATACAAGATCAGCTTGCTGGTTTTCAAGGCCCTGCATGGAACCGCACCGCAGTATTTGAGGGACCTCATAGCTCCAGCGACTGTCAACCATAGGAAGGCAACACTGCGGTTAGCTGCGTCGCGCAGCAGTCATCTGGAGTGTCAAGATCTAGGAATCAAGACTGTGTTGGGAGAACGAGCCTTCAAGGTGGCTGCTCCAGCTGCATGGAACATCCTTCCAGATAACCTGCGGGAGATGGATCTGGAAGCTGGGTTTAGAAGGGGATTAAAGACCCACCTCTTTGCACTCTCTTTCGAACAAGCGCCTTTGGAATGATTTAAAATCATGAAAAGGCGCTATATAAATTTAGAATTGTATTGTAACTCCTGCCACCTTTCCCTGAAACGGGGTTTGTTAATGATAGCCTTGTTTCAGGGAATTGATTTGAGGGTGGGATTTATTTGGTTAGTACACATGCAGTATTTGTGAGTGTGAGTCTGCTTGTGGATGTGCATTAAATATGAATCATAAATGTTAATATATCGTTGCACCTTAGACTTACCCTTAGTACGAGTTGCAAAACTTGAGTAATGTAAAGTTTACAGCAATTATTAAAGTGTGATTTCCCCCAAAATCTGCCGTTTTTGTTTGTTTGAATTTGATTTTCTTCATAACTGTAACTCTTTTGCTAAGACCATAAAGTTTAAAAAAAAAAAACCGCAGATTTTGGGAGGAATTACGCTTTAATATTTTCGGTAAACTTTACTTTTCTCAAGTTTTGCAACTCATACTAAGGGTACAGATAGATAAAGTTTAAAAAATGGGTATAAAAGAAATGCATTCTGAATAAGGATGTGAATGTAAAACACAAGTAAGCTGCACATGATGATGATGATGATGGATGATTTCTTTCCTGTGGCGCCATTTAATGGTCCAGGACCATCTCAAGGGACCATCTCAAGGGACCATCTCAAGGGGTAGTGCAACTTCTTATTACGTTGTCCCCAAAGGGATCGCATGTGTCGTTGAATGCAAACGCAACGCAACTAAGCTACACATATAGTGTAACTTCTTGCCGCGTTATCCCCGAAGGGCTCGCATGTGGCGAGTTGAACCTTTATTTTTACAGGTAAGGGGGCCGGCCTTACGCCAACCACTTCAGTTGAAGTGGTGTTTTCCCAGCTCCCGAGAGAGCTGGTACTCATTTCTTGTGAAGGCTGAGTAAACCTTGCCGGTATTATTATTTTGGGGTTTGAAATAAACACCGAAACGGGAAATCATTTCTGACACCCTCGCGCTCGGTGGGATTCGAACCCGAGCTCACGGCATGGAATGCAAGCACTCTACCAACTGAGCTATCGACCGGTCATTATATTGAACCTTTTTACTTTTTCAGTTAAGGGGTCCGGCCTTACGCCAATCACTTGAGTTGAAGTGGAGTTTTCCAACTCCTGAGGGGGATATTTCTCATTTCTTGTGAAAGCTGAGTAAACCTTCCGGGTATATTATTTTGGTTTAAAATAAGCACCGAAACTGAATTCTGACCCTCTCGGTGGGAATCGCAAACCGAGCTCTCGGCATGGAATGCAAGCGTTTTTTGGCATGTCCTGCACCAGGACAACTCATTTCCGTGAAAACCTCGAAAAAAAAATTTCACGCCAAATCAAAACTTTCTTTATAGCCTTCAGCTATAGCAAGAAAGTAAAAACCTAAGCTTGAATTTCTCCGATTTCCTTGATCTAGTGAATGTGTATCAGTGTCATGGAGGAAGTATTAAATGGAGGGGTCGTACATGTGATTTAGTACCAATCAATATGATTCACCGTCTTTGACACCATACCTACACTGTTTATAATGCTGTCTCGCTCACGACATATGAAATGCTTTTCTCATTTTCTATGTAAGCAACGTGTCTCTACTCCGTCTTCAATCTATTTACAAATCACCAAGGAAACACATAAAATCACTATGGTAACGGATGTGTTAGTAGTGTTGTTGCAAATATGAAGATATCTGATAAATTCCGAATTCAAAAATGCTCCCACCTCATTGTGTACGGCAGGGGTCGGCAACCTTTTGTTGTAAAAGGGCCAAATATTTTACCTGTGATTTAGTGCGGGCCGCACTTGGGCAGGGGCGGATCTAATGGTCAGCATTTCAGCAAATGCTGACCAGCACCCCCCCCCCCTCGCTTCCCTGGGTCTTGTGATTGATGCATCGTAAACATTAATCAATTGACATACGAACTACAAATTAAAATTACCCCCAAATTAATTCACTAATAATTCTACCCCCCAAAATAAATCTCATATTGTAGAATCCCCGCCAATTCAATTTGGGAATCCTACGATTCTTTCAGGTTCTTATTCAATACGTTCATTTTTATAATTTTAAATTTCTTGATACATGCTTTTATTTTGTCATTGAATGAAAATCGATTTGCAGTTTTCCGGCACGTGCGTTGCGGGCCGCATCAAGACGCCTCAAGGGCCGCATGTGGCCCGCGGGCCGCAGGTTGCCGACCCATGGTGTACGGGATGATTTCCACAAGTATCTATTACCGCGAGCATAGAAGTTACATACTTGAAGAAGCAAGTACCTAGGTATATACTTGAACATCACTAGTTCTAGAAATGGCTGTCACTTTCGGGAACAAAATATTTTGACAAACAAAAAATAAATTTTATCAACGTAATCATATAGAATAGTGATTAAAGTGAAATATTATTCCATGTTCTATAACACATTTACTCTCATTTGTTGGCATGTTTAGAAAATACCCAGTTTGGCATTTATATGTATTTTTTTTCCAATTAGGTAACACACCTGTTCACAATTGGAAGGTTACCGATAGAATGAATTTGGATTTTTGTATGATGAGTGGGGTAGCGCATTGCTAATTTTCAAAGAATTGATTTCTTAGCCTATCCAGTTCTATATATCCATGATCAGTGTAGGTACTTGAAGCTTATTTTTGTTACCGAAATCATTGGCCTTCACAAGCGTCAACTGAGCTATCGACCAGACTTATGTGAATGCAAAATAGTTTGAACATTTAGAAAGAATGGATGACGTAAAACTAACAAGGTGTAAATACAAAGGAAATGTGAAAAGAGGAGGGGGGCGAGAAAAGTATGGCTGATTAGCTTGGTGACATAGCAAAATTTTATGTAGCATATTAAGGAAATGTGTGACAATGCTGAAGGACATGAATGAATGGAGAGAGGGTATGCAAGGATATAAAAAAATGGAGGCAATTCTGCAGTGGCTCTGACCACCCCAAGCGGAATGGCGGTAGAGGTACAGGTAGACTTTTACAGTGCACCTAATGTAACAAAATCAATCACATTTCATACAAATATTTATTCCAATTTTACTGTCAGCCCAGAGCTTCATATTTAACATCATTGCCAGTGCAACTTAGATTAGCATTCTTATATTAGAAAGCATTTGAATATATTTTTACCTGTTTACATTTGATGGCAGCTGCTTGGTTCATGTCATCAATGCATATTTCTGGTAAATTTGAATTCATTTTGAAGGAGGTGAATTGACAGAAAGTAGGTAAGTATAAATCCCCTTTACTCAGGAAGGTTTTTAGAATCCCTTGAAACAATTACAATTTTTATTTTCATGCTTTGTAATCACTACAATTAATTATGCTCAATTTTATTTTCAATATAACTCAATGCTGAGTTCAGAATCACACAGCCAACCCAACCTCAAATATTTTTCCATTCCTGATTTTGCCTGCTTTGTTGTCTATGGTTGAACTCTTATAAAATGATACCTCACTGATAAATATTATTCCCTCAAGTCAACTACCTACCTACTTAAATAAAATTAGTAATGGATGAAAAATGGGAAATTTTGAAGTTTTCAATGGATAAAGCCTTCATTTGTATCATAACTTTTATTTAAACTGTATTTTTTAAAGTGTTAATTTTATTTATTGAATTTTATTTATTTTACATACTTTTGATCCTTGACTTAAAAGTTGGTATGAGGCTGATCACCCATACTGTAAAAATAATGGTTCACTTGGCCAATGCCACCTCTGTTTCAGGAAAGGTCGGCCAGAGTTGCAGAGCGTATGTTCATTTGAGATTGGGTTGTCATGTTGCAAGTCCACATGCGGCATGTGTAGGCGCAAACTTATATGTGTCTACTTATGGGAATGCATTTAATATGAAGCGCGAATTTATATGTGTCTGCTTATAGTTATGGGGATGCATTTAATATTATTTTCAATGTAATATATCTTTGCAACTTGGATTATATACAGACCATGGATTACCTATATATATCCGGACCACAGAGCCAAAAGGTATTAAGTCCACCATTTTACAAAAGTAAGTTTTGACTTCTTTCGATAACTTTTTTACATCTGGATGTCAGGGCCAAAGAATCTTAGTTCCATTTTCATTATTATTCAGGAGAGCTGCTTGAAAGATAAGATACCTACTTGATGTTTTCTTACAAGTTTGTGCAGGAAGCTAATTCAAATACCCTTTGGCTCTGAGGTTCAAAATTATAGATTCTCTATAAGACTATACTTACTTAAACATTTTTTTAAATACCAAGGAAAAAAAACATGAGTACTTATTCATTTTTATGAAAATTTAATCATTATTTTGCATGTGCTCGTTAATGCTTACTTCTTCCAGTGGCATGTCGGGTCCCCCCAATTCTGTCTTTCACTCGAGAGAATTTCTCCTTATCACTGCCCTTACCCCTGGTACTATGGAGCCATGAGTTTGTATTCCTGCCAACACCGCATTTTCCTAAATCTTTCTTCCAATAATAAAATGCAACAGTCCATACTTTTCCCCTCTAAGCACTTGTCGAAAGTATGAGACCTCTCTGACTTAAGCAATCCTTATTACGGCTTTCTGGAGCATATCTGATCGGTCCGTAGTATAGTAGTTAGCACATCAGCCATATGTAACTTGATCGCTTTGATTTCGGTCTGAGCACAACAAAATTGCTCTTCCTGGGTTGAAACATTTATCTGCCTTTACCAAAGACTGGTCAGCAGAGGTCCATTCAGCTTTACAGCAAGGGGTTTTACTTTCTATATTGAGGACCAAGCTTGCAGAGGGCTCTTTTTAAAATAGATTTGTGAAGAGGTATTGTTATATACAGGATTGAGAGGTACCTAGGATACTTACTGCCAGCTAGCCATCATCATCATCACTATCTTATCATCATGATCTGTTAATGTCCTCTCGCCCGGTGTCCACCAAATACCCTGCAGCTATGGATTACCATATGTGGGAACCACAAACCGACACACAGCTCAAATAACAAGTAGAACTGCAAACTAGGACAGAAAAATCTGCCGTAGCGGAACATGCCCTGTTAGGTAATCATGATATAATTTTCAATGATACAAAGATAATACCAAAAGATTGTGGTTATTATGCTCGGCTTTAGACAAACTTGTTGTTTTTAGTCAAGATATAGCGGACATAGGAAGAAAAAAAATATACATTCTTTAAGGATACTTATCCCTTGACCAAAATACAAAAATAAAAACACTGTTAGTGGAGATAGCGGTTATAGAAACAGGGGATTAAACTGTCTAATGAGGATGAAGAAATAGTAAGTAAATAAAAAAACAATTATTACATCTAACTTATTTATTTCTAAATAATAAGATAATTAAAATAAGTTGTTTAATCACAAGAATAAATTTATATTGAAAACAGGATTTTGCCCGCAGCTCATGCATTCCTTGGATTTGAAACCTTCTACCTGCGTTGCATAGCATTTCCTCTGATGGATAATGAATGGAATCCCATACAATAATAGTTCTTGGAAGGTATTCAGTATAGTGAAAGACATCATAGGCAGATGTACAAGCACCTGAAGCGCTATTCTGCTAAATTCCTTACGACCTAAGGCGACGAGCCGGCGATTCGTATATAAAAATATGATGTACTGTGATTTTTTTTATCTATGGAGTTCTTTCCCAAGCGCTAGCGCTCCCGACTTGTTTTGGACACGAATCACCAGCTCGTAAGGAATTTAGCAGAATAGCGCATCTGATGTAGTGGTGTTGAGGTATAATTTCTGTACCTTAGAGCATAAACAACGGAAGTCCACTTTTTTGCGTTTTTGAGTTAATGATGCAGAAATTCTTATAATTAGCTGTTCTATAAGTGGTAAAATTATTGGAGTCCTCGGACTCATAGTTACTGAGATATCAAGTGTAATAAATATGGGAAGTTCCACATTCGTTGTTCACATTACTTCACAATAAATAAATATCGATAAAAGAAGATAGAAGAAGACAAATACCATTATTTTTTAAAACTCTTTCGCAATGGAAGGCCAAAACTATTTCACTACGCTCCGCTCAGCTATTTCCCGCTCCCGCTCAGCTATTTCCCGCTCGCAGTGGAAAGCGGGCATTAGACATTTTAGTCGTCGGTTGAGCCCACGCTTTGACGCTGAAAGTCTCATCACCACGGTCATTCTTATCTACCATTTTGGTAATATTTGTGTCAAGACAAATCAGCTGTTCACTTGCAGCCATCTTGGATTGACAGGTCTTCATAGAAATGCATCATTAGTTTGTCAAAGCGTGAGCTCAACAGACGACTAAAATGTCTAAGAATAGCACCGTATATGACTCAATTCAAAAGATCTTTTTCAGTTTTAAGCAATGTCAACAACGTTTAGAACACCCGAGCCTTCAAATTTAGGAGTTGATGGTGAAATGGGGTATCAGTTCAAATGATTGAGTTTTCATTGATTGTAGAGGCATTCATTTTCTAATCTTTCATCTGAATAGATAGCACATAAACAATTTTGTTTAATGATTACTTTCGAGTATAATGAAGTCGCAATTATTTTGAATTTGGAACTTTTTTTCAGCGAGCAAACATCTTGTAGTCTTGTATAAGACTACCGTCGTTGGCAACCAATAAAAAACCATTGGTATGTCGTTTCCCTGGCACCTCGGTCGCGTGAAAACACAATGTTCATGTGCGGACTTCATTGATATAGAACCAAAGACAGCAAGCAGTCTTGGTTTTATTTTTAAAATGAGATAAATATATGGAAACACCAAGAAAATGATTTCCTGCGTTTCAGATTATTTATCTCATAGTTAAAAAAAATCCTAGATTGTCGCCTATGGCTCTATACAATTCAATCAAATGTCTGCAACGGGTTTTTCAAACATACTGCATCATGAGATGGTTTAACGGTACGTTTGGGAAACTAGTTGGACACTGGCCTTTTTATTTTTAATGCAATAATTAGAATTTAGTGAAGTTGAATTTATTTCTTGACGGTCAAACGTCACCCTCCAATAGGAATACAATTCTAGCCAACCAATAACAAAATATGTGATAGCCTTTTTACTAGCAACCCTGCAGTGTGACATCACAATTTTGACTACATATGTCAATTCATTGGTGGGCCTCGTTAAAGGGCAACAACCACTTTAGCAGGCATACCTACATACAAAAACCCCTGAACATGAAAACGGTATGTTTACGAAACAGGTTATTGACATTGAATTATCCTCAAAAGTAATTATTTTAGTTTTTACACACAAAAATACACCACACTGTATCACCATTTTGACATAAGTTTGTTGTGTAAGATTATCGCCTTCCCCTGCCTCTGGAAGCGCCCCGAGGTCCCCCCCTGGGTCCCCCGCGTCCCCCTCTTCCACGGCCCCTTCCGCCCCTAGGTCCCCCGCGCGCCGCTTCCTTCTTCCTGGCCTTGCCCTTGGGGTTCACATCCAGAAGCAAAACCTCCAGCAACAGGCTGTCGGGAAGGATGAAATACCTAATATTATTTCCTCGGATGCTCAGCGTATCCAGTTGTACGGGATCTTTTCCCTTCAGCGTCATTTTAACAGCTTTGAGATGTGTGTTCATTGCGACATCAACTCCTGTTATGGTTCCGTGTACTTGTGTTCCGTTCTTCAGTTCAATGGTCACAGTCTCGTGACTGAGCTTCATGAGGAAGCGCACCAACTTCATTTTGTGTTGAAATGTTTTATTTGGCGGTTTTCAAGTAATACAATTGACAGATATAGGTTAGAACAGACGCACAAGAAACGCTTCCGCCGGTTTTTGGATACCACAGACAATAAAGCATAATAGAAGTGATGTGAACGCTTGTCGAATGGATTTATATTATGGCCACTAGGTATTATTTAGGAGTGATACTTGTGTCTATTTGTAATATGGGGAAAAATATTACGCATGGCAATACAAAATAAAACGCTCGCAATTTAAAAAGGTGAAAATAATGTCTACCTATTTTTGTTGGGGATTAGTAAAAGCTATTGTTTGTATAAGTTTTAACAAATGGCAGCTCATAAATTGATGTAGACAAAACTGTGACATCACACGGCCAGGTTGCTATGGAAATTTCAAACACAAACTTTGTTACTGGCTGCCTAAGACCGTAGTTTATGCAAGTTTGCGTTAGCTTGCTCAGAAAAAAGTTCTAAATTAAAAATTATAAGCTAAATTGTCCCATGTAAATAAATAAATGAATGAATGGAACGCTCGGACTCGGCACTGAATTATTTTTTTCTAGCCGAGCAAACGTCACAGGTCTTCTTACTTGTGAAACTAATCTAATCTAAGTTGCAAATATAGAATACATTAATTAAGTTTTTATTGCATGCATTCCCACAAGCAGACACGTACAAGTTTGCGCTTACCGATGCCGCATGTAGACTTACAACATAAAAACTCATTCTCAAATGAAAATACCTAAGCCTTGCAACTCTTGCAGACCTTTTCTGAAACAAGGGCGACGCTGTTAAAGTGAGCCATTTTTTACAGTATGGGTGGTCAGCCTCATACCTTTTATACAGCATGACAAATTATAAAATACATTAACTAATTAAAAATCAATGTATCAATAAAACATTTAATGTCTTAGCCGCTAACATTGCAGTTCAACTGTATTTTTTTTTGGTCATACTTCTTTTATTTCATCCAGAGTCAAGGGCGTATCCAGAAAGGGGCAGGGGGGCAGCTGCCCCCCCCCCACCCTGGAGTTAAAAAAATACCTGAATCCTCATTAAATTTTGTTGCAGGAAGTAACCTTAAAATAACCATTTAAATTATAAAAATAAATTGTACAGTGGACTGCACATGCATAAAATAAAGTTGTATTTAGCCAGTTTAGGTCATTTTCAATTTTTAAAACTTGCCCCCTCCTAGTTTTGATCCTGGGTACGCCCTTGTCCAGAGTCATAACGTTATTCAAATAAGCTCTTTTTTTAATCTATTCTTATATCGTATGCTTTCTTCGTAAGTCTTTCATCACTCATTCTCTCCACATGTCCAAACCATCTTAATAAACTTCTTTTTATCTTCACTTTCACACTTCATCTTGCACCATTTTCTTCTCTTACAAAATCATTCCTCATCATATGACTCCGATTTTTTCTCAATCATACTTAGAGTCCATTTCCACTGTATAGCCTTAAAGGTTAGCTTTGAACCTAGCAGCAGCCTGACGTGTGACGCCACACGTTTTCCCTCCGATGTAAACGCGACCACTACACTGAAATAATAAGTTATGGTGTATTTTTATTTTCATAAAACCATAATGGCATAGCGTAACGGACGTTCCATTTCTCAGAGAGCAAACGTCGCACGCTAACGTAACTAGGATTCCTAGCAAAAATAACAAATTAACTTTATCTCGCAACTCGGTGCTAAAGACTTCGACTCGTCTAAACAAGACTTAAGGTTTATCTTTGGTTTTTTAGAGCCTTTACACTGCACTATAGACGCATTCTGTCCGGATTGTCTATGGATTATCCGGTAGGTAAGAATCGTGTCTAGTAGTGTATGGGGATGTATCAAAAGCTTTCACACAGTTTGTCCGGTAATCCATGGACAGCCCAAAGACAAACCGAGCAGAATGCGTTGTGTCTGAAGAGGCTGTTAAGGTGGGCTAACTATCTTCCTCTAAGGCAGCTCATAGGTTTCACTAAAAGCAATCAACTACATCGACTGCGGGAGGTAATGAAAGCTGATTCATTCAAATTTCCACTCTTCACTCTTCTGCAGGAAACTACAGTTGGATTGGAGTTAGCGCTCATCTCACTGCGGAAGCGAGATTCGTCCAATCAGAGGCTAGCGCTTCCCACGGTAATGCGTGCATCAGACGATTCGATCTCTTTAGTAGCCAGTAAATATAATTAATATTAGGATGATTTATTTGTTGAGCGCTGTTTTTGTGTTAATGCCACCTCAAGAGCCCTCTGTCAGCTTGGTCGTTGCTGTAGAATGCGCCGACTTTCAAACAAGACCCAGTTGTTGTAATAGGTATGTAATATATTTGGTAAAGGGAGATTAATTTTTCAACCCAGCAAAGAGCATATTATTTGAAAATTTAAATATGTTTTGTGGTTCGTCGGGAATCAAACCTTCCAATCACGAGTCCAAAGCGTTAACCACTAGAGTACGGACCGGTCCGAGTACTTAGTAGCTATTGATTAGTGGTCTAACCCTCTTTTCACTCGGTCAGGTTTACATATTTCTGATTGACAACTTCTGTTCTGTTCTGTGTGAAATGCAATGGATCACCGGACAAAACCGTGTGAATCCAAACATTATATTCCCATACTCTATTAGCGGTTGCTCCATAACCGGTACCAAACCGTTCTGTGTGAAAAGGACCTAAAGCGTGTAGGTAACTAACTACATGAAAGTAGCTTAAATAAGTCTGTAATATAATATTTTCAGTGAGAGAATAAACAACAAAATTAAATGAAAAGGCGCTATAAAAATACTGTCTTATTATTATTATTATTATTATTATCTAAATTTAGTTTAAGCCGTCTGTGCCAATTCGCCATCTATGCAATGCGCGCCTACAAATGCTGCATGTGTACTTACAAATTAAAATCCAAATCTCAAATGAGCATAACTGCGTATTTTCTTGCCCACCTTCTCTGAAACAGGGGGGACATTGTCAAAGTGAACTATTTTTTACAGTATGAGTGGTCGGCCCCATACTAGCCTATAAGTCAAGGACCTACACCTTGCTATTTATGAATTAGTACTCTATCCGTCTGAATGAGGCATAATTAGCGGCAGCCATCTTGCAAAATGGCGGCTTCCGGTGCGAAAAGACCCCAATGAAAGCTGTTCGTCACTTCCTGTAATCAGTTTTCGCGCGCATCTAGTATAACTTTATTTTTTCGGTTCTCGTTGGCTTCGACTTTGCATTGTCAGTCCGCTGTCGGATTACGTTTCATTGTCTGACTCACAAAGGGTTTCTAATTGATACAAATTATTATTTATTACCCTCGGCGAGGTTTCGCGGTCTAATTTATTCTAATTTGTTTGAAAATATCAGATTGCTATGAACTGGCTTTTCGCTGACAATGCAAGAAAAGTATCCCGGGTGTACAATGTTTACATATTTTTATTTTGTTTGTACACACGCAATATATCTAAGAGCATACTTATACGTGTTTACTTGGGGGGCATACATCGAATATGAATCTTTATTTTTCGTACATCCTTACAACAACAAAAGTATAATTAATTATTATTGATAATAGATATACCGAATCAAGACAATACAACTGTTCAGTAAAGGAGATGAAACCCCTAAGGGCTGTAGGTAACTGTAACTGTAACTGTAACTCTGCCATTCCGCTAGGGGGGGCCATAGCCTCTGCAGAGTTGCCTCCATTTCTTCCTATCCTTACATACCTCTTTCAATGCATTCATATCCATCACCTTTTTCATGCATTATTTCTTTTACGCTCGCTTTGTATATCCCATTTTTTGGCGATACTAGGTAAGACCCTGAGGGACAGGATACCTAACTAGGAAATACAAGTAATCTGTGGCGTAGAAGATATTGTGAGATAGAGAAGAGCAGAAAATGGTTCTGGAGAGACCATGTTAACAGAAGGTACCCCGAAGGATTCATTAAAATCCCCATTTATAAAGTTCCAGAAGATTGCCGCAAAAGAACCGCAAAACGCCCTCGACATAAGATTGACACCAAATTCCTGTCACTGATCCATAGAAAAATGAAGAGGAAAAATAAGATGTTTAGCCTATCTTAAATATGTAAACAAATACCTACATGTGATTTTTTTTGCTGGCAATTTTCATATCAGCGGCCTTATATGACGTCACCATGTCGGAATTTTATACATATCTGTCATAACAAAAAGGAACGCACCTTTTTTGATTCGTTTTTTTTTAAATGCAATTGTATTTGTATGTTTTTTTTAACAAAGATGTTTTTATATCAAAGCTAATGCGCGAATCTGTGTTTCTATCAGGTACATATAAAAATGATTGTCATAACATACAATATTACAGCAAACAAATAAAACATGTCCCTACTTAACTGTAACTCTACTGAGTTGCTACTTTTATTTTACTCTTTTAATTCATTCATATCCACCGAATTCACTCTTTTATATTTCATTCATCAATCATGTAATCAAGACATTTTTTCGGTCATCCTTTTTGCATTTTTTCCTTTTATATTTTCTTTGTACCTCGTCAAACTTTCATCCGTTCTTTCTACATGAACAATTTTTTATTATCGCATTGTTGTTTAGGTGCATTTATTTTCACATTTTCTCTCATCTTGCTTTTTTTACATTCGTTCACACCACATCACAGTTTTTCCTGTCATACTTCTGAAGTGTTTAATTTCCACTACGCATACCTTACTCATTTCCCTGTTACTCATTATCCATGTTTCACATCCGCACATCAATGTCGGAAACTATTTAATTGAGACAGTTTTTTTCCGTCTTCGTTTTTCTCTTTTACTTTTGTTCCAGATGCTGTCCATCTTCATTAATTCTTTCCACGCATCCAAACCATCTCATCACATTTTTTTTGTACTTTTTATAATTTCCCATTGAATTCTAGTTCAAATACAGACAGTTCTAAAATGAGTAAGGAATCAAAAATACATATTCCCAAGGATGTATTAGAAGAATTACCTGATGAAGATTTGTTGAATGTGAGAGATCTGTTTTTGCAAGAATGGCCAAAATATTTAGTGGCTTACACTACAATCCATTCACAATGCTTCAACAAGATGCAAGACTCGAGTTTCCCGGTTGTCATTTGTGCTCCAAAAAAGGACCCTCAAGTTGGAGTTGTCTGCATCTGGTATCTGAACCCAGGGTCCATCAAAATGAGCGTGTTTTGTCTGTCTTCTGATTCGGAGCAGCTGGTTGAAGCCTTGATGAAGACGAGAAGAGTGGATTGGAAGGGGAACAAGGTGGAGATTCTTTATAATACTCATGAAGGGGTCGTGTGTACGAGAAAGGCGTTGGAGAAGTTGGGGTTAAGTTGGAAGGAGAACCTTGGGGTCATTGCTTACCTCCCAAAAGAAAAGTCTAAACAGATTTTTCTGGAAACTGAGTGAGTCAAAAATTGTAACTATAATTTTGTCACTATTACGCTAGTGGTTGCCACTTTTTCGTATACGTACATACCTATTTTCGTATACGTACATACCTATTTTCGTATACGTACATACCTATTTTCGTATACGTACATACCTATTTTAATTCAATTATAGCTATTCATCAACTATTTCACATTATATTTACGTTATATTTCTATCCCGTTCCTTTACCAATATGATCAGGCTATAATTATTTATCTCGGTCTTTCCTTTCCACTTATTCCATATCTGAATTCAATGAGGTCTACTTTTTCTATGGTCTACTTTTTCCACTTGCACTGAGTTGCACAGTTATGGTATAAAGCTCTAATCCAATCACCAATATAATCGAAGTTGCAAATATCTATTTACATTTAAGATTCATATTTAAGGCATGTTCACAAGCATATACGTTCTTACTTACATTCGCGCTTACAAATGCTGCATGCGTAGGTAATTTCTACTTACAAATTAAACAAATCTCAAATGAACCTACATCATGCAATTTTCGCCGACCTTCTTTTAAAACAGGCGTGACATTGGCAAAGTGAACCATTTTTTACAGTATCGGTGGTCAGCTATAAGTCAAAAAATAAAAAAAATGCAAAGGAGCAATAAGCGAATCGTGAAGCTGCCTTATATTTTGAAATTTATCTTCTCTGTAAAAGTGAAATTAAAACGGTGTTTTTGTCATTATTTTTCAGCCTAGATCGAGATGTAAAATTCGAAACCTTGCATATTCAACAAGCAGAAGAATTAAACAATAGCTGGCGCCATCGGAGCTCCATTTCTTTGGAGTACTTCAAGGTCATGCTGAAGAGGAATGCCGCCAAGGGTGTGGTGGACCTTCATGGAGTTCCACGCGCCTGGGGAATGGTCTCCGTCCGAGGTGACATCCACTCGGTCCACACAAAAGACGAGTGGAGGAGAAGAGGATATGGAAGACTGGTTGTGAAGAATCTGGTCAAGAGTCTCGCAGATTTGGACAGGGAAATTTTCGCTGTTGTCGTCCAGGATAATACGGCTTCCTTGAAGATGTTTACAGGTCTGGGTTTTGAGCTGAAATATCCAGCAGTTTGGTTTGAAGTGGACTATTAAATTAATTAATTTAGAATTAAATCAAGATCCAAACATAGTCTCGGTAATGAAATCAAGAAGACTCCAGTGGGCCGGACATGTAGCACGTGCAGAGGACTCCAGGATCATCAGAACAGTCTTAGATGGTGCCCCCTCAGGTGTTAGACCACTCGGACGTCGCAGGATGCGGTGGGCAGACAACGTTGAAGCCGACGCCGAAGTTCTGGGAGTGAGGGGACCATGGAGGGAAGCAGCAGAAGACAGAGAGTCCTGGAGGATTGTGGTGCGGGAGGCCCTGAGCCTTCAAGGCTTATGAGCCGAAGAAAGTAGTAAAGTAAAAGTAGAATTAAATCATTAAAGCGCTGTGGTAAGGCATTCAATAATGGAGTCAGTACAATTGGCCCTTTTTTTTGACGTCACACGGCTGGGTTTCTAGGGAGAAGACAAAAAATACATTTTATCTGTCTTAACAAAAAAGTTGTTAATTTAAATTTGTGCTGAGTCTACTGTATTTTTACTTAATTAAATTACTTAGAATAAAATAAATAAATAAATTTGTTTTTTATTTGTTTTGTACGAGCACATGCAGCATGTGTAATATTGACTGTAACTGCAGCTGTAAAGAACTTTTCACACTAGACGCATTTTGCCCGGTTTGTCCATGGATTACCGGACACATTCTGTGAAAGCTTTCATGCATCTCCATACACTACTAGACTTCTGACTTGGTAATCCATAGACAAACCCGGCAGAATGCGTCTAGTCTGTTACAGGCCTAGCGCTGTCGCTGTTGCCCTAGTCACTAGTGGTACTTAATCCTATCCTGACATACTTCTTTTAGTTCATTCATATACATCACTTTTTTCATACATTTCCTTCTTTTGCATTCACTCTGTATATCCCATGCCTTCATAATTTCGATTATTTGATTCAAGCAGTTAACTTCATTTCCCTTTCCCTTCTTGCCTTTTATATTTCCCCTGTAGATCCTACTCTTTGTCAAGCGTTCATCATCCATTTCAATGCCCAAACCATCTCATTATATTATTTTATACCTTTATCCTCACATCCTCTTCTAGATTACATTTTTTTTGACCCAATAATTCCGTACTCCATCTTTCAAAAAAATTTCAGTCATTCTTCTCAGGTTTTTCATCTCCACTGTACATACTTACTTCTTTCATTTAATTTACAGTCATTTTATTTCTAATGTAAGCTTTCATAGGTGTCACGACAAAACGTTCAAAGATAGCTCGTCCAAAGACAGTTCGTCCATGGACAAATCGGTCACACGACGATTCGTCCACAAGACTTTTTGGTCAACGACAATTCGATCAAATACAATGTTGGTTTACAGACAGCTCCATCACAGAAAACTTCCCCCATAAAAAAACTTTGGAATTACTGTTATCTAAGTTGCAAAGATATTATATTATATTTTAGATTCATATTAAATACATGCATTCCCACAAGCAGACATGTATAATTTCGCGCTTACACATGCCGCTGTGGACTACTACATTAAAAAAATTCAATCTCGAATGAACCTAAGCCCGGAAACTCTTGCCGAATTTCCCTAAAACAGGGGCATTGGCAAAGTGAACCATTTTTTTCAGTATGTGTGGTCAGCTTCATGCCAACCTATAAATTTTATAATAATTACAGCTGTAGTTGTAATTAATTGTTATTTTCTATGATGGAGCTGTCTGTGGACTTATATTGTATATGTCCGAAATGTCGTTGACCGAAAAGTCGTGTGGACGAACTATCGTGTGACCGATTTGTCGTGAAACCGCTATCGTACTATGACTATAATTAAAACACAATTTAAGATTTAGCATGGCAGGAAAGTTATGTCATTTAATAAAGCGATTACGAGAAGTTAGCAAGTAAATCTTACACCGATCGTATCACCTTGAAATGGATTATTCGGTAATTGACTCTACCGTAGGAGAGATTTACCGGCGCAACTTACCGCCAAACTTTCGGGGATACCATATTTCATCCAGGGTTCAATTCCCCGAGTGGAAAGTGAACATATGCTCCACAGAGGCTGTACAATCGATTATAAAATGTATTTGAAGTAAGTGTATTTTAATGATGACAGTAATTGGCAATGAGACAAAGTCTGAAGAAATTTATAAAAATATATTTTTTCTACTCCCATTTGGTAATTTACTAATTACAAAACGGCTAACGCAATCACAATACTATACATTTCCACACCCGTTGCGTAATGCTACATTACGCAACTGGTAACGGTGTTGAAATGAAAATGTGCGCATGCGCATTGTCAGAAATGGAACCATTTTTGAATTTCGAGTATCAACCTTGTATGAGGCTATCCTTCTAAGCGACCGATAACAAACTATTATTGGCCGTTTCCATAGCAACCACGTTTAAACGTCAGCCACTACATGAATATTTTAAATTTACTGTTAGTTCCTCCCCACTGTGTTCAATCTTTGTTCAAATGAAAATGAATATATTTTATGCGTAGAGTCAAACAAAAATTGTTAAAAGTATTCATCAATGTTATTTATCAAAATACTCCAAATTGTAGCTTTCCTTTTTTCGAAGGAAAACAGAAGGCTTGAAAGGAAAATAATGCAAGATATTTTCACCGCAAAAAAAACAAACATAAACAGTTACCTACTTGGCTAATAGGTCGGTATGAGGTTGACCATATATGCTGTAAAAACTCGGTTCACTGTGCCAATGACACCCCTGCTTCAGTGGTTGCAGGGCTTATGTTTATTTGAGTTTCGGGTTTGAATGTTAAACCTTATATGCGGCATGTATATGCGCAACCTAATATGTGTCTGCTTGTGGGCATTAATTTGAAATGAATCCCAAATCTAATATATCTTTGCAGATTAGATAAGATAATCGAGGGGAATGATAAATTACACGGTTTGACAAAGGTGGGGTTTTCATTACTTCAAATGGACGAGTACAGTATTATGACTATTATTTACTATTTTGTTATTTATTTCATGGTCGTAGAAAAAGTATTGTATGCCACTGCACGTAATTAGTCTTTGTAACACTCTTGCTGTCTATTGTGCCATTCGGCTGCGCCTCATGGCACAAACTAGCACTCGTGTTACAAAGACTATCATTACTAGGCAGTGGCATAAATAACTATTCCATAATTTAATTTTGTTAAACATTTTTTTTTATAGTAAGTGTAGTGCGGAAGACATCGTAAGATGGGCAAGCATGGGCGTACCCAGGAAGCTATCATTCTATAATTATGAAGAAATAAATTATGTCCAAAATATTAAACAACAAAATTAGAAGAATAAATGTGAAAAAAAATTGTAGCGTCATTTTTTAAGCTTTATAAAAAATCAATAAACACGAGTGATTTTTTTCAATAATGACACTTCTTCACTAAGGCCATAAAGTATAAGAAACTCATTTTTAATAACAACGGCAATTTTCGTTTGTACGTGTGTGAGTGGTCCGTCGATTTGACGGAGTGGAAGGAAAGGCGCGCAAATCAACCGCCTTTTGATTCTGTCCTTTCATATTTATTTTATTTTATCCAGAGTCATTATCCTTTTCATACGGGCTTTATATTTTTTGTATGGACGACAGTGCCAGGACTTCGGTGGTCAGATTTGAAACTAAACATTTTTCCCCCTTCAGCCCCTTTTCACACGGCACAGTTCGAAAGATAAAAGTGTATGGGGATGTTTGTTAGCTTTCACATGATCCGGCGTGGTTTGTCCGGTGTTCCATACATTTTTCGACAGCATCAATGGTTTATTAGCTTGCTACATTTTTTGCATAAGACATTTTTGACTTTTTTTGTATAGATTTATTTTTAAGGTTTTGTTGTTTTCTTATACTTAAATGTTATTTATTACTCGTATTCCTTGACTTATAGGTTGGTATGAGGTTGACCACCCATACTGTAAAAAATGGTTCACTTTGCCAATGTCACCCCTGTTTCAGGGAATGTCGGCAAGAGTTGCAGGGCTTATGTTCATTTGAGGTTTGGATTTTATTTGTAATACACAATCAGCATTTGTAAGCGCGAACTTCACGTGTTTGTTTGTGGGCATACATCTGAGAGCTTTGAATGAATATATCCTTGCAACTTAGATTATAGATTATAGATAGATCCGGACCAAAACCGAACCGCGTGAAAATAGGGCTAGGATACCTACCTATATAATTTTCGCGTTTTCCTGAAATTGCACAACATTATGAAGAGAAAAAAAGTAATGAGCGTTTTTACGCACTTTTATTACGGCCATTAGCAGAAGCTGGCTGCATATTATGTTGTATTATTACCTTCGAAATGAACAGAATTTACCGACCATTGAGCCGCCGGGAAGATCCAGGTTTATGGGGGAATTTAAATAATAACGCTTTGCCAGTGTGGCCAACGGTAATCCCGAGTCTGCTTGGATTAGGGATGCCGCGCCGTAACTGGCAACACACTGGTCTCTATAGCAAAGCTTATGACAGATGTTATTTAAAAATGGAACACAATCTAAATGGGCTCAGCACATAAAGTTCGAAATGAAAAAAAAAAATGTACGCAGGGTAACGTCAAATTCGGCCTTATTCATAAGATTTGTTAAACTAAAATCATTCATCAATTTAACTTAATCAATGTTAACCTACTACGCATTTTTATGAAAAATTTACTTTACGCCGGATTGTTTTTCTTTTTTTAAATAAGGAGGATTAAGTACCTACTTATACGTGACAACGGTCTTTAGTAACGTAAATAAGTTGGACATGCAGTGGTACTACTTATGTACCTAAAGCGCGGTCACCGAAGAGATAACGAGTGTGACCTAACCGTATTTATTTTCATAGGGAACCTTACGCCAACCACTTCACTTGAAATGGAGCTTTCCTAGTTCCCAATCTCATCTGTGAAATAATTAAAAGATTATGTATTTTTTTTTTAAGAAATCCTGTGCGGTAGACTCCCTAGATTCTAGAGACTATAGGGGTCTATGACACTGTACGCCCAGTGTACGAGCTTGGTCGTCGCTACAAAGCGCCAATACTCAAGCAAGACCCAGATGCTGTAAGGCTGGATGGACCTTTGGTGACCGGTCATTGGTAAAGGTTTATGAATTTTTCAACCCAGCGAAGAGCAAATTTGAAAAAATAAACGGTATATTATTTGTGCTCCGCCGGGATTCGAACCCACAACCTTCCCATTCAGAGTCCGCAGTGTTACCACTGAGCTATGGACCGGTCAAATTTGTACGCCGCGCCGGTTAAATAAAAACCAATTTATTTTTAGACTTTAATATGGCATGTATCAGAATACGTACCTACTTACATATAATCTGCAAGAAATTCCATTTTACAGGTAATTTCACAAAAATAAATATTATTTGAAACTGATTATCTTATATATTTGCGTTTGTGATATTTTATTCTTAATAATATATTATTAGTGTTTGTTTTGACGGATCTCGTACAGAATCAATGCTGTAATTTGAAAAGAAACCCCGATTATCCAGATTTTTATTTATTTATTTACTATGTGTGACCTCACGTAGCCGATGACTATTTTGTATGTTCGGACCTCATAATTCTGAATTCACTATTGGTCCTGTCTGTAACCCACGACCGGGCTTTCGGCGTCATTGCTTTATACTCTCCCGCCAATTCCACTTTATTTTTATGCATCCGTTGAAGTGTTGGCAGTTCACGGATCCCAAAAAAGGTTGGCGAAGAAATAAAAGGGAAACTGAAGCCAAAACAAATCCAAATACTTGCATTCAAAATTTCCCCGATATTAAATTAAATATTGTATTCCAGAAGATCATGGGTTATATAATAATTATTAGCTATATTATATTAATTAATGGTTTACTTTGCCAATGTCACCCCTTTTTCAGGGAAGGTCGGCAAGAGTTGCAGAGCTTATGTTCATTTGAGATTGGGTTTTTATATTGTAGGTCCACATGCGGCATGTATTAGCGCGAACCATAGGCGCGAACTTATGCATGTATGCTTGTGGGAATGCGTTTAATATGAATCTTAAATCATATATATCTTTGCAGCTTAGATTCAGATTTAGATTAAGTAGGTTAGTACACATTCAGCACTTGTAAGCGCGAACTACACGAGTTTGTTTGTTGGCATGCATTTGATATGAGCTTTAAATGTTAATATATCTTTGCGACTTAGATTATGGATTATACCTATATATTGTAATGTAAATAGTAGATTTAAATAATTTTGTATGTGTTTTAATTTAAAGACTTTTCGAACCTAAAAACATTACAATATAGACAGCAATTGGAAATATATTTTTGCTGGATTTGTTATTGTCATAATAGGGTAATTGCAGTGATGGGGAAAACGGTTTAAAATACTATGGTTGTGTAGAGTACATTTCAAGGATGACAACCATATATTTTTTATGTAGTAAAAATAAAGATATCATTGATATTTTTCAAAAATAAAATGTCGAGAATTTAAATCCCGCCAAAACGCATTGGGACCGAAAAAACACGCTGTGACGTCAAAATTACGTAGATGGATCCATCGGTCTTAGAAAACCTAACGGTACACTCCATACATCGTGAGATCCATTGATGTCACATCCGCTTAAATAAAAAAAATTGCTGTTTTAGCGGAAATCTAAAATGGGCGAATTTTACAGAGCTGTAATTTAAAAACTAAGCCAGATATATTTTTTTTTAAAACGCAGATGCATTTTTTAAAAGGTAGTCTATCATTTTATGAAATAAAAAAGTACCTTTGTGAAATTACCCTATTATGTTTTTATTCAAATATAAAACATGTATAAATGTTTGTTTGCTGAATAAAATAAATAAAAATAAATATTACTAACAAAATAACAGTGACATTTATTGACAGGTAACTCAACTCACTAAACCAAGCTATACATATGGTGTAACTTCTGGTCGCGTTCTTCCCGGTGAAACCTATTTATGGCATATAGTATAAGACGTAAATAATATTGTGTTGAAATATACAGGTATACAAGGCTTGAAATGAATTAAGAAGACAGCTAAAGAAGACCACTGTTATGACTTTGCGGCCTTAAAACTCCTTAAATCAATGGGCATCATTTTGTTTTCCTTCAACAAAATACTTCTTGAGTTGTAGCAATGCAGCTGACATCACATTGAACTATAAAAAGTGAAGTTTTACAAAATGGCGATTAGTTCTGATTTTTGTTCATTAGTTCCACTTTCTGTTTAACCCGTGTCGATATGTGCTTACACTACATAGATACGGAACATGCAGTCATGGCTGTATGCATGTGTTTGAAATACAAACAACGCTGGTTAGGGCCCCATCTGCTGATTATTATTTGATAAATAACCGAATAATTAATTTATAACATCAATACCTGTGTCTGGCCAAGCAAAAATTGGTTGGTGAATTGCATTTCTCTTCATATGTATTTTTATATTATTGGTTTCCAAGAACCCTGGATACATAGACTTGTGATTTTTGACCACCAAGTAAAAAAATAGAGCTCCGTTCCGCACCCATCGTGAAACAACCTTCAAGCTGTACCAATTGACGGAATCAGTAAGACTAAAAAAACTTAACAATACGGAGGAAATTGGATACTAGACCTTTTTCTTTGGATGCTATATAATATATACTTAGTAGAGTTTCGATTTTCCGAGTTTGTTTTTTCCAATATGTCAATGGTTTTGTCTGTGGAAGTCATTAACTAAGCATACAAATCACCGATGAATGAAGTTCTCATAATTTTTTAGACAAAAACGTTGTGACACCATACAGCCAGTTTGCCAGGTAAAAAACTTAAGAATATTTTATTATTGGTTCGGAGTTAGTTCGGTTAGTCTATCTCAGTTGGTAGAATGCTTGAGCTCAATGACAGAGGGCTAGGGTTCGATCCCTACCAAAGGTGTCAGAAATGATTTCCCGTTTCGGTGTTTATTTTAAACCCAAAATATAAAAAAAATACCGACAAAATTCATTCACAAAATATGGGAACCAGTCCCATAGGGAGCTGGGAAATGGTTGATGTACATAAGGCCAGCCCTATGAAAATGAATATGTTGCACACGCTACATGCGATCCTTTCGGTGACAGCTTTATTGATTGCTAAGGGCCCTATAGTTACTTAGATATGAAATTTAGTATTTGTCGAGAAAATTTCAAAATTATTTACTGAGATAGTTCCTTAAATTATTGTTTGGAATTAGGCTGACGACCCATACTGTAAAATATGGTTAACTATGCCAATATCCCCCCTGTTTCTGGGAAGGGAGAAGGTCGGTAAGAGTTGCAGGACTTATATTTATTTGAGATTAAATTTTACATTGAAAGTCCGCATGCATATTATATGAATCTTAAATGTGACATCTATTAGTGATAGATTATACTAGGTAGGCCTTAGCAGGTAGGGACTTCACACCTTGCCACTCCTGCCACTCCAGTATTACCGACTGATTTCGCCTTATCGTTTGATATTTTCAGGATTTTAAAAATTAAATTTAAATAAAAGAACATACGTTCTTAGTATATTATATGCGATTTTATTTAAGAGTTTACACGATAAGTTCGATCCATATTGTTGGTTCAGATAATCGATGTTCTACTATAGTTGGAGAGCAAAGTATGGTGTGAAATATTTTTCCCGAGCTGGCCGCATTCTTCAGTGGATTTCCTCCCCCTTCTGACATTCCACCCCCCCCTCAAAAGCCTCCACCGTCCCTCTTATTATGTACCGAGGGTGCTCTGCGCAAGGATGTACCTCCTTTTTCCCTGCCAATATGTGGGAAGGCAGAGTTGAAGAAAATAAAATAGAGTATAGAGAGATAGAAAAAATATAAAATAAACGGAAAACAACGCATTTATATAGGAATTTTATTGTTATATTTTTGAAGTGTCTGTTAGTCGATGTTACATAACTTATATATTCAATTTGATTGTTAATGTTCTATAATTTCTTTTCTCCTCCTTGGTGTATCGGACCTGTGAAATAGAGGACAATTGAGCAGATCCAGGAGACAATTTTAGAGAGGTAATGAGAGATAATGATTTGAAACGCTTTGGTGAATATTGTATCGTAAATAAACTTTCTTTAAATGTTTCTAAATGTTGCATCGTGAGGTTCACTAGGAAAAAGAACCCATTAGTCTTTGAATACGAGATTCAATCGGAGTTCGTGGAACCTGCCGATCAAGTACGTGATCTGGGGCTTGTATTAGACAATAAATTGAGATTCAATTACCACATAGATAGCATCATTAAAAGATCATACAAACTGCTTGGGTTTGTTTTGAGATCTTGTAAGCCATTCCGAAACACTGCAGTGGCATTATGTCTTTATAAAGTTTACGTAAGACCAATACTTGAATATGCTTGCCAAGTTTGGAACCCGCAATATATCATCTATGTCAATAGATTAGAGGCCATCCAAAAACGCCTCATCAGGACACTCTTGTACCGAGACGGTCTCCATCGAGAGCTTGCCGACTATCATACGGCGCTGCAACACTATGGTTTGTTTTCGCTCCAAGCGAGACGGAGTGTTCTGGACCTAATGTTCCTATTCTAACTCATCCGGGGTAACGTGTCTTGCTCCGAACTCCTGTCTGAAGTGGGAATCCGAGTGCCTAGGATGACGTCAAGAAACACCAAAATCCAGCTCTATATTCCGTCTCACAGAACAAATTCATACGGAAACTCATTCCTCTTGAGAGCTTCGCGGTTGTTCAATGAAAAGTTTAGTGAACTGGATATTTTTTACCAATCGACCAATACTTTGAAAAAGTTAACGACGGCCATACTTTGCCCTTAATTCTTGATTAATGATGTAAAATAATAATAATAATAATTGTAATTGTAATAATAATAGAAACGTGTTCATGAAATATAATGAATTTTGACTAGAATTTCAGTGTGTAGGTATTAGTGAGTGGGAAAAATTAAAATTATAATTAAAAATATTGGCATGTTCAAGTGAATGTAAGGCTGATTTGATATATGTAATTCTGTTTTTATCTCTTATTGTTTGGTGTCATTACGGTTATCATGATTATTTTAATAGGTTTTTATATTTTATATTTTGTGTTTGAAAAAAAAAAAAATAATAATATCTTACTATCATTAGTATTTATATTTATATTTTTTATTTTTTTTATTTTAATACTTATATTTAATGTCAACATTGTATGAAAAAATATATTACTGTCATTAGTATTTATATTTATATTCTTTTTTATATTATTTTTATTTTTAATACTTATATTTAATGTCAACATTGTAATTGGGAAGGTACAACATCAATTGGATATATTTTTATTATTGTTTTATATATTTTAATGTATTTTCCTGTTTTGTTGAATAAATTATTTAAAAAAAAAAAAAAAAAAAAAAAGATCGTTTTTAGGTTCGAAATAGCTACTGAATAGGGATTTTTTTTATAAAGGAATTTGTTTGCCAGTGCCTTCTACCCGCTTGACCTGTCCGTAGTCTAGTTGTTAATTTTACGGACTCATGATCGTAAAGTAGTGAGTTCATTTCCCGGCGGAGAATATTTTTTTTGAAAAACTTGCTCCTGGCTTGGTTAAAAAAAATCATTTCCCTTTACCAAAACTAGTTAACAAAGGATTATACAGCCTTACAGCAATTGGGTCTTGCTTGAGAATTGGCGCTTTCTCGCAAGTGGTTGCGCAGAGGTCTTTTGAGATGCGATTCACATAAAAACAGCACCCACCAAATAAATCATCGCAATGCCTATTTCATCTATTCAACCTTTAACGCTATAAAATAACCGTAGGTAGTCGGCAGAAATAAAAAAATCACCTATTATGTATGTGTTACAAGATCACGAAATAAAAGCAATAGTACCTACTACAATTATTTTCCTTCCCCAAGATTTCATTTAATAAGACATCCATTGTGAGAGCGCTACACTAAAAGGGGTTTTCCAATGAACGATTTCAAAAAATAAAATAAACCGCCGCGCGACGTGTACCTAATGGGTCCAACTAGCTTAGCAGAGAAATAGTGTAAGGCTCGTCCAGACAGGAAGAACTGCCTACTAGAGGTGAGTGGCACTCGCAGCCCATGCAGCCTGCCAAGGCATTGGTTGCGTCCCGCCAAGACTTAGAAAAATATAATTATAATCCAATTAAAAGTAATGAGGTCCGCACGTGAATTAGTATAGAAAATATTACGTCGTCATCCGGCCGGGTTGTTGGGGAAAAAGCATACAAAATTATGTTATTGGTTAATGGTTGCCAAGGACGGCCGTCCTAAACAAATTAAAAAATATTCTGACCTCATCGTATTTACTCATGATTTTGCGTGTCAGCCTACTCAATGCTGGCAATGCTGATCTTATTTGTATTATTCCAATTTTGGCACATGCACTGTCGAAGCAAGTATGTACGTAGGTTCACAATTTTGAACACCATGGACTTTTTCTATACGGGTACATATTCATTTTTCTCCTGACTAGTGACTGGTTTCAGAACTATCCTCTGCACCTTTTTCTCCATCGCTGAGAAGAGAGCCTGAAGCTGTGCGGCACTCTCTCAAAGCAACACATCATCCGCATAGCCAGCAGCTAAGCGGTATTTCTTCTGATATATTACACGCAAATATGGATTTTTCCAAGATCAGGTTGGAGAGCAATGGAGGAAGAGAATCAAAATGCTTGAGGCATGATATGATCTGAAAGAAGTCTGAAACATGTCCCTGCAGTAACACTTGAGCTCTTCAAAGTCTCAAGGAAAATATCTGGTCAGTTTTGCTCCAGTTTCTTTTGAATGGCAGTTTGCAAAGTGCGAGGGCAAATAAATGTGAGCTTTCACACGATCTGGCATGGTTTACCCAGCGATTTCATACACTTCGTGTCCGAGCAGCTTAACCGGAAAGTGACAAACTTCATTAATCACGTTTGAAATCAATTCCGTTTGTAGAGTTCGAGGAATTTAATTTGACGGTCATTTTCAAATAGAGTGCACATCTATCTACACATCTACCGCTGTTGACAATGAGCCCGCCATATCACCTGAGTGTGACATGCCCCTTGGCAAACCGAAAAAAAATCGTTCCTTGCGTCGAGACACATACCTATAAAACACCTACTTCTGGAGTCGCATTAAGCCCGTGTGAACAATCTTTATCTAGTGGGCTGCTATAGTGAAATAATATAAAATGCTGAGTCTAGGGAGACTCTGTGAGAGGATGGCAACACAGCACATGTGTGGGGGACGGGAGAATCCCCGTTCAGCCGGCGGAAGGACTATTACAGATCACGACCCGAATTAAATACATACGTACATTTCAAGAATTCTAATCATTTGTAATTGATAAATGGAAAACCCCTCAGCTATGTGACGTCATCCACAGTAAATAATAAATGGATTCCCGATAATCAGGGATTTTTTCTGTTTTACAGCACTTCTACACACTCCTACAATACGGAGCAATTTTTTGCGGAGCGTATTTTCAAACTACGACCGGTCCGTAGCTCAGTGGTAACATGACGGACTCTGAATGGGAAGGTTGTGGGTTCGATTCCCGGCGGAGCACAAAAAATATACCATTTATATTTTCAAATTTGCTCTTCACCGGGTTGAAAAATTAATAAAAAACCTTTACCAATGACCGGTCACCAAAGGTCCATCCAGCCTTACAGGAACTGGGTCTTGCTTGAGAATTGGCGCTTTGTAGCGACGACGATCAAGCTCGTAAGAAGGTCGATAGCTCAATTGGTAGAATGCTTGCATTCCATGCCGAGAGCAAGGGTTCGATCTCAAAGGTTTACTCAGCCTTCACAAGAAATGAGAACCAGCCCCCCCGGGAGCTGGGAAATCCCCACTTCAACTGAAAGTGGTTGGTGTGAGGCTGGCCCCCTTACCTGTAAAAATAAATAGGTCCCGAAACGCCATATGCGACCCCTTCGGGGATAACGCAGGCAAGAAGTTACACTATATGTGTAGCTTAGTTGCGTTTTTTTTCTTTTTTTTAGCGTATATAATTTTGTACTGAAGTTAAGCCTCTCTATCCTGTCTTTGTGATGTTACTTGGCCCTGCAGAGTGGCATTCACGTTTTTACCCACATTTTAAATATGCTAGTCCATTATTTTATCAGTACCTAACCACACATAATATGACACCTATCATGGCCGGTAGAATTAAAGGTAGTACCTGCTTTTGTCATTCCAGATCGCATTTCTTATTATTATTTTTTCTTTGATGTATAGTTTGGTATGAAGCTGGCTATTCTGCTCTAAAATTGGTTCATTTTTCCCTATGCCACCACGAGTACCTACCTACTTACTAAATAACCTAAGCCTCACATGAGCTTAAGCCTGCAACTCCAGCCCCCATTCCCTGAAATAGGAGAACGATGCAAAAAAAAAAACAGATTATTTTTTAACATTGATTTACACAAGAAGTGTGATTCACACAAGAATCACACCTACAAGTTTGATTGTACACCCAAAATGACTAGAAAAGAACTAATTTACCGTGAATATCGTCGGTGATCCCGCACAAGGCACATGACCTGATCTAGTCCGCTCTTCCAGACCGGAAGTCCGCAATAAGCGACGTCGATATCCGCTCCGGAATGTCCGCTGCATTTCTGTTCCTCTCCGAATGGAAAACACAGCTGATGTGATTCCTGAAGCCTGAAGTGTGGATCTATATAACTGCATCCGAAACCAGATCCTCTGTGGAGTTGCCTTCATTTCTTCCTATGTTCCTGTAATCAATAATCTCGGTTGCAAAGATACATTGAAGAACTCCAAATCTGTGGGTGTATTTCGCAAAGCACTCAAGACACACCTTTTTAAAAAATCTTATCCGTGATCGGAGAGGACCCTTGAGGTGTGAAACACACAAAAACGGCGCTCTCTTATAATTTCTAATTTAAAATTAATAAGCCTGATATAATATTAACATTTGACACTCATATTTAATTTATGCCCACAAGCAGAAATAGTGTACGTTGGCGCTTTTCCTTGAAAGAGAAATGGCATTGGCCAAAATTAACGGAGTTTTTACAGCATGGGGGTCAGCTTTCAAGAAAAATAAAGCACATTAATTATATTAAATCAAATAAAAACAACAAATCAAAAGCCGGAGCCGCCAACATTGCAGATAAACCGCTATTTCTTTCGGTCCTGGCATACTTCTTTCATTTCATTCAGAGTGACTCCATTAAATACCATCTCGGAATGATTATATCTATAATCTTAGCTGCAAAGATATATTAGCATTTAAGGCATTTAAGAATCACATTAAATGCATATCCACAAGCAGACACATGTTAATTCGCGCTTATAATTGTCGGATGTGTACTTACAAATTCAAATTCAAACCTCGAATGAACATAAGCCCTGCAACGTTTGCCGACCTTCCCTGAAACAGGGGTTATATTAGCAAAGTGAAGCAGTTTTTACAGTATGGGTGGTCAACCTCATACCAATCTAAGTTGATGATTCATCAATCATTCCAATTAATGCACTTAATTTTTTTGACACTAAATACACACGAAATAAGAACCTCCACTCCTCGGGAGTACGGTAAAGCGGCCGGCCTTAAGACCCTTTAGTTGAAGTGGGAGTTTCCCAGCTCCCGAGGGGGCTGGTACTCAATTCTTGTGAAGGCTGAGTACACCTTGTCAGTATTTTGTATTTGGGTTTGAAACAAACACCGAAACGGGAAATTATTTCTGACACCTTCGGTGGAATTCGAACCCGGGCTCTCAGCAGGAAATGCAAGCACTCCACCAACTGAGCTATCCGTCTTCTACTTTTGAGTTTGCCCATAAGTCTGGACTTTTCATTTAAACACTTAATGAAATAGCGTTCCATACATATATAAGATATTTCCATGAATAATAAAATGTATAATATACCATCACACTGCATCTCAAACCAGGGTTCGTGATTTTATTTAAAAAAAAAACTTTGGTACTTTGTGTCTAGTATAAAACATAGCTAGATACATCCATTCTTTCCTCGGTCTTCCCCGTCTATGCTTTCCTCTGACATTCCCTTTGCACATTATTTTTCTAAGTCGATCACCATACATTCTTTATATGTAGATGCCCGAACCATCTCATTGTACTCCTTTGTACTTTCGCTCTCATATTCTCTGTTATACCGCATTCATGTAGGTATATCCCAGTTATTAAGGACGCTATAATTCAGAGTCTTTGCACTCATTCATTTTGTTTGTCTGGGTTGGTGCTATAGTATAAAAAGTTTATTGAGGGTCATCTCGGATTCTATCATTAGAGCTTAGACGAGATATGGCCCTGCTGCATTTTATAATTAACGTGCTTTGTGGAAAAATGATGGCTCGCCACTTCTTGGACGGACTCTACAGATTTACGCCCCCAGCAATTATACCTAACAGAGAGCAAGAAGTCATGATCTTTTCACGACTTGGGTAGTGCGTTCGCTGTCGCTGCTCAATACTCTGGCCTCCTCAGCCCCACACCTGAGGCGATATTCTGGTAAATTCCTTACGGCCCGAAGGCGACTGATACCGATTCGTTGCAATAGTAGAATAGCGCTTCAGTACCCTTAGTACGACTTGCAAAACTCGAGAAAAGTAAGGTTTACGGAAAATATTAAAGAGTGATTTCTCCCAAAATCTGCCGTTTTTGTTTCTTACACTTTATGGTCTTAGCAAATGAGTTACAGTGATGAAGAAAATCAAGTTCAAACAAAAAAAAACGGCAGATTTAGGGGGAAGTCACTCTTTTCTAATTGCCGTAAACTTTACATTACTCAAGTTTTGCAACTCGTACTAAGGGTACCTACTGGATATATTTACAACTGGTGTGGATCGCTCACTATCAGAGTCTGTTTGTATATTAGAACGACGTATGGATGCGTAGAATCATGTATCTGCGTATTGTTCTATTTATGTTTACAATGTTATATGTATTGTGACGTTTTGGTGTGTCACTTTCATTCCTGTACATACTTGTTAGATAAATAAATAAAGTATAAAAATTGCTCCACTTTTGTCAATGTCACCCTTATTTCAGTGAAAATCAGGTGCAGGGTTTATGCTCATTTTAAATTCGATCCCCACTTACATAGGTTTGTCAACGACGTTACCATGTTGAAAGCACCGGTTCCCATAGATCACCGAAGTTAAGCAACATTGGGCGCGGATAGTACTTGGATGGGTGACCGCTCAGGTACACCGCGGCATCTTGGACCGGTCCGTAGTCCAGTGTCAACACTTCGGACTCGTAAATGGAAGGTTGTGGATTCGGATCCCGGCGGAGCACAAAAAAATATACCATTTATATTTCGAATGTGCCTTTCGCTGAGTTGAAAAATTCATAAACCTTTACCAAAGACCGGTCACTGAAAGGTCCATCCAACCTTACAACAACTGGGTCTTGCTTGAGAATTGGCGCTTTCTACAGCGACGACCAAGCTCGCAGAGGGCTCTTGAGGTGTGATACACACAAAAACAGCGCTCACCAAATAAATAATCCTATAATCTATAATCTATAATAATCTATAATCTAAGTTGCAAGGATAATAAATAAGCTCTCAGATGTATGCCCACAAACCAACAAGTGTAGTTCGCGCTTACAAATGCTGATTGTGTACTTACAAATAAAATCCAAACCTCAAATGAACATAAGCCCCACAACTTTGCCGACCTTCCCTGAAACAGGGGTGACATTGGCAAAGTGAACCATTTTTTACAGTATGGGTGGTCAGCCTCATACCAACCTATAAGTCAAGGAATCCTAATATTATTATATATAGGTAGAGAGTTGGGAGAGTTCTGGATTCAGCCAAGGCCAACCCAGGGCTGTCGGGCTCATGATGAAACTTAGCTGCACCAGTATGTGATTGCGTAGCTTAGTAGTTTCGTTTGCACAGCTAGAAGGTTTGAGGGGCTCAGATTAAGTGTAATGAATAACGGCACTGGCTTCTGCCGGGACGACGGTGACCATTGTTCCCGGCTTAATTGGATCTCTGTCCCGGAATATAAATGGTCGGCGGAGTCCCGGAAATACGGACTTAAAGTGTGCGCACCCTATGGCCCGTATCCCCACTCAAGTGATCATACAAGCATGCCATTTTTGCATTTTCAAGGGGGTTTCAGTGAATAAATCTTGAATTGAAAAAGTGTAGAAAAAAGTGTATTTACAAAGGATTTTCTCGCATATTTACGAGTAGCATCGGCAATTCCCTGTTCAGTGTCCAGTAGTAATCTGAAGCCCCCTTGAATACTTACTTCGGTTGTTCTAAAGAAACTAGACGTGATCGGATCTCCACTTGCGACGAGGCCCTCTAATATAATCTCTAATCTAATCTTAGTTCCAAAGTTTTATTATTTAAAAAAAATAGATTTGTGAAGAGTAATGCAATTCACCAACCCAAGTCAGGTCCTGGTCAGAAACAGGTATAAATATCATCAATGTATAATTTAATTATTGTAGGTATATTTAAATGAGTAATTAATTAATGACTAGGGGCTCCGCCCCTGGCTGCTACACAGCCCAGCCCCTTAACATTAGGCAATGTGTATATTGCACATAGTTTTCTTGCATTAAAACTTGTTATATTAGAGAACATGTAAAATAAAAAATGCAGTTTTTGTAAAAAGTCTTTTAACAAAAGAAAGAAAACTAAAAGCAAATAAGAAAACGAAACCGGTTTTAATTTGCTCCATCATAGTCCTTGACTTATATGTTGGTATGAGGCTGACCACCTAAACTGTTAAAAATGTTGCACTTTGCCAATGTCACCCAACAAAAGAAGAGCCTGTATTAAGAAGGTTATGATTCTGGAGGAAATGTAAGAATTATGTTAGGACAGAAAGAAATGGCGGTTGATCTGTAATGTTGGAGGCTATCTATCTATAATCTATAATCTAAGCTGCAAAGATATGTTAACATTTAAGACTCATATTCAATGCATGCCCACAGACAGGCACATGTAGGTTCGCACCTTCACATTTTGCATGTGTACATACATATTGTTACGAAATAGGGTTCAAAAGTCTTTCAAATTAAAATACACAGGTCTTCTTATCCAGTTGTTTATTTTACACTTTTACATATTTATTTTCACAAAGCTTTCTCGACTATTCCACTTGGTTTCTGTTCACTGATCAAGTTAGTTCTATGTGTTTGTAAATCTCGTATGACACTGCTGGCCCTGCAGGCCACTTGCACCCTTTATACTCTCTAAAGCAGTATAATCTAGACCCTATAATTGCTAGACAGTTCCAGAAAGACATAGTAATTATTATTTCTCGATGCTTCACGTAATACCTAGAGTCTTCTCCACAACCATCAATCCTACCTACCAATACAATACAGGATTCTTATAATTATAACAAATACCTACTAAGCCTAGAGAATTCTACACTTATACACAATTATCGATCCTACCCACCAATACTTATGAGGATTCTTATAACTATAACTACCCATACTTATTTCAATATTTATATTTAATATTTACATAACAATATAAACAAAACCTCACGTGAATATAAACCTTGCAACTCCTGCCGCCGTTCCCTGAACCGGCGTGGCATTAGCAAAAGTGAACCGATTTTTACAGCACGGGTGGTCAGCCTCACACCAACCTATCAGTCAAGGAGCACAAAAAATATAAATGATTTACAAAAATTCTTATTTTCTTATACACATAACAGATCCAAATTAAAAGAAAGTAAAATTAGACTTAATATTTAAATTAAATTGAAATTCGTTTTGTTTTTAGTTTTGATGTCTATAATCTATAATCTATAATCTAAGCTGCAAGGATATGTAAGCATTTAAGGCTCATATGAAATGCATGCCCACAGACAGGCACATGTAGGTTCGCGCCTACACATTCTGCATGTGTGCATACAAATAAAGAAAACCTCACATGGACATAAACCTTGCAACTCCTGCCGCCGTTCCCTGAACCGGGGTGGCATTGGCAAAAGTGAACCGATTTTTACAGCACGGGTGGTCAGCCTCGTACCAACCTATCAGTCCATACATATTATTATTTGTTGATTTAAAAAAATGAAATTTGTCGTGTATGTTCCTTGACTTATGGGTTGGTATGCGGCTGACCACCCATGCTGAAAAAATGGTTCACTTTGCCAATGTCACCCCTGTTTCAGGGAACGACGGCAAGAGTTGCAGGGCTATGTTCATTTGAGATTGGGTTTTTATATTGTAGGCCCACATGCGGCATGTGTTAGCGCGAAATTATGCGTGTCTGATTGTGGGAATGCATTTAATATAAATCCTAAATGATATATATCTTTGTAGCTTAGATAAGATTAGATTAGACCCCTGTTCCAGGGAAGGTTGGCAAAATTTACAGGCAAAAGTTTGTTTGTGGGCATGCATTGTATATAAGCTTTGAATCTTTATACATCCTTGCAACTTAGATTATAGACCTCTGTGTCAGGGAAGGTCGGCAAAAGTTGTAGGGCTTATGTTCATTTGAGGTTTGTTTTTTTTTTGTAAGTACACATTCAGCATTTGTAAGCGCGAACTACACGTGTTTGTTTATGGGCATGCATCTGAGAGCTGTAAATGAATATATCCTCTGCAACTAAGATTACAGATTTAAATCCATTTTTATTTTTTTTGTTTGTTGTTTTTTTGATTTGTCTCAAATTAAAAAAAAATATCGTAAAAAAAAAAAAAACTTTTGAATTTTGCCGCTAGATGTCTATATAGTCTTTTTACATTTTCCATACATTTTCTTACATTTTCTTACATTTCAATACAAAGCAAAAAGAGGTCTAAAAAAATTAAGCGGCTTTTTAAAAATACTTTTTTCAGAAATTATAATTACTTCTACTAAAAACTACTATTTTGCGAAAAAAAATATTTTGTTGTTGTAAATATTGAAAGAAATTAAGTATATGATATTGGAGTGTGTTTCTCAAACACATACATGAATGATACTGTTTTGCAGCATATATACAAAATTTGATTTTCCATACGTCGAGAATGTATTTCATCTGCTGTCTAAATCTAAATCTAAATCTAAGCTGCAAAGATATGTAACATTTGAGATTCATATTAAATGCATTCCCACAAGCAGACATGCATAATTTCGCGCTTACACATGCTGCATGTGGACCTACAATATAAAAACCCCAAATTGTAGTGATGAAAATGATAAAATGCTGTGATGGCATTAATTTTGAAAATCGAATTCCAAGCGATGGACGACCACGAAGGGTAATATAAAAAAGGATGACCCAATTACATCTGTTGAACCAGGATCAAAATTATGGTCAAATGACCCAATCGTGGATCGAACCAGCGTTATTCTATTCCAAATACACTAGAAAAATCAGCCACTTGAACCCCTCACCGATATATGTATTAACATTTGCCTAAAAAATGCATGCCCACAAACAGGCACGTGTAAGTTTGCGTTTACAAATGCTACATGTGTACAATCAAAAACTAAACCTCAAGTGAACATAAGCCCTGCAACTTTTGCCTACCTTCGTTGAAACGGGAGTGACATTGGCAAAGTGAACCATTTTTACCGTATAGGTAGTCAGCCTCATAGCAATCTATAAGTCAAGGCATAAAAAAATAATAAAAAATAAAGAAGTTCACGTCTTGTCCCATGCTAACGTATGCAAAAGTGCCACGCATGCATGCGCGTATATAGCAGGCATTACACGGGACCCTATTTTGTTTGAATGTGCAGATATTTCATACGTAAATGCATTTTTCCATGCGATGAAAAATACAATGAATGTAATTTGTCAGAAATATTTGGTTTTCAAAAAGAACACATCACAATAAATATAAATGAATCAAATTAAAATCCGTTATGTTTGATTGATAGCTTCGTTGGTAAAATTGTTAGGCACGACACAATTGATTTTCCGTTTAGATGTTTTCTTCAAGTCCAAATCGTCTTCACTATGATTTAAAACCTTCACCCTTGGGAGCAGGAAAACACCCACTTTAAGTTAAATACCCATTGAGCGCAAGGCTGGCCCCATTACCTGTGCAAAAAAGGGTGTAGGTACGATGTTCCTCATAAGCTCATAAATCGCTCAAACGAATTGAATTAAATTTTCAGGAGACATTTAAAATATACTCAAAATGTTTTGTGTGAAGTTTGATGCTTATGTATTTATTTTCGCCATGCTTCCTTAAAAACTGTATGGAAAATTTACTCCCATGCACGGGGTTATACTAGTCGTCAATTGATTGACAAAATTTTAAAAATCATGTAGAACACCTTCGAAAAGATCGTGTAAAGTTTGATTTTTTTTTTCTTTTTTTTAAAATAGATTTGTGAAGAGAAATGCAAATCACCAACCTATTCTGCCTGGCCAGAAACAGGTATTAATATCATCAATTAATAATTAATTATTGTTTATTTTAATGAATTATCAATTAATAATTACCCAATTACATTTGTTGAACCAGGGTCAAAGTTATGGTCAAGTGACCCAGCGGGGATCGAACCAACGTTATTCTATTCCAAATACGCTAGAAAGATCGGCCCACTCGGCCCCCTCGGCCCTATATTGCGTAAGGCTGCTTAGATCTGTAGATATTTTTTTTTCACATAGGCACCCTATTGACTTTGAGAAACACGCCAGGTACTGCTAGTATCAATTAAAATTAGCAATGGTTCTATTCGTCCATAGCTATAAATCATTACAATTTGGTAGAAGGCATTTGATTATTGTATTCGTGAATATATGGACCAGATTTGTACGAGAAAATGGGTCCAAGCTTTTCTTTGTGGTTGTACCTTCTCCATGCAGCGACGGGCAAGCTCGGCACGCGAGCAGCGGTCTACTGAATAGAGAGAACGTATGTCTGCTTCCGGGTCAGCGATGCAATACCTTTTGATGAAATATTTAGCCATTTCGACAAATCAATGATTTTTTGCTAAAGATTACGAAACTAAGCAAACTTTCTGCATAAGTAAGGGGCAGCCTTACGCCAACTAATTTACTTGAAATGAAAAACAAAATTATTTAAACAAACCGATTTCAATTTGACGAATATCCTAGTGCATTTTTAAATAAAAGGAATTCAGCATACGGAGCTTCACAGCAATAAATATTTTCCAGAATTAATATCAATATTCCTTTACTAACAGGTTGGTAAGAGGCTGGCCATCCATACTGTAACAAATGGTTCACTTTGCCAATGTCATTTTTTGTTTCTGGGAAGTTCGGCAAGAGTTGCATGGCTTATGATCATTTGAGTTTATGTTTTATATAAGTCCACATGCGGTATTATGTAAGCGCGAGCTAAATACGAATCTGCTTATTGGAATGCATGAAATATGAATTTTAAATGTAATAATATATCTTTACAATTTAGATTATAGAATATCAGTATTATTGTGGATTTCTTAATGATATTTTTTGAAAAATAATAAATTATTAGTGTCATCTTTGACTCCCAAGTATCGATTAAATGCTGAAGCTAGCAAAAAATCCCCGATTATCGAGAATATACTATGGGTGACGGCACATAGCCGTGGAATATTTCTAATGTTAGGACCCCATTCAATGATATTTTTTCATAGCGTTATTGTCATCTAAAAATGTTAGTCTTCCATGCTGGCGTGTGGCACGGTTCTGCTCGTTAGACGCCGCGCCGGGTATACTGAGATGTTATATGCTAGGCTGGGTGTGGGGACGCTCAATGCTAATGGATGCCGCGCACCTATGTATGTACCAGCTCACCCCAATGTGGGGGATTGCAATCCTGCATCACACATGCCGGGACACCTAAAAAAGTGTGGTTTACAGATAATAGTTCGGTGGGAATTGCATAGATGGCATTACCACAGATATGTATGAATTCCGTTTTATTGTCTTCAAAAAAAGCACCAAGCACTAGTATAGTGGTCAAACTGAGAGAAAAAGGAAAATGTGAATGACTTCAGGCAAGGAATACTTATCTTTTTTGACAGGGGATGAACACAGCAGGTACCGACTTTTAAGAAGTTGCAATGTAAAACGGGACATTTCTTGACTTACAGATTGGTATGAAGCTGACCACACATACTGTAAAAATTGGTTATTTTTGCCAATGTCATCCCTATTTCAGGGGAAGTCGGCAACAGTTGTTCAATGTTCATGTTTACAGGGTTTATGTTTATCTGAGATTTACTTTGTAAGTAGGCACATACCTATGCGGCATGGCGTAGCACGAACTTATACGTGTCTGCTTGCGACCATGCATTAAATATGAATCTCACAATGCTTGTATGGCATTCTTCCAACTCTTCCAACTCTTTCAAACTTACCTACAAAATGTACAAACTCATAAGTGAAAACGGTACTCATGGTATCGCACGGTTTTTCTAAATGGTAAGACCATAATATATGGCAATCTACCTGGTCTAGTGGACCAGTGTGAGCAACTTGATTCTGTGCAAAGAAGAGCGGTGAAGCTGATTGATGACCCTAATCTCACAGCCAACCTATGTACATTCTCTCGAGCACAGAAGGAAAGTTGGAATGTTCAGTCTCTTCAATCGGTACTATAATGGTGTCTGTTCCGATGAAATATCCTCACTTATTCCTCCTCCTCTCGTCACAACAAGGACAAATCGTTAAACGACTCACATTTATCAAAATGTATCAAAACTACGAGAACTTGGTATTACCATGACTCATTCCTTTGCCAAACTGCCCGTTTATGGAACGAGGTACCGCGTACCGGTACCAGTGCTCCCAACCCAATTTAACCTTGTCCTATTAAAAACCAATATTAATCGCCACTTCCTTTCAGTGTCTCAAAACAAAATCAACACAACACTTCGCAGCTAACAGCCCCTACTACAAAAGATCAGGACATTAACCGCCACATCACTAACAGCTCTACGGCACTACAACAAGTGTCATAGATCCCAAGAGTCTCTGAAATCTAGGGAGTCTCCCGCACAAGATTCACAAATAAAAATAACTTAGCTAGTACATAATCCATTCTTTTTCATTCCATTTTTTTTTTGGAACAAAATACATGTTATTAAGGCAAATACAGAATAGGGGAGTTTTACCTACCATTAAAACTCTTATTATGTTTCTATAGATGTCTGGAGTCCATATTATGAGAGAAACAATCACTTTTCCCCTTTTATGTGGTTTTTTAGTCTATTCCTGGGTCTTTGATTTGCACTTTTTTTACACTTTAGGCACTTTCTACTCTATGGTCGCTTTTTCCCCATTTCCTGTTCCCTATTTCCAGTTTCCCCATAACCCGGTCGCAATTTTTCATAAAGCTCATAATACACCAGGTAGGGGTTACCTGGACTCCAGACATCTATAGAAACATAATAAGAGTTTTAATGGTAGGTAAAACTCCCCTATTATGTGTTCTGAGAGATGTCTGGAGTCCATATTATGAGAGATCTGTCTATTATCTCCTGGTGACCGGGGACGTCTTTATTTGATATTAACTGGTTGAAATAGGGAAAGATCTTCTGGAGCTGTATGTTTCAACATCTCTTTCTGATAGTATTTTCTGAAAGTGTTTTCCTTTTTCCAGTTGCCTCTTTCCAGTATGTTATCTATTGGATTAAGTGATGCGACCGCTGAACGTGTGCTGCCGGGAGTGGCCTCTACTCCTGCTGATTTTAGCGTGTTCTTTACCCATCCTCCTATGATTGTTCTTGCAGCTGCCTTCACTTGTACTCGGGTGCTGATGAACAGGTTATAAAGATTTTGTCCTGATCTCCTTTCGCGTGATAGTTCAATCAGCTTCCTTATCCAGAAGACTGGGTTGACGTTGTGTTCCTTGGATTCCAGAAGTCTCCGATTAGATTGTCGGTGTTTGAGGGTATCTGTTTTTGATCTAAAGAATGGAATTAACACAATTGATGTGCCTTCGTCGAGAATGTTTCCTTCTGTGATATTTAGCAAGGTCAGATCGTGTACTCTTCTTCCTGAAGATAACAGAAGTAAGATTGCCGTTCTACACGCAACTTCATAGAGAGAATCTGATCGAGGAGTGTTCCTGACTAGCCAGTCTCTCACTATCTGCCGATTCCACACAGGGGACTTAGGAGGGTTGATCTTTACCATTGCTAGTGCTTTTAATGTTTTTAAATTTAATTTCACTAGGAAATCTGAGCTGAGATTATTTTCCATCATTGCGTTGCAGAAGGTTACGATGGCTGACTTGTGTACCAGCATAGTCCTGTATGATAGTTTTTCGTTAATGAACAGTTGCGCTAGATACCTTGCCAATTGATTAGGAGATGGTGTGTTGGGATGGGTATTATTCGCCAGTATCCAGCGGCACCATCTTTGCCAAGCAGGTTTATATGTGTTGAGTGGGGAAGCTCGCCATCCTGACAGGAACAGTCTTTTCTCTTCCGCGTTCCAGGAATTTAAGATACTGTCCCCAGTCCCAATTTTCCACACTTCCATTTCCAGATCCTGAATCCTGGGTGGTGGATTGCCTGTTGATGTGTTGATTAGTACTGACACCAGGTTCGGTATTTGCATCGGAGGTACGAGTGATCGACGAATTAAGTCTGGACGCCAGAAGACCCTCTGCCACCTCGGGACCACGAGTAGGTAAGTTCCGGTCGCCCCGTTTAGGTGCCTCAGGATCCTCGGTATAAGGTTTGGCGGAGGAAATATCCGACCCACATTGTAGAGCCAGTGCCGACTGAAGGCGTTTTGAAAGATTGCGCATGAGTCTGTGGAGTCTCTGGACACGTAAGTTGAACTCATGTGTGCCATGGTGGATGCGAACAGGTCTATATCTGGTACTCCGAAATGATTGAAAATGGCCTTCGTTGCTGTTGGTAAGAGATGCCACTCTGGAGGGGATCTTCCTCTTGATAGGTGATCCGCGTCTCCGTATCTTCCCGGTAGGTACTGCGCTGTTAGCGAGATTTCCCATTGGTCTGCCAGAGTCAACAGATCTCGAGTAAGATTTAGGAGTGTTTTGGATCTGGTGCCCCCTTCCTTGCGGATGTAGGCGACTACTGTCGTGTTGTCTGATTGTACCAGAATTTCGGAGCCGGAAAGGTCGTGCGCTGTGCGTTGCAGGGTTGCAAAAACAGCGAACAACTCTTTTCGGTTGGAGTGCTACTTCTTTTGTTGAACGGTCCACTGTCCTGACAGCATCAAGTCGTCCAGAGTTGCTCCCCAAGCTAAGTCTGACGCATCTGTTGTCAAGAAATGTCCGAAGGTTTCCCTGTGGATGGAACTTGATTCGTTCGCATTCCCTATCCACCACTCTATTTCTTGTAAGCTGTCCTCGGTCATTTGTATGGACCCTCTTGGTGACAGGTGCTTCAGTGGCTTGCTCGCTATCTGCAATTGTCTGCAGTGGAGGCGACCATGAAGCTGGCAAAGTTTAGTCTTCCTAGGAGACTTTCCGCCAGTTTTAAGGACCATTTTCGAGAAGTCAGTATTGCTCGAAGTGAGTGGCACAATGCCTCTTGCTTCCGGTAAGAAAGACCTACTTGGTGACAGGTGCTTCAGTGGCCTGCTCGCTATCTGCAATTGTCTGCAGTGGAGGCGACCATGAAGCTGGCAAAGTTTAGTCTTCCTAGGAGACTTTCCGCCAGTTTTAAGGACCATTTTCGAGAAGTCAGTATTGCTCGAAGTGAGTGGCACAATGCCTCTTGCTTCCGGTAAGAAAGACCTACTTGGTGACAGGTGCTTCAGTGGCCTGCTCGCTATCTGCAATTGTCTGCAGTGGAGGCGACCATGAAGCTGGCAAAGTTTAGTCTTCCTGGGAGACTTTCCGCCAGTTTTAAGGACCATTTTCGAGAAGTCAGTATTGCTCGAAGTGAGTGGCACAATGCCTCTTGCTTCCGGTAAGAAAGGAATTTGCAATTGTTGTGCGTGTCCCAAACGATTCCCAAGTACTCTAATTGTTGAGTGGGGAAGAGCACTGACTTCTGGAGATTTACATACCACCCCAGAGATTGTAGGATATCTACTGCTAGATGCGATTGCCGACAAAGATCGTCCTTGGATTGGCTCGCAAGGAGGAAGTCGTCGAGATAAACGATTGTCCGAATACCTCGTCGCCTCAGTAGTTGGGCTACCCAATTTGTAAGGGTTGCAAACATTCTGGGGGCAGATGAAAGGCCAAAGGGCAGACTTGTCATCTGAAGTAATTCTCCTCGATAGACCAGTCGCAAAAATCTCCAATGTTTCTGTGCACTTGGGAGATGAAAGAAGGCTTGCGATAGGTCTATTTTCGACAACCAATTGTTTGGCTGCAGAAACTCTGGCACTTTGTAGTGGCTATGAGTTTGAACGGAACCGGGTCCAGGAAGAAGTTTAACGATTTCAGGTTGAAAATCATTCTCGAGGAACGGTCCGATTTGGGTGTTAGGAACATTTTTGATAAGAAGCTGGGAGATGACTCCGCGGCCTCTATAACGCCGAATTCGGTCATTTCCTTTATTTGAGAGTTTGACGATGGATCTGAGAATGGCGGTACACAATGGCATATTGTTACCGACTTTGATGTATGGAAGTGAAGCATGGACAGTGAATGATAGCGAAATGAGTAAAGTATGTACGGTGGAAATGAAGCATTTGAGAAGCATGACAGGAAAAACTCTGAGGGATAGAGTTAGGAATGAATGGGTAAAAAAAGAATGTAATTTGAAAGAGGATGTGAAAGTTAAGGTACAAAAGAATGTGATGAGATGGTTTGGGCATGTGGAAAGAATGAACGATGATAGACTGACAAAGTATGTATACAAAGAAAGTGTGAAAGGAAAAAGAGGGAAGGGACGACCGAGAAAAGTATGGAGTGATCAGATTGAGGAGATTGTGAAAGAATGGGATATACAAAGTGAGCGTAAAAGAAGAAAATGCATGAAAAAGGTGATGGATATGAATGAATTGAAAGAGGTATGTAAGGATAGGAAAAAATGGAGGCAACTCTGCAGAGGCTCTGGCCACCCCTAGCGGAATGGCGACAGAGTTACAGTTACAGTTACAGAGAGTCCATTTCGGGTGAAGGACTCGTCTGGTATAGCATTAAGGTCTTTTTGTGTGGTAATATCAGAGGGGGAATTGAGATGAAAGGTATTCTTACTCCGATTATCATCTTCAGGATGTGGTTTGGTGCTCCGAGTGACGTCCAAACCTGTAGGGAGGACTTCAAGCATCCTCTGCGAAATGGTTTCTTGTCATTTTCGTGGATGCCTCCGTCTGTCTCCTTTGAGATTTCCTGACCGTGTGTTATTCCCTGCCCTTTTTTCTCTTGAAGAGAAATTTGGAGCGTCTCTAAGGCCTCGATTGCTTTCCGCAGTGGGTCGTTGCTGCCCTCTAAAAAACTGATTCCTTTTCTGTACTGGAACGTGCGGTTTCGATGAGGTGCTGGGTTGAGGGCACTGGGTCTTCACTGACAATTTGTCGGTGGTCCCCACTCTAGAGAAAAAAGACGTGAGACTGTCTTTGCCAAACAAGTGTTCGGTACTCAGCGGGAATTTGTTTAACCCCTCTCACATGCTCTTCCTTAACATGCCCTAGCACAGCTTTCCTGCGGAACTGGAGGGCCTCTGTCCGCCTCCCCCATACCGTCTGGAGGATGTCTTCCGAGACTTTCTGGTATGGCGAGTCCAGAGCGAACAGCGTTTTGACTTTTTCGAAAAGGGCTTTCCTCGCCAAAGTCGTGTCGCTCCGGGCTCCCCAGTTGACCAAGGTCTGAAGCCCAGACTGGAACTCCTCTTTCTGGATGAGGAGGGCGTGGGACATGGCTGCAAACGACCGCTCGCCTGAATAGGGGAGCTTACGTCGCACTGGCGAAGTTCATCGTTCACTGCCAGGTCGACGAACGCCGGTTCTGCCAGGTACTTTTTCTGTACCTCGGCGTACCTTACTCCGGCCCAGTTTTCACTGTCGAAGTGCTGGAGCCTTTGGAGCGCTTCGACCCTGTTGCTCTTGGCCTTGGGGTGAGCTGGTTCTTCCACCGTTGTGGCGGCTTCCTGGAAGCTCAGCAGTAGCTCTTCCTGGGCCTCCTCATTCTCTTCCAGTCCCGAAGGTTGTTAGAGGAAGTTGCTGGAAGAGTTTCCTGCCGCCGATTCAACGAGATTTTCCATAGAACTGGCGGGCCAGTCACCGAAAACTGCGTTCGTCAGCATCACGATGTGGGAAACCAGATAATCTATCCTTGGGTCCAAGACAACCCTCAGCCGTTTCTGACGCCGCGGCGGTGGACCTGATTCCGAAGTGTCGTATCCGCGTTTTAGTGACGCATCACCTGAATCCTGTGAGATTTCGTCGAGAGGTTGCCCTTTATTGTTATCACAACTCATAACATTGATTTTGATGTTATATAAAGTAAAAACTCCGTTAAAATAACGAAAAACGTTTTTCGTAAATATGACAGCGTGGCATAACCAACAAAAATATGTATGCGAACTTTTAACCACCACAATATCACCTGTTTTAGTTTTTAATTGTTCACAAGGACACAAGATGGTAAAATAACACTCTTTTAAATGTTTTTGCCCAGGAATATTGTCAATTCACTCAAATTTTCGAAGGTAAAATCAACTGACATGTGACCACAAGGGGAAAATGACGCTTTATGAAAAATTGCGACCGGGTTATGGGGAAACTGGAAATAGGGAACAGGAAATGGGGAAAAAGCGACCATAGAGTAGAAAGTGCCTAAAGTGTAAAAAAAGTGCAAATCAAAGACCCAGGAATAGACTAAAAAACCACATAAAAGGGGAAAAGTGATTGTTTCTCTCATAATATGGACTCCAGACATCTCTCAGAACACATAATAGTAAGTATGGCTGTGGACTTAGCTTGAATTGTAGAGCAGTTGATGTGTTTTTTTGCGGCCGAACTCTGCTCGTCGCTACAGAGCAGAGCTCCCCAAACTCTGAATAAGTGATGAAGTAATTCGAATGGCCATTTTTCAGTCGCGCCCCTTCCGAGCCCGGGGGACCTCTTCAAGACTGCTAACGGCCTGATACCCCAAAACAGAGCTGCTCAAAATATGTAAAGTATCTGTATAGAACCCGTTTTTTTGTCAATCCATTTATGAAGAAGAACAATTCACCAACCTGTTTGGCGTAACCAGGAACAGGTATTAACATAATCAATGAATATTCATTATTTTTTAATGAATTATTTTCGAATAATTATCCAATGGCATCTGTTCAACCAGGTTAAAAGTTATCGTTGAAAGGACACGGCGGGGTTCCAACTTGTGCTTGTTTCAGTAAACCTAATTGAAGTCCCAACGCCTTATCGGCTCGTCCTTACCAGCGATTTAAAAAGAACAAGTTGCAAGGCTTATGCTCATTTGAGATTTGAGTGTTTATTCTGTTATATATATGATAGATTGGTATATAAGTAAGCTCTCTTTTCATAATAATTACCTCTCTATAACCTTGACTTAAAGGATGATGCTGACCACCTATACTGTAATAAATGGTCCACTTTACCAATGCGTCAGGGAAGGCAAGAGTTGTCGCCTCACTGGATTTTGCATCGCAGCTCCCGATGACGGGTGGTTCTCATTTCTTGTGAAAGCTGAGTATATCTTGGTAGTATTTTTTTTTAGTTTGAAAGAAACACCAAAACGGGAAACCATTTCTGACACCTCGGTGGTGATCAAACCTTAGCCCTTTGGCATGGAACTTAAGCGGTCTACCAACTAGACTACCGATCTGATGAACTTAAAAGTAATATGTCATTTTTTAACCTTCTATCGATAGCGTAAATAATAGAGTGCCTCATTTCTGAGCAGTCAGTCAGGGTCGAATCCTAGGGTGTTAGACTTTATATTATCCTATCTAAAATGAAAATCCTGAACACACTTCTTCTCCTTCTTGTCACTCGTCGTGAAGATTGACAATCATCCTAGCAATGTGCAGTGTGCACCTTTGATACTGATGTACGAAAAACTTACCTATGTAAATAAATAGATTTCACACACCACATGCGATTCTTTCGGTGACAACGCGGCCAGAAGTTACACTGCTGTGTAGCTTAGTTGCGTTTTTATCAGTTGAAGTATTAATGGGAGATTCAGTTTTTTGTTTCAATTTGAACGAATAAGTTCGCCTAGTTTGGGAAGCTCTGGCCGCCGCCACAATACTGTACGATGAAAAAATATCCTAAACAAGAGTGAAAATTTAATAACGCATCTAATGGGCAATGTTGGTGGGCTCTGAATTTTGTATAAACCTCTCTCTCTGCCTGAGTACGTCCAACTTAGTACTCCCATAAATATATTATTTCCATGAGATATATTTCAACTTATACTTTATATTAAATGTTAATATATTATGTTAATATTACTTGTGTAAGCTGGTATGAAGCTGATCACCCATACTGTAAAAAAATCGTTCACTTTGCCAATGTCACCCCTATTTCTGGGAAGGTCGGCAAGAGTTGCAGGGCTAATGTTCTAATAATGTAATATATCTTCGCAAGTTTGATTATAGATTAGAGAATAGATATATCTTTGCAAGTTGCATCTAAGTTAGATTATTGACGAATAGTCCATGTCGAGAGCGCGGGTTCGAATCCCACCGAAGCTAAGATGTCAGACATGATTTCCCGTTTCGGTGTTTATTTCGAACCCAAAATAAAATTTCGGCAAGGCTTACTCAGCCTTTACAAAAAAATGAGTACTAACCCCCTCGGGAGCTATGAATCTACTGGTTCAACTCAAGTCTTAAGCGTAAGGCCGACCCCCTTTCCTTAGAAAATAAATAGGTTCAACGCAAACCACAATGAAAGAAACGTAAAAATTGACAACGTTTCGTTGGAATCGTATCCAATGTGAGACCTTATTAACAAAATAATGAGCCATGTGACGTCACAACTTTTTGATGTTTTGAAATCTGCGGACATCATTCTAGAACATGTATACGCCTTCAGGGTGGCAGGTCCCAGGGCTGCCATACGAGAGATGGTACCTATATTATTTATTCGGCCATTTTACCTTTTTGTTGGCGCGAATGAGCAATGTCGGACTTGCTGAACGTTTTAAAAATGGAACACCATGCCAAGCAGCGCCCTTTAGTTATGAACACTACATTGTAGAAACAACTAAATAGCTTTGAATTACGAGTCATGGACACTATTCTGACCTGGAGAGTAATTTAAAATTTAAATAGAAAACACAGCATTTTGAGATGTTTCTTAATGAAAATTTAAATAAAATAAGATAGATTTTCGATGGAACAGTTGCTCTTGACTTAATATACCTTTGAGTTAATCCTTCATAATCACTCAACATGGGTGTCTCCTGAGAACGTTTATTACGACACAACGAAACATCGATAATAAAGTTTGTTCTCCAATATCGGATCGTAAATTATAAGAATTAGTAAATTCATTTTATTTTGATATGCCTTTCCATCAGTAATAGACTAATAGTTTACGCTACTGATTTTTAATCAGAAGGTAATGGGCTCGCTTTACGGAGGAGTAGAAAATTTTCCTCTTTGCTTCTGAAAAAAGTGTCAGCCTTTATCAAAGACCGATCACCAAAGGTCTATACGGCCTTACAGCAATTGGGGTTTTTTTGGAAATTGGCGCTTTTGAGAATTGCGAGGTACAGACCAGTGTAAGTATTCCGCATGTCAAACATGGTGTAAGTCTCACCGCGATTGCGTAGACCGAAAATGTATGGAATATAGAACGACATTCCTAGAGAGTGATTTAGGTTCAAGAGTCTCAACATATTTTGATATATGCAATCGCGGTGAGTGTACGAAATATTTTATACTTGGGGTATTGAGGTCTATTGGTTAGTATTACGAGCTCGTAAACGGAATATTTTGTGTTTGATTTGACGTCATTGAAGATTTTTTGAACATTATTGCATCTTATAAAATCAACGATATTTCGATACCTTAGGTATAACTGAATAAGTAAGATATCAAGCTAACAGGGGTTTCTCAGATAAATGCACCTTTTTCCTATTTATACGAGAGAAAACACTTCAAAAGTGTGAAGCTCCTGTAGTGTTTTTCATGAGCACATCCCTTTCACGAGTTTACTTAAGTTTTTTTTTTTTTTTTTTTTTTTTTTTTTATTGTAGCAAAATAATGCTAATTTAAACAATTTGATATCAAGTCAAAACAAAAAACAGTTTTGTCAGAGGCGCTGTGCAAGTAGGAACCTTACAGCTTTCTCCTTTTAAATTTGATTACGTCACTAGTTTGTTTGATTTCTGCTGGTACTTTATTATATTCATCAAATCCTCTGTGCAGAACTCCTCTGTCATATTTCACTGTTCTTACTTTTAACTTTCTTAAATCATTTTTCCCTCTAGTATCATAGCTATGTACATCCTTATTTCTAATTATGAATTTATCCAAATAAACAGGCAATAACTTATTTTCTAATCTATATATAAACATAAATGCATTCAACTTAAGATACTCCTCCACATTCAACCACTCTAAGCTAACCAACATATCTGAAATTTTAGTATCATACTTCTGATTTAGAATCATTCTCATCGCTTTATTTTGTAATTTTTGGAACGAATTTAGATATTCTTTATTTGCCATGTATATAATTGTTGAGCAATATGAGAAATGAGGCTTAATCATAGTATTATAAACATTTATTTTATATTCAGTATTTAAAAATTTCTTTATCCTACTTAATAATCCTATTTTTTTGCTAACTTTTTTAATTATATGATCAAAATGGTACTTAAAATTTAACTTATCATCTATTATAACACCTAAATACTTAATTCTATCAACTATTTCTAATTTCTTATTATAAACCTGAACATTAATGCTACATTTATTTCTATTATTCAGTATTATTACTTTTGATTTCTCAGTGTTCAATTTTAGTTTATTCTTATTTAACCACTTTTCTGTCATTTTCATAACATTATTTACTTCTCTTTCTATAATATTTATATCTTCACCAACAAAATATATTAATGTGTCGTCTGCAAACAAATGAAACCTACATCCACTGCCACTGGTAATATTTATGATGTCATTTATATACAAAATAAATAAAATTGGCCCCAATTTGGATCCTTGTGGTACGCCAGTGACAATTTCCCTTTGGTTGGAACATTTGTGGGAGATTTTAACTTTTTGTTTGCGCATCAATAAGTAGTTGCTTATCCTAGCTTATCCTATTATATATATAAGTTACACCCAATGACATGTTTTATCCACAAATTCTCAAATCAGTGAATCAGCTCTTATTCATTTTTACCTTAAGGTGGCGATTTATTTGTTTTATTTTTCTCCAAAATGGTGGAAAATGAGTTTGATGGGTGGTAGTCAAAATGATGGTTGTGGGATGGGGAGTGGGAGAAGGGCGAGGTAGGAAGTTAATAATGAATGACCCGGTGACAAAATGAGGATTAAAATTGCGTTCAGGTCGCGCTGCGAAATTTGAAAAGCGCTTTAAAAATGTACGTGAGCGAAATTTATACGTTAATTTTATTTTAATTGAGCGGTATTGGATTTTCGCGCCCCCTCGACGTGACAACGCAGAAATAATATAGTATTAAACGTTCGCCGAGCATGGTGTGCGAGCTTTTTAGAGTAATTTAGGACACATGGGGATCTTTTTTTTGATCCCCACATTAAGTTATGTTGACACTGGCGCCTCTGCTGTGCACGGGAAATCTCCACAACGAAGAAGAAGATTTTTTTAACACGATCGAAAGATTTATATCAACTGAGCGGTCGATAGCTCATTTGGTAGAGCGCTCCCGTTAAATGACAGTAGACTAGGGTTTCCTCTACACTTAGGCTGCCAGGAATGATATTCCGTTTAGACGTTTATTTCAAGCTCAAAACTATAACCCAACCTGTACAATAAATAAAAACATACGCCCTGGGGTTGAAGCCTCGACGGCACGGCCGTCGGTAGATCTTACCGTACATATTTGAAGATAAAACAGAATATAACATGGCGGTGAGTGAACAGCTGATTGTGCTCCATAAAAAATGGATCAGGTTTTATTCCGTCCTAATTCAAATAGATGTACGGTAAGTTCAATCGACGGCCGTCAAGACTTCCACCCCCCCCCCCCCCTGGGGAGCAGCGACACCCTCATCTCAATGTGGAATGCCGAGTGGTTGGCGTAAGGCCGGCTCCCTAAAATATAAAAGTAGATATACCTTTTTATTGTAACAAATCTTAAAAACGTAAATGTTTTTTGTGGTTATTAAACGGTAATTCAAAGTTTTCTGTGGAAGTATTCTATTAATAAGTATGTGAAAGTTTGAAACTTTAAAAAGTGGGGTTTGGAAGCCGGTAACCCCACAAACAAAAGTATTTGAAGAATATTAAAACATCGTTTACTGGTACCCTGCCCGCTCGCTCTTTACAAAATTACTAGGGTTGCGAATACGAGTGGTTTTAAAATTACGAACAGATTATTTTCTTCATGTTTTAGCACTGTTTGTATCTAGAGTGGTGATCTTCAAAGAAATTAATTCCAGATGGAATTATATTGGGATGTAACTGTAGCCCGGTCACCATTCCGCTAGCGGTGGCTAGAGCCTGTGCAGAGTTGCCTCCTCTTTTTCTTATCCGTACAAACCTCTATTAATTAATTCATATCCATCACCTTATTCGTATATTTTCTTCTTTTACAATCGCTTTGTATACCCAATGCTTTCGCAATTTCACCAATCTGATACAGACATAGTTTTGTCGGCCTTCCCTTTTCTCTTTGTACTTTCACATTTTCTCTGTATATACACTTTGTATCTACTGGTTTTATCATCCATTCTTTCTACATGTTCAAATCATCTCATCACATTCTTTTGTACCAATTGTATCCTTACTTTCACATCGTCATTTCAACTTAAATTGGTCTATTACTTATTCATTCTTAACTCTATCTCTTATAGTTTTTCCTGACCTCCTCTTCAAGTGTTTCATTTCCACCGTACATATGTGATATGTAAATTACTTAATAATAATAATAATAATAATTGGACAATTTGTATACAGCGCCGTTTAGTGGCACTAGCCACCCCAAGGGCGCTTTTATGTGTTGAAGCTTCTGTTAAACAAATGTGTCTTAAGCAACTTCCTGAAACTGCCAACACTGGTCTCTGTTCTCAACTCCAGAGGTAGACTATTCCAGCAGGATGGACCAGCCGAACTAAAAGCCCTGTCTCCGAAACCAGTTCTGTTCCGTCGAAGAGGCAGTTGAAGCCTGTTTACGGCGTCACTCTGTGCAGAACGAAGAGTGCATCGTTTTCCACCTATCTGGTCGACTCTGCACAATTCACACAAGTACGATGGGGCAACTCCTCTGAGGGTATTAAAAACAGAAACACATATTTTGTACTCAATCCTCTCTGGGACTCGCAGCCAATGAAGGCGCCGCAACAGAGGAGAGACATGGTCAGTTTTTCGTCCTCCTAAAAGTAATTTGGCTGCAGCATTAAAGACGGACTGCAGTCTAGACTGCTGAAACCTTGGAAGACCCCAGAACAGACCATTGCAATAATCCAGTCTCGACACAACAAAGGACGCAATGAGAATCTTAGCAGCTTCGGATGTCAAACAGTTCCTGACCCATCTCAACTGCCTCAGGTGAAAAAAACAGGAGCTCACAGTCGAGCTTATTTGCGTACTCATGGAAAGAGTGTTGTCAAGATGGACCCCAAGAAACTTAATTGAGCTAGATGGATATACATCCAGGCCCATTACTTTAATTGGTGAAGAGCCAAGCAAGTGTTTCCTACCAGGAGACGACATCCAGATGAATTCTGTCTTGTCTGGATTCATTCTAAGGCGACACCTTGCCATCCACTCAGCCACCACTTCAATGCACCGGACCATCTCAAGACTACAGGCATCTGTCATAGATGGCTGACAGAAACGACAAAGTAGAATATCATCAGCATAAGAATAGTAGCTGGTGCCGTTCATCAGTACAGTGCTCTCAAGATCATTTGTGTACAGGGTAAAAAGTAAAGGCCCGAGCACAGATCCCTGAGGCACACCACAGTCCATGGGCATACCTGATGACTCACCATCAACATCCACAGTCTGACATCTGCCTTTCAGATATGAAGATAGCAGTTTAGATACTCCTCCTCGGACTCCGTACAACCTATCAAGCTTAGTGATGAGTATACTGTGATCAACAGTGTCGAAGGCAGCGCTCATGTCAAGTACTGCCACCATGGCAAGAGCACCGTCCCCAACCGCAGCTATCACATCATTCACAATGCGAAGTAAGGCAGTCTCAGTGGAATGAGCTTTTCTATATGCTGACTGAAACTTAGACAGATATCCGCCTCGCTCCATGTGCTGAGTGAGTTGCCAAACAACGGCCTTCTCAATAATTTTCGATATAAAAGGAACGGACGACACAGGTCTATAATTTTCCACAGAATCAGCTGGAAGGCTTGATTTTTTGAGAATTGGTGTAACAATTGATTTTTTAAGTTCCGTGGGAAAAATACACTCATTTTGCTGTCACTTGTAGTCCATACTTCACTTCCATATGTGTTGGGTTTCTCGAAACCTACCTGATCCTATGCCCAATGCATGTAGGTAGTTGTCTAATAAACTTTCATCCAGAGTTGTTCGGTCATTTCAGTTAGTAGGAGTTATTACAACGTTGTGGTAACAAAAGGATGGCTATTTGGTGCGCGCTGTTTTTTTGTGAACCACACCTCAAGACCTCTTTGTAAGTTAACAAGAAAGCGCATATTGTTCAAGCGATACCCAGTTGCTCTGAAGCTGGATAGAGCTTCGTGATTTATCTTTGATGAGGGCACAATAATTATTCAACCAAGCGAGAATATAACTCGTATCCTTGCGAATCTAATCTAAACAGAGCCCGTAGATATTTCACTTCAAAGCAGTTACTTGCTCTGTTTTCATCCCAAATCCACCCCATTATTGAGTGCCACAGTCATCTCTGGTCAGGTTTTTCAAAGATACTGTATGATCAACTTGATTCTGTGCAAAGAAGATCAGTAAAGATCATCGATGACCCTACTCTCACAGCGAACCTACATTCCGATGATTTAGAAAGAGGGTTGACATGCTTAGCCTCTTCTATTGGTACTGTATCGGTGCCTTTTCTCATTAAATATCTTCACTTATACCTTCTCCCCTTGTCACAGCAAAGGAAACTTGTAGGACGGCTCACATTTATCCATTTGCAGTCGATATCAAAACGATGAGAACTTGGTGCTATCACGACTCATTCCTTTGCCAAACTGTCCGTTTATGAAACAAGTTATCTGTATCGATGTTCTCACCCCAATTTAACCTTGTTCTATTGAAAACAAATATCAATCGCCACTTCTTTTCAGTAAGCCAAAACAAAGGCAATGCAGCACACAACTAGAACCACTGCTATATCAGGATATCAACCGCTAGCTCACCAGCGACCACACCTCTACGGAATTTCAATAAGTTTCATATATCTTTAAATGTCCTGAAATCTGAAGAGTCTTCTGCAAAGGATTCCTTTAAAAACTCATACTTTCAATACTGCTTAATGTTGTTCATGTGTTAGTGGACCCCATCAAGCCATGAGATCCAAAAGTCATCACACGTCTAACAATCTGACATCCCTGCTGCTTTTCATCCGGAGTCCGCTTTGTTCCATCTTTTGTTTGTTTGTTTGTGTAGTTGATGTTAATGTCTTGCCTCCCGCCCACGCCAAGCTCCTTCACTTCATTAATCTCTGCCCAGGGGTGCGGGGTTCGATTCCCTGTGAGGACAGACTTGACGTGGCAGCTATACGTTTTGAAATTTAAATTTCGGCAAAACGCGCAAACTTTTCGCCGCTCAAAAACGCTTGAAATTCAGAATGTTAATGAAGCAAAAACTCTGGCATTCTTTCATTTTGGATGTGCTAGTGATGAAGAATAGTAAAGTAAAATTGCTACTGAGATTGGCCATCGTGGTAGAATTCTCAATATAAAAATTGTATCAAAGCTACACATATAAAGCAACCTCTTAACGCGTGGTTCCCGAAGAAATCCTCGCATGTGGCGTATGGAATCTATTTAAGGATAAAACAAAGCTGTTTTGCTTTTTTCCTTAATGATAAACGATTACAAATAATGCCTCTACAATCAATAAAAATGGAATCTATTTATTTTATAGGTAAGTGTGACGGCCTTACGCCACTCACTTAAATTAAATTTAGGGTTTCTCAGCTCTCAAGCAAGCTGATACTCATTTCAAATGAAGGCTGAGTAAGCCTTGACAGAGTTTTGTCAAGGGTTGTGTATCTAGTTGATAGCTTAGTTGGTAGAATGCTTGCATTCCATGCCTAGAGCTTAATTTCAATTCCTACAAAGGGTGTCAGAAATGATTTCCCGTTTCGATGTTTATTTCATACCCAAAATATAGTACCGTCAAAGGTTACTCAGCCTTCACAAGAAACGAGTACCAGCGCCGCCAGGAGCTGGGAAACTCCTACTTCAACTAAAGTAGACCAGATCGGAAATTTCTTTAAAAAAGTTGGAAGCCTACTGCATTTTCAAAAACATTAAAGTTATTAATATATTTTTAATGGTTTCGGGATTACGATGTTTTACATAATTTGTTCGTGTAAAACATCCTCGGATTATAAAGTTTAAGTTGGGATGAGGAGGACCCCACTCGCTTAGCAGTAATTTAACTCAGCCACCCCTTTTCATTCATCTGGCGGCTCCATTAGAGGGATGAATAAAATCATAATCCCGCCACAGTCTGCCCACCATTCGTATTCATACGTCAGCGGAGAAACAGGCGGGGTATTATACTGGAAATATTCAAAATGTTAAATAGTGGGGATGGCTGTAGGTTGTGGCTATAAATTTAGCATCTTTTAATTCAAACATCTATTATATTATTTGTACATTGAAGCTTTCACGGCCGGTTTTTGTTGACATAACAATCACTTTTTTCGGGCTGTGTAGCCGTGGTCTGGTTGATTCTTTCCGGACAGTTTCGCCCATTGCTCCGATGGGCATTATCAACGGTTGGCCAGTCGCTGTGATCTTTTCACAGGATCCTGCCCATTCGCTCATTGCTCCGATGGGAATTATCAGCGGTTGGCCAGTCGCTGTGATCTTCTCACAGGATCCTGCCCATTCGCTCATTGCTCCGATGGGAATTATCAGCGGTTGGCCAGTCACTGTGATCTTCTCACAGGATCCTGCCCATTCGCTCATTGCTCCGATGGGAATTATCAGCGGTTGGCCAGTCGCTGTGATCTTCTTACAGGATCCTGAGCAATGGGCGAAACTGTCCGGAAAGAATCAAGCAGACCACGGCTATACAGCCCGAAAAAAGGGATTGCTATGTCAATCTATTATATTGTTACGAACGTGTGGGATTCGTTGAACGTATAACTAGCCAGGTTGCCAGTATAATGATGAAATAAATAATAATAAATTTCTCAAATGCCGCACATATAAATGCAAGTAAAGATTTTGTGGGACAGACAGAGTCTCTGTGACCATTGTGACGCGAAGACCTATACGCAGAGAGTGAAGAGTGAACAGGTAAAATAAATTATTTTTGTAAGAGAAGAATATGGTGCAAGAGAAAGTGTAAGAAGGGGAAAAAAAATAAGTTTATTAATGTGGTTTGGACATTTGACGAGAATGTGTGATGAAAGACTGCCGAAAAAAGTGAACGATGCGATGCAAGAATAGATAGATTTTGAGGTAGAGGAAGGCCGAGAAAGGTATGGCTGGACCAAATTCCTGAAATAGCGAATGAATGTGATATCCATCCATTCGGAATAATAAAAGGAGAGCTTGTATAAAAGAGGTCAGCATTTCCAACAAATGAAAACCAGGTCCCTGGGAAGTTGAAAAACCCCCCTCGATCAAGTGAGCGCTTGGCGGGAGGCCGGCCCCCTTACTCGTGAAAGTAAAAAGCTTTCATACGCTACTTGCGAGCCCTTTGGACACAACACGATAAGAAGATTAACCATATCTGCAGCTTAGCTGGCTAAACTTAAAGAAACCAAGTTGGTGAATAGCATTCCTCTTCACAAAATTATTTTTAAAAAATTGATCGCCGGTTTTTGGTAGAAAAAGCACTGAAAAAATAGAAAAAAAATGAGATTCTCTTGAAAAAGTTTAAGGGCTTGTGTATTAACCACTATTGCAGTTTTTAGGTTGTTCTGTTGAAAATGATGTGTTCACACTTCGAAAGCACTCGAGATATCCGGGAATAAGAACTTAAAATCTAAAATTCTGTTGGCTTAAACACGACCATGTCTTTACTCGGACGTAAAGTAAAATAAATAAATATTTAATGTTTTTTAAGAGAGGAACGCCATGTGACGCCAGATAATGGTTTGAGTCTTGACTAAGAAGAAGAAGATGCTGTAAGTGGGATGGGGGGGAAGGAGGTGGAGGGGGCATCTGTCAAAAGGGAAATTAGTAAAATAATGGAGGGGGGGAGCTAGTGACAGCTTAAGGCAAAGAAAATGGAAGTTTTCCAAACCAAAAAGAGATTCATTATATACAGTAACGCAAGCCCAAAAGTTCCTCTCATCATACAGGGAAGAATTAAGGGTAGAAACTCCAGGTGGAGGAGAATATCTTGATTAAAGAACCTGTGACGGTGGTTTTTGTAGAAGCACAAGATACGTCTTTCATGCCCCAGTATCGAAGGTGCAAATCGCTCTCCGAAGAGGTGGCATGTAGTGAGTGGAACCCATTTATTTTCACACGTAAGGAGGCAAACTTTACTTCAACCATTTAAATTGAAGTCGGGGCTCTCATTTCTTGTGAACGTTGGGTAAACCTTGTCGGTACTATGATTTGAGGTTGAAGAAAACGTTTTTGGATACGAACTGTCGTCCTCTGGCTTTGAAAGCAAGCGTTCTACCAACTGAATTATCGAAGTAAAAAGCAAATGGTTTTGAGGTTACCAACTTGGCGGGCTATGTCAGAAATTTTTCTTCCATCTTTCTAGAAAAACCTATTTTTATACTAACAATTATTTTAAAGTTCCCAAAATGAGTTATGGTTTGAGTGTCAGGGCTCGCGTTATGGAATCTGACGTCACAGGTACGTTAGGGTAAGAAGCAGAACCGGATTAAGCCTACTGGGGGCCCTGGTGGCTACCTAGACCACACAGCTTAAGAAATATTCTTTAAAACGACAATTCTGCCCAGTTTGTCCGGTGTATAGCTCAATTGGTAGAATGCTTGCATTCCATGCCGGGAGCAAGGGTTCGATACCCACCGAGGGTCAGAAATGACTTCCCGTTTCGGTGTTTATTTCAAATCCAGCGCAAGGCTTACTCCGCCTTAACAAGAAAATGGAAATCCTCACTTCAACTGAAGTGGTTATTGTAGGGACAGATCCTTACCTGTAAAAACAATTAGCTTCCACTCGCCACATGCAATGCCTTGCAATGCCGGGAAAACGCGGTTAGAAATTACACTTTATGTGAAGCGTAGAAGCGTTTTTATAGTCTTTTAAATTCGGTTTTCTAATTCTAGTAACGTATGGAGATGTATGAAAGCTTTCACAGGGTTCGTCCTGTAATCCATGGACAACCTTGACTTCATCCAAATGCACCGTCAGATACGCAGTAATTTTAAAGACCGCGTTTTCCAGATTGCGTGCCCAATGGAGTGGAAGAGACTATCAACCTATGAGAGGAAGGCAAAAACTGTTGGTGTTTTTAAAAGAGCACTCACTACTCATCCTTACGAAAAATTGTATCCGTGATTTGAGTGGCCCCTTGAGGTGTGAAACGGCGTTTTCTAATTATGTGTACCTTCTAAATCAACTATCGGACCTTGGACCGTTCTGTAGTCTAGTGGTTAACACATCTGACTCGAAAATGGAACATTGTGGGTTAAACAAATAGCTACCATCTTTATTTTCAAATATGCTCTTCGCTGAATGAAAAATTCATATATCTTTACCAAAGACCGGCCACTAAAGGTCCATCCAGCCTTACAGAAACTGGGTCTTGCTTGACAATTGGCGCTTTTCTGACCAAGCTCGCAGAGGGCTCTTGAGGTGTGATGCACACAAAAACAGCGCTCACCAAATAAATCATCCTAATATACATATATATATACATACACCGGGCAGAATGTGGTGTATTTGAAAAGGCCCTTAGGGTATAGTACCGACTTGATCCAGGCCTGTGAAGAAGCGAGGAAGTAGGGAGGGTGTGAAGGTGTGATGGGAGGAGAAAGTGAACGCCGAGTAAAAGGAAGAAACGAATTAGCAAGAGGCTAGGCGCACCTGGTCCACGGAGTCATGGCAAGAGGAAGAAGAAGTTGGAGAGGTAAGAGGTGGGTAGGAGAAGTGTGGGGTAAAAGAAAACATTGTGGTGAAAAAGTGAAGTGTTTTGTTGTGTTGAATTTGGGTCGTACAGAAGAAATATAGGAGTCGGCAATATAGGATTTTTTTAATACAAGAAATATAATATGGGAGCATGGGGAATCTTTTTCTCATCCCTTATCTAAGAAAATTATTATTATTAAGGATTCATAAAAATGTATGCTTACAAGCAAACAAGTAAAAGATCGCGCTAACACATGCCGTATGTGTACTTACAAAAGAAAAATTAAAAAATCTCAAATGAACATAAAACTTGCAACTCTTGCCGACTTTCTCTGAAACAGAGGTGACATTGACAAATTGAACCATTACCACAAGCAGCACCAACATTTACAACTTCTTGACGAATTTTCTCCGAAGGTATCGCATTTGATTGGTGGAACTAATTTATTCATATACCTACCTTCGGTGGGATTTGAGCTCTAGCCCTCTGGTTTGAAATGCAAGTGTTCTACCAACTGAAATATCGACTGGACTGTCAGTTGGAACAAAATAGCTGGGGAAAAATTAAAACGTCAACCCGCCGGGTTGCCATACAAAATCTTTGAAGTCTTTGCCTATGACGTCACCACGCCGAGGGAATATAAATAATTATTATTCCTTGACCTATAGGTTGGTATGAGGCTGACCAGCCATACTGTAAAAAATGGTTCAATTTTCCGATGTCACCCCAGTTTCAGGGAAGATCGGCAAGAGTTGCAGGGTTTATATTCATTTGAGATTGGGTTTATACTGCAGGTTCAAGCTTAAGCGCAAACTTGTACGTGTCTGCTTGTGGGAATACATTTCATATAAATCTTAAATGTAATATATCTTTGCAACTTAGATAATATATTATAGGTTAAAGATTTTACCCTAACGGTGTTATTCTCAAACAGTAAAGCCATGGCTCATCTGCAGCCTACAGTGAATTTTCCATACAAAAAGTCGATGTTCCGTAGATCAGAATAGCACTGTAAGAGCTCTCTTTGAGCTTAGTCGTCACTATAGAAAGCGCCAATCCCAAGAAAGACTCAGTTTCTAAAAAACTGGATGGATCTTTGGTATACGTTAATGATATTTTTTTGTTCTCCACCTGGAATCGCATCCAAGACCTTACGATTGCGAGTCCATAGCGTTCACCACTAGAGAACAGCTTAGAATGTTTCGTCTCGGTAATAGACTGAGGAGAATGATTTGATTGTTGATGGGCGGCCATATTGAAGAGGAGCATGACGTATAACTGACGCCATGATCCGGATGTGAGAGCCATTTGGCAGGTGCGTCCGCCATTTTGTCCGGAAATGACCCTGCCGGACCGGAAACGCCCGAGCCAGGAAGTGACTATGTACCTCCGGATCGGATCGTGAATCTCCGTACCGACCTCTGAAAATGCTCAATTCCATCAATTTATTAAATGTACATATGTTTTGTACCTTCATATATATTTTTATTTTTGTGAAAAAAAATCCCTTTTTAATCTAAATGAGGGCATTGTTTTTTGACTTATAGGCTGGTATGAGGCTGACTTCCCATGCTGTAAAAACTTGGTTCACTTTTGGCAATTCCACCCCGGCTTTAGGGAAAAGCAGTAGGACTGGCAAGGTTTATTTATGTTCATGTGATGTTTGGTTTATTTTGTAAGTACGCATGCAGCATGTGTAAAAGAGAACTTTCACGTGTCAGCTTATGGACGTGTATTAAATGTTTGTATATTGTATATCTTTGCAATTTAGATTATAGATTATAGTCATGCATATGTGATATTTTGTCTTCTGATGTACCTTCCTGTTGCTGTTTTGTGATTGTAATGTTTTGTCATGTGATGTATTGTCATTTTGATTTAATGTCATGTGATATTTTGTCATGTATTGTTGTGTCTGGACCGTTGTAGTGATGTAGTTTATAAGTTTTTGTCATTGTAATGTTTTGTCATGTGATGTATTCTCATTGTGATGTAATGTCATGTGCTGTAAAGTCATGTGACGTTATGTCATGTGTTGTTTTGTCACTGCGCCGTTCTACTATGGAACAGTAAGCACTGCACCCACAGACACATCTGTACAGCGTATTTTTCCTTGGCCTGAATGTTCCAGTAAGAACACAAATAAAATACATTTTCCGGAATTACCTTCCAAAGCCCCTTGTTTACTGTGGATGCAGTTTCACTGTAAATAAAACGCATAAAGCTCTCCACACAAGCCGAGATTTGTAGCGTCGCAAATATTGGTATCGCCGAGATGGCAATCGGAATCTCATTATGCGCGCAGAGCTTTACGTTTTTATCCGGTATTGCATTTCACCAACTGTCAATAAAATTGTCCTTTGAATTTGTTCGCAAATTTCAAAATTAATTTATTATACTAAGTTAAATTAAATTCAATAAATTATATTCATTGCAATTTAATTAACAATTAAAAAATATATAAAATTGCGTTCCTTGAATAAACGGTTGGTGTAAAACTTGGTTCACTTTTGCCAATGCCACCCCGTTACAGGAAAAGGCGACAGGAGTAAAAATTAACAACGCGGTTAGATATTTCACTATTTATGCAGTTTAATTTATATTAAGGTATTTCTTAGCTTCACATTTAAGAATGTTTATGGTACCTTCCCGTTTTCTTTTTCTATTGGAATGATTTATTTGGTGAGATTTTTTTGTGTGAATCACAGCTCAAGAGCCCTCTGCGAGCTTGGTCATCGCTAAAAAAAGCGCCAATTCTCAATCAAGACCCAGTTACTGTAAGGCTGGATGGAGCTTTTCTGACCTATCTATCTGGTAAATGTTTATGATTTTTTTACCCAGCGAAGAGCATCTTTAAAAATATAAATGGTATATTCTTTGTACTCCGCCGGGATTCGCACTCACGAGCTTCCATTTACGAGTCCGAAACGCTATCCACTAAGCTACGGACCTGTCAAATGTTCTTATTTCAGTGAAAGCATTGTTACTTGCATCAAATCCATAAGAATACAAGTAACTTTTCTTTGTGAAACTGCATTAGTTTATATTTTGCAGGGGTTAGTTTACGGCCGCGCGCCATTTTATGTGTTTAATTTGGTTTCATGTCCCACTTATCGTATCTCCCAGCAGTTTGACGTAGTTGGCGCTCTGCAGGTGTTGTGGACGATGCGCAACTCGGAACTTCCAAGTGCAGGTAACTTCTTCAAGTCCAACGTTTGAAAACACGGGGCTTTATAAAATCTCTCCCGACTGTCCTGTCCTCTCCCAACTCTTTTGTGAGTTTATTTTACTTTAGTAGAGTAAAACTTTAGGCACGTTGCGTCATGGTGAATAATGTTCTTTGACTGATAGGTTTTCTTTTTCAGGGAAGGTCGGCAGTAGCAAGGCTTATGCTCATCAAAGATTTGTTTTTTTATATTGTGAGTTCACATGCGGCATGTTTAAGCGCGAACTTATACGTGTCTGTTTGTGATAATACATTTTATAACAGTATTAAATGTTAATGGATCTATGTAACTTAGATTATGAAAAGGAGCTTATTACACTAGGAAAAATTGAGAAGAAAGAACTAAAAAAAACCAAAGAACGTTGTGGCTGGAAATAAATATAATAAATTAAGGAAAGCGTATGAGTTTTCGTATATTTAACGAATCATTGTAGATAGCTTTTATTCCATATTTTCGACTTCGTTGCCAACGTCATTAGGAGACACCCTTGTTGTGTAACGTTCACCCTTGATCGTCAACGACAGCCAACGAAACGGCAAGAATAATGTTCTACTACAACGGTTCGTCAAGTATCCCAAAAAATTCATTAATTAGATTTTTTAAATTTCACCGTTAAACTATTTTATACCATTTGTTGTTTATCTTAAAGGTACACGGGCCTTTAATGAATGCCTTTGGTATTTTATGTGATATAATATGTGTATTATTTAAGTTTTTTGTGGAAACCAGTCGTTTATACAAAGCGCTGCAAGATGATAAGCTTTGCAGGTGAATAACAAAAGGGACAATCTCCGTCTCATTCCATCTTCATACATCGCTATATCATGCTGCACTCTCTACTGTCACATATGTCTAAAACCTTCTGCAGGATGGACAAAGAACTATGTTTTTTGTAGATCCCAAGACAGTCGGAAGGCCCTGCATAATGCGTTTAGAATCTTCAGATAAACTTTAGATGAAGTAGTGGTAGATGCTGTGCGACAGGAAAATGAAACTAAAAATAATATTTTATGATTTTAATAGAACCTAATAATAACTTTTCTTTTCGTTCCTTTTCAGTGAAAGTTGAAGAGCATCGTAGCAATTTGCACTTTCGATAATTATCCCTTTTACTTATTGTATTTGTATCCAGCAGCCATTTCACTAGGGGTAGCCAGTACCTACGCAGATGTGTCTCAACTTTTGTTCGGTCCTTGCACAATTATTTCATCTCCTCGACAATTATCTCTCTTTTTCTCACTCGACCGATTCTAGTCATTTGTAATTTCGTTCATTTGCAAATCCATTCTTTCCTGGATCTTTCATGATAGTTTATTTCAAATTATATTTAGATAACAGATTATTTTAGGCCATGAAATCATCTGTAGATAGCAGATAACACCAGAGAGTCATCTTAAGAAAATATTTTCTTTTTTTATCTGTTATCTGTCATTTGAAGATAAGATGATACCCCTCGCTTGACTTCCTCTTCCATTTTTTTCTTTGACATTCCATTTGAGCAGGATTTTTGGCAGTCGGTCATTGTCCACCTTTCTTGATGCCCGAACCACCTCATTGTACTCCTTTGTATCACACTTTCACTGTCCTACTTTTTATACCACAATTCTTCTTATTTATACACTATTTGCCGTTTTCAGAATTTACCATATCCACAAAATATATTCGATGTTTTGTTTAATACCAATCAACAAAAAATAATTACCTACCATAATAGTCCAATGGTTTCGAAATCAACACGCCAAGTAAAAAACTTCACCATTGCGTTTTATCAAAAGTATGTGCAAACTAAAACGATTATTGGAGGTGTTGTTCTAGTTACCATACAGTTTTTGAAAAACGATATAGCTGAGTTTAAACATTAAGAGGGACAGGTTCAATATTCGTTTGATATACACGCCATTGTGACCAAGTCATTTGCTTTATCGAATTATTTCACTGACGATAATTTCCATGCACGACATTTCTCTACCGACATAGCTAACCTAGAGCTAGAACTGAAGTTTGTCCCAAAACGATGTTCATTTGGAGATGATAATGATTTCGGTAAATAATAATTTTAAATAATCAATTCCCCATCGGCTAAGCTCTATTCGCCTTTTTATGTAGTTGTGAACCATTTTAAGACCTGGAAGACTTATAAAATCATCTAATTTAATAACCCTTTATAAATACAAAAATATAGAGTGCTTACTATAAAAAATAATCTTAATTATTGAAGAAGTAGCTATGAAAAATAGCAATAACTTGTGTGTAGTGACTGTCACAACTAGCCCCTTTCAAAGTGTCACAACAAGCCCCACCCGACCATTTTGACATAAAATTGTCATGCAAGTATATTTGTCGTGTGTAAGTCTTTTGTTTTTAGCGAATTTTATGGCCTAAATATAAATAATTTACTTAAAATATCCTACCTTACACCAACAAGACAATAGGAGACTTCGAATCATTGAAAAATAAATTGCACAGAATCTGCACTCGACTTTCTTGCAAAAATTAACCCACTGTATGACGTATGTAAAACTATAATCATCTATCAGCTTAAATGCAGTTTCAATGAAAATATAATATATCGATAATAAATCAATTTTATTCCACCGCGGTGTGTACCTGTATACTTGTACAATGTGGAAATAGCCATATAAATACTTAAGTGAATAAAAAATATTTGGATGATTTATTTGGTGAGCGCCGTTTTGTGTGAATCACACCTCAAGAGCTCTCTGCGAGGTTGGTCTTCTCTGGAAAAAGCGCCAATTACACAAGAAAGATCCTCGACTCATAGGTTGGTATGAAGCTGACCTCTGTACTGTACTGTACTGTATCCTGCCACCGTTCCATTAGGGGTGGCCGGTACCTCCGCAGATGCTCCTCCACTTTTTTCTGTCATCACCTTTTTCACACATACTCTTCTCTTATTCTCACTCTGCAGAATCCATTCTTTCGCAATCTCACCTATTTGGTCTAACCATTCTTTCCTCAGCCTTCCCCTTCCGCGCTTTCCTCTGACATTTCCTTTGTACACTTTCTTCGTTAGTTGTTCATCATCCATTCTTTCAAGATGTCTGAACCATCTCATCGTACTTTTTTGTACTTTCATTCTCATATTCTCTTTTATACCACACTCGTTCATCACTCAAGCATTACGTACTCTATCACTCAGTGTCTTTCCAGCCATTGCTCTCAGGTAAGCCATTTCAACCGTACTAACATACTTTACTCAGCTCACATTCATTAAGCCTCACTTCTATCAACCAATATGCCATTGTGGACCGCCGATCTCATATTCTTCGTAAGTTTCCTATTTCTTCAATTCTTCCAATCGTTTCCATTACACTTCTTCCTCTACTAGCTCGCTTTTCCAATTATTTCGTCAATTTTGCATTCGACTCAAACTTGCTTCCCAGAATTAATCAAATTCTTTCGCGACCTCCACTCTTTTTTTTATTCAGTCTTATCTCAATTTTCTCGCATTTCTCAGTCCTCTCAAAGTGTAAAAAATAATTCACTTTGTTAATGTCACCCCTGTTTCAAGGAAGGTCGCTAGGAAGAAGGATTGAGAGTTGAAGAGTTGCAGGTTTTATGTTCATTTGAGATTTGGTTTTAATTTGTAAGTACAAATTCAGCATTCGTAAGCGCGAACTTACACGTACCTGTTTGTGGGCATGCATTTGATATCAGTTTTGAATGTTTATATTTCATTGCAACTTATATTCTAGATTATTATAGAAGGTCATTGAACCCTTCTGTATGCAAACTAGGACTTTGTATGGTGGGTAAACTTTTTAGTTATATTTTGAAAAAGTAACGACTGATTATTATTGGTTTTTATAAAATTTTAAGAATCAGAGCCTTTTATCTATTTTTAACCCTTTGATTACCAAGAAAATTGCTAATACATTTTGTATCGAAAATTTTCACTTTGTATGGCGGCTATACTTTTGATTCATTTTTTGGAAAAAATAATGATGGCAATATATAGGTTATTATTATTTTTTTACATTTGTCCTACATTATTTTTTTATTAACCCTCTAACTGCCGAGAATTTTTCCATTATTTTTTTCTTTTACATGGCAGCTCCCTAAACCGAGATTATGATGAAGAAATGATTATAATTATTAGATAGTTCTATTGTATAAATGGATTCACAAAAAATTTAAGAAAAAACGTCGGAGCTGTTTTTGGGAAAATCGCATTTTAAATTTTCAGCTCTTCGGAAGCCATCTTGAATTTTCAAAAAAGTAAAAAAAAAATGATTACGAATTAAATTAATAAGCTTGTTCTTTCTATCAAATCTAAAACAAATTTAAATATCTTGCATTTTAGTAGGTTTTTGTAATATTTTCGATTTAAAATTTCAGGTCGTGTAAACGGTGCTTTATATTTATTTTTTCAAAAAACTTTTTTGTAAATTTGTAGAAATTTATGTTGTCCATAATATTGTATAACATTATATTTTTGTTGACCCCTTAACTTTCGAGAAAATCACAATCGTTTGTTTTTTTCATATCGCAACCTATAGACACAGATTAGTAAGAGTGTTGTTATAACTAATTTATTAAGTTAAAAACTAATTGATGGCAACTCTGAAAATTTAAGAAAAATTCTTGGAGCCGTTTTTGAGAAAAGTGCGATTTTATGTTTTTTTTTAATGGCAACTATCTTGAATTTTCAAGTTGGTGTAATGCCATGTTATTCATACTTAATACATGTCCAAAAAAGTTGATGTAGCCAAAATTAGGTATCTCTAGGTCTTATACTTTGGAAAGTGACTCACATACACACATACACACATACACACACACACACACACACATACAGACGGACGTTTTTGAAAGATAGTGTTTTTTGGCATGTCCTGCACCAGGACAACTCATTTCCGTGAAAACCTCGAAAAAAATTTTTCATACCAAATCAAAACTTTCTTTATAGCCTTCAGCTATAGCAAGAAAGTAAAAAGTTGGTCGAACACCCCTAAAACACTTTTTTCCTTCTAACTTTTGCAAAAACAACTGCACGATGCTGTTGTTTTGGCAGCACCTGGGCATAAGGATTTCACACACAAAAGCATACTTCCGGTGGCGCTGAGTCAAGAAATGCGAGTTTGAAATGCTTTGTAACAACCTGCCCATGTCACGACACGCCCCACCCTCCCCTACTTTATAATGGAATATTTCGATATTTATCTTATTTAAATCAACAATTCAATGAAATTCTGTCCATGGTTTATTTAGTCTTTAATCCTGAACAACTTTTCCCCAAGTATAAAGCATTTTCGCAAACTCCCCTCAATCGTCTGAGTAGAAAAATGAATGGAAACTAAATAACGCGCTAGTGGTGCTGTCGTATCTTCCATACATTTTTCTATTCCAATACTCTGTTGAGGGGAGTTTACGGGAGTTTTGGTACTCGGGCTAGTTGTGTACATTTTGGAGACTTTTCTATCGAGATTGGTAGAGTGATTTAGAGAAATGATAAAACATTGACTGCAGAGATTGACAATTTTGGCACGCGAGCCAAATCCCAAATAACATCCGAAAGGTATTTTATTCGCAAGGTAGTGTATTAGGAAATGGCATACAAGAAATGCTGGAAATGGGTTTTTGTTTTTATTTGGAAATAAAATAATTTGATGGTTTTGTATGAGAAAATTTGATAATAGTAAGACACCTTTAAAAAAGTTGTTATTAAATTTCTCTTCTTCTTCTTTCTTTGCCACTTTTATTGAAGATCGGTAATCGTCTTTACTCTAATAAAATAATAATAGCAATGAATCTAAGTTGCAGAATATATTCACATTTAAAATTGAAATTATTGGTTTGAATGGATTCATTATTGGTACATAAAATAATTAAAAATATATTATTTAAATACTATAACTGTAACGCTGTCGCCGTTCGATTATGGGAGGGCAGAACCACTGCAGAGTTTCCTCCACTTATTTCTATCTTGACATACCTGTCTCAGTTCATTCATATCCATCACTTCATTCGGTTTTTTAATTCACTCCGTATATCTCAAACTTTCACAATATCACTAACGCAACTAAGATACACATATAGTGTAACTTATTGCCTGCGTTATCCCCGAAGGGGTCGCTGACGGAGTGACGCTGCGGGACCTATTTCTTTTTTCAGGTAAGGGGGCCGGCCTCACACCAACCACTTTCAGTTGAAGAGGGGGGGCTAGTTCTCATTTCTTGTGAAAGCTGAGTAAATATTTGAGATCGAGCCCTTGCTCTCGATATGGAATGCAAGCATTCTACCAATTGAGCTATCGACCTTTGTACGAGCTTGATCGTCGTCGCTACAAAGCGCCAATTCTCAAGCAAGTCCTAGTTGCTGTAAGGCTGGATGGACCTTTGGTGACCGTTCATTGGTTAAGGTTTTTTCTACCCAGCGAAGAGCAAATTTGAAAATATAAATGGTATATTTTTTGTGCTCCACCGGGAATCAAACCCACAACTTTCCCATTCAGAGCCCGAAGTGTCACCACTGAACTACGGACCGGTCCTGAGAAGATTACATTATCACTACTTTGTTCAAAGCATTATTTTCTTGCACTTCCCTTTCCTTCTCAGTTTTTACATTTCCCCTGTGGATACTTCTTGTCAAACGCTCATCATTCATTATTTCCAAATGTCAAAACCATCTCATTATATATTTTTGTACCTTTGTCCTCACACCCATCCAACCATCAAAGGAAAAGGATAAACATTTATTTACCTTCTATCCTAAGCACGCGACTGGTTACTAAATATACCTTATTTTCTGTACCGAAGCTATTCGCTTTTCTTAAAGAAATAAAACTGAGGGGATTTGAAAAATGTATGTAGGTATCTTCGCTTACAGAAACTTTTTAAAAATGCATATTTTCGGGTATTCTCGCTTGTCTTCCCGCTCCCTCCATTTCAGAGTAAGGGTTATGAAACTTGGACACTGGCCAAGGAGGAAGTTGCACCACATAAAGAAGCAAAGAAGACAAGATGGCGGTGCAAAGTTTCAATGGAAGATGCAAAACGAAAAAAAAAGAAAAACATATTTTGAAGGGAATAAAAATAATGAGGCACTTATTCTATCCTTGAATACAAAAAGAAAAATAGCTATTCCAGTCGGTAGCTCAGCTGGTAGAACACTTGCGTTTCATGCCAAAAGGTTAAGGCTCGATAGCCATCGAGGATGTCAGAAATGAATTCCAGTTTCGGTGTTTATTTCAAACCCAAACAAAATGGACAGTTTTACTCAGTCTTCATAAAAAACGGGAATTAGCCGTCTTGGGAGCTGTAAAACTTCAGGTTCAAGTGAAATGGTTGAAACAAGGGCGGTCCTGTGAACTGTGAAAATAAATAGTTTCCACATGCCAGAAGCGACAACGCGGTAAGAAGTTGTATTACGTGTGCAGATTGGTTTCGTTTTGGAATGTTGAATGAAGTTCACATATTTGTTATAGACAAAAGATATGTGACGTAAAACGGTCGGAAAACAAACATAATAAATTTTATTATCGGTTATCTAAGGGCTTGAATTACATTGATCTGTGTCAGAAAAAAACAAAACAAATAAGTTGCGAAGAGAGAAAACCATCGTGAAGTGACAAACACACAAAAATACAAAATTCATAATAAGAAACAATAGATTCATTTCTATGAACTCATAGACATATAATCTTTAATCTAAGTTGCAAAGATATTTAAAAATTGAAGCTTATATCAAATGCATGCCCACAAACACGTGTAGTTCGCGCTTACAAATGCTGAATGTGTACTTACAAATAAAATCCAAACCTCAAATGAACATAAGCCCTTCAACTTTTGCCGACCTTCCCTGACACAGGGGTGACATTGGCAAAGTGAACCATTTTTTACAGTATGGGTGGTCAGCCTCATACCAACCTATCTATAATCTAAGTTGCAAGGATATATTCATTCAAAGCTCTCAGATGTATGCCTACAAACAAACACGTGTAGTTCGCGCTTACAAATGCTGATTGTGTACTTACAAATAAAATCCAAACCTCAAATGAACATAAGCCCTGCAACTCTTGCCGACATTCCCTGAAACAGGGGTGACATTGGCAAAGTGAACCATTTTTTACAGTATGGGTGGTCAGCCTCATACCAACCTATAAGTCAAGGAATAAAGGAATAATAATAAAATCATAATATATGAAGATAATAATAGATTCATAATGATAAGATTCATTTCTATGAGTTGATACAAATTAATCTATTCTTTATGAAAGTGAACCGAGAGTTGGGGTGTGTAAGGGTGAATGTGAGTGTGTCATGGTACCTATATAAATATATGAAAACAATTTAATTTTTTTTTAAATCAAGTACTCGCTTTACTCTAAGAATTGCTTATAAGATACGAATTATACGAGTTTATTTTTAATTAAAAAAATACGTTGAGAATAGTGTATCACATTTTCAAACAAATAAAATTTAAATGTATGCGTATAAAAAATGCACCTTTGGAGTGTTTCGACGCGGTGCACTCCAGTACCCCGAGTAAAATACTTAACAAAAGCATATACCAAGAAATACATGGAAACTAAAGCAGCGCATCTAGCGAGAATTTAAGTTTACATTTACAGTGGGGCCTCGATAATCCGGGCACCCGGATATTTGACGTGGGTGGCGGTCGCGGAGAATCAGGAAGCATTTTCGAAGCATCGTTGACCTCGCAACAAAGATTTAAACTTCTTACAAGTTTGTTTTTCACTAGTGTTTCTTGTCTGTCTCACATGTCTCTTTCAATAATTAAAGTAACTAAGTACATATTGATACCTTAAAGGTAAAACTGAATAAGTGACTTATTAAACTCTTATGAGTTTTGCAGATGAATGCACATTTTTCCTATTTTCTACAAGAGAAAACACCTAAGAAGTGTGAAAATCCTGTAGTTTAGAAGTTGTTAATGAGCACTTCCTTATAATTAGTTCACTTACTATGAGAAGTTACACCCAATACAATGTTGAATCTACGATTTCTCAAATCAGTGTATCCAGAAATTATAATTTAAGTTGCGAAGACATATAAATATTTTAGTTCATTTTAATGAACTAACATACCCACCAGCAAGCACCCGTAAGTTCACTCTATAACGCTTTATGCGTACTTACAAAATAAATAGGTCTAAAAATGGTTCGGATGTAGGAATAAAAAGGATGGTAGGGAAGAGAGGAATCCTGGGCAAAACTGGAGAGGACTACAACTCGCAGAAATCAAACACGATGTTTTTTCAACAAACACATGTTGACAGGTAGATGGTCAGAACACGAGAGAGTTTTACTACTAAAAAATGATATAAGACGTCAGACAATTCTTCTTCCTCTTTTATCTTTTTGGTTGTTAGACAAAATGATATTAGACGTCAGAATCGTCTTCTTCTTCTTTTAATATTAGTTATCATATTAAATTAAGACCATAAACCAAACGTCACTTGAACATAAAACCTTGCAAATCCTACCGCATTTCCCTGAAACTGTGCCATGGGCAAAAGTGAACTAAGTTTTTACAGCATGGCAGTTCAGTCACATACTTTTTAGTCAAGCAACACATGAGTACGTTATATGTTTATTTTGTAAATTGATATTTTGTAGATATGAACATAGATATTTTTATAGTATCTTTATAGTATCGTCAATCAGGTTGGCGTGAGGCTGACCACACATCCATACTGTAAAAATTGGTTCGCTTTCGCCAATCTCATCCTTGTTTTAAGGAATGTCGGCAAGCGTTACAGGGTTTATACCCATTTGAGATATGGGTTATTATGTTTTAAGTACTCATGCAGCATGTGCAATCGCGAAATTGCATGGGATGATTGTGAACGTGCATGATTAAATATGAATCTTAGATGTTAACATATTCTTGCTATTATGATAATATATAGCTTTTAAAATCTTGCAGATTACAATCCGGACTAGTTGGTTTGTTTTCTGCATGTCCGGATCAGCGACGCCCTACTGTATACATATATCATTTGTTGTTAGCGTTATTTTAAAGTTTAAACGTAAAGTCTCTACTTGGGTAAAGTATTTGGTTTTCCATATAAAATGAAGCGTCGCGTACTACCGCTCTCTTCAGTCAGATATATGTAATGTAAAAAGTGAAGCATGGGTAAACCTTGCGCCGGTCCTGGCAGCAGATTTGAATAATGCTTGTTGTAAACTACGCAAAAAAAGTAATTTATTAAAAAGGGTTCATTATCAGTCGTCGTGCAGAGCGGGTGCCTCCTGAAGACGCTGGCTACGCCACCCACGAAACTTCGAGAATTATGTAAATTCTCCCGTAACGTTTCGTCTAATTTACGAACAGTGTAATCAACATTAATACTAGTTTTAATTTGTAAGTAGAGTTGAGAATTTCATAAAGGCATTCGTAGGCAAAATTTATTATGTAATAATATATGAGGTGAAATAATTGCCAACTTGTGAAAATAAAACTTTGTGTTTTTAAAAATATATATTTTTTCTCAAATCTACCTACACATAATCTGTAATTTAAGTTGCACAGGTATGTTAACATTTAACTTTAATATTAAATGCACACAAGCAGACGAAACATAATATTAAATGCACACAAACAGACGTAAGTTTGCGATTTCACATGATGCATGTGCAATAAAAATACACCCTGTAACTCTTGCACACCGTTCCATGATGTTGGCAAAGTGAACCAATATTCACAGTATGGCTTGTCAGCCCGACACCATTTTTCTGTGTTCTATAATCTAAGTTGCAGAGATATACTGGCATTTATGGCACATATTAAATGCACGCCCTCAAGCAGACACGAGTAAGTTTACGCTTACACATGCCGCATGTGTACTTACAAAATTAACCAAACCAAACATGAAAATGGCAAAAGGGAATAATTTTTACAGTCCGATACCTACCAATCTATCAGTCAAGGAAATATATTTATGAAAAAAAGTAAACGTGATATATATCGTGGTAACAATATTGCGATGAGTTCAAAGTAGTGCCTTGACATGTCGAGCTCTCAAAAATGTTAAAAGTTGCAAAGTAGCAGAAAAACATGTCTCGTTGGCGTCGCCTGCCCCCAGTAGCGCACCGTAAAGCATGCACCTGTTCCATGCAACAGGGAACATGTGGGACCTGCTTTCCCTGTACATAGAGAGAAACCAGGAGAATGATCCTCGACATGCTTTTAAAACATGTGAGGATATGACTGTTCGTCATTTAAAAATACGTTATTCACTATTTAATTTAAGGTTTCACGTGAAGAGTTGTGTTGATGTTTTATATGCACACAAATATCATGTGACAGAACTTAACTATCCCTTAGTGCTTGTTTTTCTTTATCCATCAGAGATAATTTCACATGAGCAATGTTTGTACGTGAACTGGATCAATGTGTCTTCTGAAATTTATTTTAAAAATATTTCAGACCACTCTCACATTATCGTGTTTTATGTTATTTTTTCTTAGCTCAGATTATGGAAAATGTGATTCTTAAGACAACTTCATTGATAGGTCATCTTTGAATCAAATGGTAAACAAGCCAAACAAGCACTAGGGGGAAGTGAAGTTATGGATACCATGTCTCAAGTCACCAATATTAAAAAGAAAGGCACTGAAATCCGATTCACTGAGTTACGGAGACCATGTTACAAGCTACAAATACCATTCCCGAGTCAGGATAACGCATGCCATCACGGATAACAAGTATCAAGTGACGGATGACACACATTAAGTCACGGATACCATGTTTGAAGTCAGGATAGCATGTATGACTTCACGGATACCATGTCTCAAGTCACAGATACCATGTATCAAACCACGGATACGTATCTCAACTCAGGATACCACGTCACAAGTCTCGGAGATCAAGTATCAAGTCATAGATACCAAGTGACAAGTCACGGACACCACTTACCAAGTCACGGATACCAAGTTCCAAGACACAGACACGTAGTATAAATTCACGAATTTCAAAGGCGAAAGATAAAGCAATTAAGGCAAGAACTGAGTTAAAAATGCACCAAATTGATGTTGTAGTTTTATTTTAACGGTTTTATTTTTGCTTTAACATTTGCAGAAATGTCGGCAGAGTTCTTAAACAGATTTCAGCGTAATTGCACAGGACGCGCCGTTTGTCGTAGGCCACAAATAACAACCGCGGCAGATTAGAGCTGGGAGTTGAGCGGGCCGCAGGGGACGCAGGCTGGGCCGACCTCCATGAGCGGTACAAAGAGAGGGGACGCAGGCTGGGTCGACCTCCATGAGCGGTACGGAGAGAGGGGACGAAGGCTGGGTCGACCTCCATGAGCGGTATGGAGAGAGGGGACAAAGGCTGGGTCGACCTCCATGAGCGGTACAGAGAGAGGGGACGAAGGCTGGGTCGACCTCCATGAGCGTTACGGAGAGAGGGGACAAAGGCTGGGCCGACCTCCATGAGCGGTACGGAGAGAGGGGACAAAGGCTGGGTCGACCTCCATGAGCGGTATGGAGAGAGGGGACGAAGGCTGGGCCGACCTCCATGAGCGGTACGGAGAGAGGGGACAAAGGCTGGGTCGACCTCCATGAGCGGTACGGAGAGAGGGGACGAAGGCTGGGCCGACCTCCATGAGCGGTACGGAGAGAGGGGACAAAGGCTGGGTCGACCTCCATGAGCGGTACGGAGAGAGGGGACGAAGGCTGGGCCGACCTCCATGAGCGGTACGGAGAGAGGGGACGAAGGCTGGGCCGACCTCCATGAGCGGTACGGAGAGAGGGGACAAAGGCTGGGTCGACCTCCATGAGCGGTACGGAGAGAGGGGACGAAGGCTGGGCCGACCTCCATGAGCGGTACGGAGAGAGGGGACAAAGGCTGGGTCGACCTCCATGAGCGGTACGGAGAGAGGGGACGAAGGCTGGGCCGACCTCCATGAGCGGTACGGAGAGAGGGGACGAAGGCTGGGCCGACCTCCATGAGCGGTACGGAGAGAGGGGACGAAGGCTGGGCCGACCTCCATGAGCGGTACGGGGAGAGGGGACGAAGGCTAGGCCGACCTCCATGAGCGGTACGGAGAGAGAGGTGGAGAATGTACACAGCTACACACAGCACTAAATCAATTATACTTATAATCAAGTAACGATGGCGATAATTGCATTGTGTTATGTAGATGGAATAATTGTTGTGAAAAGCGTGAACCTACCTGTGTCTATTTGTGAACCTACTTATATAAAGTTTTATACATTGATATTTTTAAAATATAAACATATATACTTTAAAGATATTTCTATAGTACCTTGACGAATAGGCAGGTGTGAGGCTGACCACACATCCATACTGTAAAAATTGGTTCATTATCGCCAACCTCACCCTTGTTTCAGTGAACCGCAAATAAGGTGCACATAATATAGATATTGCAACTCCTTACCGCGTGGTCCCAGAAGGGATCGCATGTGCCTTGTGGATCCTTTAATTTTACAGGCAAGAGAGCCGGCCCTACACCAAACACTTCAGTTTAAGTGGAAGTATTCCGAGCTCCCGAGGAGCTGGTTCTCATTTCTTGTTGAGACTGAGTAAACCTTGCTAATAATTTATTTTGGGCTTGAAATAAACACTGAAACGGGAAATCATTTCTGACATTTCTAACACCCTCGGTGGGAATCGAATCCTAGCGGTATTTTCATGAAATGCAAGCTTTGGGCCAATTGAGCTATCGACCGGACTTTTTGTGAGCTTGATCGTCGCTAAAAAGCGCCAATCTTCAAGTAAGATCCAATTGCTGTAAGGCTGGATATAACATTTGTCACCGGTCTTATCCGTAAAAAACAATGAATTTTTCAACCCTGGCAAGATATAGGATTTTTTACCTTTGATTTTCATAAAGTGTAAATGATGCTAAAATAACAGTTACAGTCACTTTCGAGTTTTGTATTAACAATGTATAATTCAGAGTCATACAATAAGGGTCTTTGTTTGATTAGGTCCTCATTCTATGTGAAGTATACCATTATTCATAATCCAGCAAGAACCCTTAGAGGGATAATTAAATATAGCCCTTATTCAGACATGGCATAAGGTTGACTTTCCCACAAAAAAAAACTAAACTGCTTATGGTATATAGTCCTGTCGATAGCTCAGTTGGTAGAATTGTTGCATTCCATGCCAGGGGCTAGGGTTCAATTCTCACCAAGGGGGTCAGAAAAGATTTTCTGTTTTGGTGATAATTTCAAACCCAAAATCATTGCAACGGCAAGGTTTGCTCAGCCTTTACAAAGTAGAACTACATACTTGGGAGCTAAACCGCCCGAATTTCAAGTGAAGCGGTTGGCGTAAGGCTTACTTGTGATAAGAAATAGGTTTCACATGCCCCATGCAAATTTTTCAGACAGTGTGGTAAGAAGTTGCTCTATATGTGTAGCTTAGTTTCATTGCTTGAAGATCGGCAAAGTATCTGACATGTCAACATGTCAGACAAATGTGAAGGAGCCGCACCATTTACAGTTTTTTGTAAACCATCAGACAAACACGGTAGGGCACCCTGTACGGAAAACGAAGCCTATGCAGTTTCCTTAACAATGAAGTAATGTGAGTAAATAGGAGGTAAGATTATTATATCGTATTTGTAGCAGCTGTGTTAGAACTCTAGCTCTATAAATACGTGTATAGCCAATATGAGTGAAGGAAGCTAAGATACAAAAATTGAAATTATCAAAAGCAAAATGGGGGGTGTAATTTTTCACCATTCTCGCGTTCGCATCGGGTCGTTAATAACAATTATTAAACAGAATCTGAATAATTAACGATTCGGCGTCGAAATTTCCAATCAGCCGGGATTCGAACTCACACCCTCGCGCTACCCACGTCATAAACATAACCACTAACCCAAGTACAAAGCAATACCGCGGCGTTGCGTCAAAAAGCATATTGAAACTGAAGCAGCGTTTCTAGCGAGCGGTTTGGTTTTTATAAAATGTTGTTGAAACCATCGACAAATAATGTAATGGACCCGAAACTAGCTTTTTTTAAGAATCTTGTATGATTATTATTGATTGACCACCCATACTGTAAAAAATGGTTCACTTTGCCAATGTCACCCCTGCTTCAGGGAAGGTCGGCAAGAGTTGCAGGGCTTATGTTCATTTGAGATTGGGTTTTTTTATATTGTAGGTCCACATGCGGCCTGTGTAAGCGCGAAATTATACATGTCTGCTTATGGGAATGCATTTAATATGAATCTCAAATGATACATATCTTTGCAGCTTAGATTTAGATTTAGATTTAGATTGTATCCTCAGTATAAAATATTTAGCAAATCTCACCTCGATTGCGTAAATCAAAAAGGTACGGAATATACGACAGCACTTCCAGTGAGTGATTCAGATTTCATATATTTTTTCGAAATAGTACGCAATTGAGGTCTATAATAATCTATAATCTAAGTTGCAAGGATATATTCATTTAAAGCTCTCAGATGTATGCCCACAAACCAACAAGTGTAGTTCGCGCTTACAAATGCTGAATGTGTACTTACAAATAAAATCCAAACCTCAAATGAACATAAGCCCCACAACTTTTGCCGACCTTCCCTGAAACAGGGGTGACATTGGCAAAGTGAACCATTTTTTACAGTATGGGTGGTCAGCCTCATACCAACCTATAAGTCAAGGAATATGAATAATAAATTACATTTAATTATAAAAAAGAACAAAACCTTACAAAGAAATCTATACAAAAAAAGTCAAAAATTTCCTATGTAAAAAATGTAGCAAATGAATACACCAACATTAGAAATCAACATTGCAGATTAGCCGCCACTTCTTCCTGTCCTGGTGAGTGTACGAAATACTTTATACTTGTACTAATACTATATTTTAGAGAATCTGAGTTCTTTGCCACTTGTTGTACTAGTGCCGCAGAGGTGTTGGTGATGTGGCGGTTGATGTCCTGATCCTTTGTAGCAGGGCTCTTAGCTGCGTAGTGTTGTATTGCCTCTGCTTTGAGACGACAATCGTGTTGAAGAAGGTTGAAACTGGTATCTTATTTATCCTATTCTTCATTGCTCATTGTGACCCCTTTAAAAGCAATCACTCTTCTTCAGATCTCTCTTGACTGCGCAGTCCGCAGCGCTTCAACTAATGCGATGCCTGCTGCTGTCTTTACTTCATCGGTTCATCGTGTGGGGGATCTTCCTTTTCATCTGACGCAGACCCTAGGGCCATTAAGTACATGATCAGCAAATATTTGAAAGAGGTGTAAATAGTTGAGTGTTTATATTTGATTGGTTTTTTGTATATTATTCTTATCATTATTATTTTTGTTATTTTTTTCATATATCTACATGTGTGTATATATGTATAATTCCTATTTCTGTATTTTCTATTTAAACATGTTACCTCTTTATGTTATTTTATTTTATTTTTTGTCTTTCTGTTTTTTGCTGAGTAAATGACTAAATGGTGTATATATTATTTTTGTTTTTTATGATTTTTATCTATTAAGTGATTAATTTTAAGTTAAGATAAGTTGGAATCCTCCCCAAAACACAAGCTATGCTTACTTTGGGGAGTATTTATTGTAATTAGATTTTTAAAATTTATTTTTATTGTAATACTTTGTACATATTGATAAAAAACAATAAAGACCTTATGAACTTATGAACTTATCTCTTCCTCTTTTTCCCTCCAAGCCTCTCTTCTTCTCTTACCGATCACAACCAGTCGTTGAAACGGATATAGCATCTTCCTAATTTCCGGTCCACTTAAATTTCCATACGTCAATGGTTAAAACGTTACATTTGAGTTTGAAAAATTGACGTTTTATACTTCCCGTAGCGGTAAAGTGTTGGTCACCGCTCAATTAACCGCTGAGCATTAAATATTCACGATATCCCCGGCCTGGCAACACGTCCAGCGGTTTTTTTCAAAAACGGTTTTATCGCGTGTGGTTCCATTATGCCCCAAAATTCGATTATCAATTTTTAAAAGGTACATCGTAAAAGTTTGTAAAATCGTTGAAAAAATTAACTTTTTTGTTGTTGTCATAAAAGTTTTACAGTCAGATTTTTTGTGTATTTAATATAAGGCATGAGGCTAACTAATCTTAGCCCTGATTTAGAAAATTTTTGCAGAAGTTGGTATGAAACTGACAAAAAATGGTTTACTTTTGCCAATATCATTCCTGATTTCGGGAAAGTCGGCAAGAGTTGGAGATCTCTAGGTACTTTGTGAGTACACACGCAACATGTGCAATTGTGCAAGCACGAACTTACACGTGTCTGCTAGCGGGCATGCAATGTGAATTTTACGTGTTAATATTTTTTTGTAAAGTAGATTATACTATTTTATTCGGGTTGTAAACTTTAAAGCTCAGTTGTAGAATGGTGTCTTTCAAAGTCAGAGGCTAGGGTTTGATTTCCATCGAGGGTGTCAGACATGATTTCCTGTTTCGTTGTTTACTTTTAACGCAAATCATAGCCCAATGGGCCTGCTATGGTAAGTAAGCCTATTTATTTTCACAGATCAGGGAGTCGACTTTACGTTTAAACACTTAGCTGCTCTGTTATGTTAAGATTGAAAGGTATCTCCAGGATACTTACATCCGGCTAGCTCTCATCAGCATCACTCTCAGGGCGTGGGGTTCCTTCTTTGGTATTGCTTACTTATATCTTGGGAAGGTTGTATAATTAAAAGATAAGCTTAACATGAACAAATAAGGGTTTATTTACTTTACTAAAATGGGGGAAAAAGAGGAAATAAGGGACTGGCCTGACCTGCTCTTTGTCACTAATACACTCGAGTTCCGAACTGAAGGCCTGGAGCAGAGCCCCAGGCTAGGGGTGGCTCACGAGGCGGACGCCTCTACACGTTGGAGCCCCTGGGTGGGCGCTCCTGTACACCCGTCTCTGGTCTACAAGGCGGGTGCCTTGGATGGCGGATGCTCCAAGTAGAAGGGGAGGGAGCTCCGTTGCTTGGGTGCTTGGTGCTTTGTCGCCGACGTCTGGCCCAGGACTGCCGAGCGATAATCGACAGCCCGATCAGATCCCACGGCGCAGTCCGGCTGCTTCCGTGACCGTTCGGCTCTGTTCGGCCCACGACACATACTGTACACTTTGAGATTGTTTTTTATATGTTATTTTAAAATAACATAACAGCTCATTATAGGTACCTATACATGTTCTCATTTCTTGCGAGGCTGAGTAAACGTAGCCGGTAATATGACTTTGGGTTTGAAATAAAAACCGAAACGGGAAATCATATCTCACACTCCTTGTGGGGATCACATCTTAGCCATCTGGTTTTAAACGTTAGCGTTTTATTAAGTAAGCTATCCACCGGAGGGAAGAACATATTTGAAGACAATATTTTTGTGCTCCACCAGGGAGCGAAGCCACCATCTTTCGATTTCGTGTTTAATTTAAGTAAATAGAAAAAATCCTTGACTTATAGGTTGGTATGCGGCTGACCACCCATACTGTAAAAAATGGTTCACTTTGCCAATGTCACCCCTGTTTCAGGGAAGGACGGCAAGAGTTGCAGGGCTTATGTTCATTTGAGATTGGGTTTTTATAATGTAGGTCCACATGCGGCATGTGTTAGCGCGAAATTATACATGTCTGCTAGTGGGAATGCATTTAATATAAATCTTAAATGATATATATCCTTGCAGCTTAGATTAGATTATAAATTAATTAAGTAATAAAAATGTGTCATTATGTAAATAATGGACTCAAATTGATTCTATAGACAACGGCAGGGTTGTTAGGGAAAAGGCAAATAAATGTATTGTTATTGGCTGCCAAGGAACAGTTTTTCATAAAAAGATGACGTTTGCCTTCGGAGGAAAACATATGCTTTCAAATTTGTATTGAGTCCATAATGTGCTAGCTGTATCGTATGTAGGTAGAGAGAATTCCTTAAAATATTTTACCAAAACTGTCAATGTCCATTTTAAAAATATTGACCAATCACGTCGCTGCAAAATTTGGAAGAGTTCATTAAAATTAGAACGCACAGTCTCATCATGCCAGAAATAATTACAATATCTGGTCACATAGAAGGCTGTCAAACAAAATTTTAATTCCATATGCATTATTTACTGCGTAAAAAGGATTTAGCTACAGAGCTTTTGAAGATAATAAATTTGAAAATGGAACTCAAAATGGAATGTCATTTTAAAATTAATCATGAAAAAAACTTACTTGTGACAGCGGCCATCTTTGAAACAAACTTCACTTTTCAACTTTTTTTTCTAATAAATTTGGTACTTCTAGCCATTTTCTTTTTTCTATTATTTGAAAATTTCAGATTCTATCAACTTCAAATTCTTGAACATATTGTTTCAGTTGACACCTGGAGAATGCAAGTGATTATAAGTGAAAATTTAAAATCATGTCTGTTCAGGAGATGCTTTGGCTCTGGAGTGAATTCACAAAATGGCGGATCTAAATTGACATTGAGCAGAATTGACCTCCCATGCTGTAAAAACTTGGTTCACTTTTGCCAATGCCACCCCGGTTTTAGGGAAAGGTGGCAGAAGTTTCAAAGGTGATGTTCATGTGAAGTTTGGTTTATTTTGTGTGTACACATTCAGCATGTGTAAGCGCTTTATTTTGTATGTAAATAATAATAATAATAATAATAAGAATATTAGGATGATTTATTTGGTGAGCGCTGTTTTTGTGTGTATCACACCTCAAGAGCCCTCTGCGAGCTTGGTCGTCGCTGTAGAAAGCGGCAATTCTCAAGCAACACCCAGTTGTTGTAAGGTTGGATGGACGCTTACACATGTGCAGCATGTGTAAGCGCAAATGCATTTAATATGAGCCTTAAATGTTAATATATATTTGCAACCGCAAATAAAGATTATAGAAAGATTAATATTATAAATTGTAAAAATCGAAAGACTCAAAATTGAACCCAACCTACCGCCAAAATATAATATTGAAGCTATTACTCTGTCCAACGTCTAGTTCGGCCAAGTGACATCACAATTTCTTCTTTACGTTTTGCATGTGCCTGTTCATTACTTTAAAAAATCTCATTTTGGAAAATATGCATCGTTTGCTTATAAGGATGATTTATTTGTTGATTTATCTATTTTTGTTTGAAGCCCTCCGCGAGTCCTCTCCGAGCTTGGCCGTCGCTACAGAAAGCGCAATTTTTCAAGCAAAACTCAATTGCTGTAGGGCTAGGATATGCTGATGATATATTTTTAAATTACAACACACACATGTCTCGAAGTTGTAACCATATTATATTTTATGAATAAGCTATTTTTGTAAAAACCATAGTAGGCAAAAAGTTGGCAAATTGTCCACTATTTCCTGGATCAAATCCGTCGTTGGAAAATTTACAGATTATTCATGTATTTATTTAATATTTTTTCTATGTCGTATTAATGATGTCTTTTGGTATGAATTGTTCGGTAGCCAAACGCTGACGGAAACTGCCGGAAACAGCCGAAGTGTAAAACGCCGATGGTGCCATTTCAGTAGAAAAGCTCTGCACACAGAATAAACTGAAAAGAACTGAAAATAATTTATTGTTAGAATTTGTATGTTTTATTCATGGTTAAATTAAAAAAAATTCAAGTATTATTGAAATAAGAGTAAAAAGTTAAAACAATCACGGCTTGAATAAAAAATTACAAAAAACTGTTTTGGAATCTAGGGAATTTCTGGAATGAGGTTCGAACATTTTTCAATTTGGAACCTTTTTCTCAGCGAGCAAACGTCAGTCTTGTAGGACACTGCCATCCCTAGCAACCGATAACAAAATATATTTTTGCCTTTCCCTTTTATTCTTATGTATTTTTCTTTTCATGACCCTCAGTCATCACAAAGGCGATCCTAGCAACCTGGCCGGTGACGACACAAATTTTAATACGTCAATTCACGTACCGACATCATTTTTTTTTTTATCAAAAACGTGTTTAATATTGATGAGAAATTATTAAGAAACCAAATACAGGTAAAATAAATAAAAGTTGTATTTTCAATGTGGGTATTTTCGAATAAATATTCATATTTTAATGAGAAACACTAAATACAAGTTATTAACATAAATAATTGGTATGTTAAATGATTAATAATTAAAAATAATTCATTTTGTACGTAGGTTGCACTTGTGTACAGAGCATTGACTTAACCAAAGCGTTACCAAGTTTTTCAGCCAGCCTACAATACGAGCTCTGAAAATCAGAGCTTTAGTAACTCGTGGACCGTCGGAGGGGATGGACGCACGTCTGTCTAATCACTTTACAAAACAGTACGATATCGCGAGTGAAAAAACTAAAAAAGAAACATAGAATTTCAGTGTTTTTGTGAGGTTTCGTTTTGAGTGTTTTCTCCATTGAATAAGTGTTGAGTTTTTAATGTTTTTCAAGTGTTTTTATTGTGTTTTTTGCTTGGATTAATTCTGTCGTTTTCACTCTCCCGGGTTAGTTTTATTATAGAATCTGACATACTGAGCAAGCAGAGGAATTTCGGTAAGTCTAATGGCCACGTCTCGCATTCATATTTTCAATAATATCATCCACATTCACATCTGAAAAATGCATAATTTTTTTGTTTGTTGTCAAAACCATTATTTCGAACAAATATTGTAATGAAACCCGACTTGTAAGATCTATTCGAAGAACAAACAGTGTGTAATTATTCATTTTGAACTTTACTTTGTAACAAATTATTGTGGACTCAGAATCTTTGAAATTTGGGGAATATTTGTGATGTCACCTGGCCGTGCTACATACAGCACAGAGCGTCATCATTTCAGTGCATATTATGTAGGTAGTTTGAAAAGACACGAAAGTGCACCGCACTGCATTTAGTATTTCCGCTGATGTATGAGTATGACCTGACAGTGCTGTGAACTAAAAAAAATCCCGGATTATCGTGAATCCACTTTTGATTTACCATGGATAACGTCACTTGACTGAGTGATATTTTGAATGTTCGGAGTTCATGAATTGAAAATGAATTATAAATAATTGTACAACAGTTTTATTCTTTGAATATTAGTTTATTTTAAAAAATAATGTAATCCCCAAAACGTTTTTTTCGAAAATGGTGGGATTCAGGAGGAATACTGTCCTTATCGATCAAAATAAAAGAAATAGATGAAGCATCAAAGGCGCTAGGCGTGACTAAAGAACTACGCTGACGGGGAAGTGCTAGTTAAGCAGATATATGAGAACTGCCAAACAAAAAGTGTTGTTATAATTTGTCTCTTTTTTGACACATCGAGCTGCCATCTTTTGTATATTTTTTCATTGTCTGATTGCGTTCCATGGTACGTGCATTAGTATGGGAAGAAACTGACGTACCCCTTATATTTATTTTGTTTTGATCACGAGTGAAGCACTGTATTTTTAAAGTGTTTTTAGGCTTTCATGGCCGGCTTCAGATGTATTTTCTTACTTATATTTATTACTGTATTTTCTATTTTATTTTGAACAAATTTCAATGAACCTACATCAGAGACACTTCAGCTTTTGGCGTCAATATCGCGATAAACAGCTTTAGACTGAAATTACGATCGTTTGACATGTTATCAGAAGAAAATGAAAAAATATTAGTAAATTTGGATATTTGATGAAGCGGTACTGAAGATCTTGCTTAACACTTGACGTTTCATTGGGGTCGTAACGTAACTCAAATCTAAAGGAGACACTTGTGCAATGATCAAGGATGAAATGATAATCTTATGAGTTCGGGGAACTGATCACCACACGACAAGGGTGTCTGCTAAGGACGTTGGTTACCACAGAAACGAATTTTGATGAAAAAAATAAGTGCTCCATGAACGGTTCGTCGTGTGTAGGTACAAATTTGTGGATGATATTTCTTCTCATATTACTCTCTTAAGGAATTTAGCCATTTTATTTCATTTATGACTGTTTGGTCGAGCGCAATGCCGAGAGCTCGAGTTCGAATCCCATCGGGGGTGTCAGAAATGATTTTCTGTTGCAGTGTTTCTTTCAAAACCAAAATTAAGTACCGACAAGGTTAGCTCAGCCTTTACAATAAATGATATCCAGCCTCCTTGGGTGCTGGAAAACCCCCACTCAACTGAAGTGTTTGGCGTAAGGCCGGCCTCATGACCTGTAAAAAATAATAGGCTCACCCACCACATGCGACCCTTTCGGGGCGAACGCGACAAGAAGTTACCCTACATATGTAGCTTAGTTGCCATTTTTCGCGGTTACTTCAAAAATTGTCCAAGATCGCAACAAAAATTCATGCATACATTTTAGAAAATACAAGTAGGTACATGCCTTAATTGACAATCTATACCTTCTAGAATCTAGATACGTCTATGTCCCATTTCACAAACAACTAGTCATATTCTTTAAATTAGTTGAACCAGAAATCAAGCTTACCGCTACATTTTTCTATGGAAACACTGACTTTAAATTTAGATTGAAAATTAAAAGCATTTTATGAATAAGGGGGTAGAATTGTAGGGGATCGTGAGAAAATTTGAAGTAGCAACGAGACAACTAGTTGACCCGACAGACGTTGTTCTTGTGAATTTTTTGTACTTAAATAATGCTGTATGAAACTGGTCCAATGAGAAAAAAAAGGTTTAAAAATACGTTCTGTGTCGCCCTTTTTAGTGTTCCGACCTCAATTTAATTCTCTTCTCCATTTATTTTCGTTTAAATATGTTAGTAATGTTACTTATTAATCCAGCTCACAGGACTGAAAGGCTCCGGGCTTCCCGCATCACAATCCTCCAGGACTGTCTTGTGCCGCTTCTTTCAGTGGTTCCCGTACTTTCAGGACTTTCTCGCGGCCTCGACATTTTCTGCCCTTCGGGTAGTCTGACACCGGAGAAGGCGACATCCAAGACATTTCTGATTATCCTGGAGTCTTCATCACCTCCTACATGTCTGGTTTACTTAAATCTCTTGGATTACATTTGTGTTTCGGCTTCATGTATACTCTTCTCTTTTTCCCACTCTACAGATTTCAGTCATTTGCTATTTCGTTTATTCGGTCAATCCATTCTTTTCTCGGTCTTACCCTTTCACGCTTACTTTTGACATTCCCTTTGCACACTCTTTTTTCAGTCATTCATCGTCTATTCTTTCTAGATATTCAAAGCATCTCATTGTTCTCCTTGTACTTATACTTTTATGTTCTCGTTCGTATCGCATTCATTCATAATTCATCCCTTTCGTTTCGGACTTTCAATCAGAGACATACCAGCCATTCTTCTTAGTTATTTCTCTCTTATTCAAACGATTTAGCTATCATATTGTTTCACTAAAACGTTCAAGCAACACCTGCGTTTTATGAGTGATTTGTGCACTATTTGCTGGATATCTGGTTTACTTTTATTATCGCTCTGTGCGTATTTTTTGTGTCTACACGCCGTAGATTCCTCTGCGTGGTAATGACCCAGTGTGACGTCACTCGCCGTAAATAGCCGCGGCGAGATGTTCCCGACTCCAAGTGTCGCGATGCCAATACGTGTGTGAGAGAGAGAGACGGTGCACCTACTGTTCCTCGAAGGGCAGGTGACAGAGCATAACAAGAAATCATGTAATAAAGTGATAACCGAATACGTTTTATGTACAACCAGCTGTCCCGGCCGACTCTGTCCTATCAGAATTTCAATCAATTTGACTGTGACCGATTTGTGAAATTATTGTAAGAAAATTATTCGAGGAGAAAACCCAGTCAAAAACGATATTCAGGTTTTCCATTATTTGAATCGTTGTACTATTTTTATTTTTATTTAACGAAAGCAAAAATGTATACTGCTTGAATTATATCACAGATTCAACCAATTAAGTCGATGTGTTTTCTTATTCTGCATTCAAATGGCATGTTTACAACATGCAATATGTGTGTTTAATATTTAACCTCCAAAAGATTTGACAGATAAAAACCTTTGTATAAATGAGAGCCTAGCGCCTTTAACAGTCAAATGACGAGTTTTATTTTCGCACTCTGCAATGTTCCAACCTTATAACAATTAAATCTTGATTCATTAAAAATCAATCACCGATTTCTTTTAAGCTCCTTAAATAGGGATCACAGGTTTTTCTTTGAGTTTCAGAAATGGAAGTCACAGATTTTCTTTACTCTCCTGAAAAGGAGATCACTGATCTTCTTTATTCTTCTGAAAAGGAGATCACAGATTTTCTTTTATTCTCCTGAAAAGGAGATCACAGATTTCTTTTATTCTCCTGAAAAGGAGATCACAGATTTTCTTTATTCTCGTGAAAAAGAGATCACAGATTTTTTTCAATCATCTGAAAAGGAGATCACAGTTTTTTTTATTCTCCTGAAAAAGAGAACACAGATTCTCTTTATTCTCTTGAAAGAAAGATCATAGATTTTCTTTATTCTCTCGAAAAAGAGATCACAGATTTTCTTTAAGCCCCTGAAAAGGAGATCACAAATTTTCTTTTCCGGAGCTTTTTAGTTGCGTAGCTTTAAAAGCAGCTGATGCCAAACCACAAGGCTGATCCAAAACCTACAAGGGAAGGAAACGTGGGAAATTATTAGTCACCAAGGGAAAAGTTGATGAGGTGCTGAGGAAAATAGGCCGCCATTACGTGGTAGGCGCAACTTGTAACAATTGTGCAGGGGCGATCATTCCGTGTATCCCTATCCCCGTGGGGTGATTGCGTAACCCAACTATCAAACATTACATTTATACGTACTCTCAATGGAAACGTTATTTCAAAAAATATATGTTGACTAAAACTCTGCCTGCAGTGAGCATTTTTTATGTGCCTCTTCAGTTAAGATTGGCGATCATCAAAGCAATTTGTACTTTAAGTAATTACTGTAAAAATTAAACTAGAGTTACGATCGTTTGACATATTTACAAATTATAATTCAATTTATTTTATATCTTCTATCTTCGTGCAGAAAAGAGTCCTCCTGTTGAAGTCGACAACGTGCCCAATTACACGTCGTACACAAAATAATTTAAGTTCTCTCATAACTGTTCGTCTGATATCGGAAAAGTGTATTTTATCTAAAAATTTCATTACTGTTGCACGAAAGAGGGATCTTGTACTTTTACCAAACCACTGTCTCAGTTTCTTCAACCAAGATTTTCTTTTTCAACCTGGAGCTCGTCATCCGTTAATTTTTCCCTGTATCATGTAGGAGTGAATACTTCTCATGTCTCATTATGTTTGCCTTTTGACGGATTACTGGGGTTTGGCTCTCTGTTATTTATACGGGAAATAACCTCGGCATTTGTGACTCGATCCATCCAGATTTTTTGTGGTTGTAACCAGATTTCAGAGGAAGTGATTTTATTCTTAAGTTAGTGTACAGACGGAAAGGTGCAGCATCTCACCACAAAACGTTCAACGTGAGCGTTTTGAGTTTCCATACATTTTTGATAAACACCATGGTTGAGTTTAAACGCAATGTTGTACGTTAGGGCTTATTCATTTTACATGCAGAGTTTATTTTTCAAGTAATTAATTTGCGGGAGACTTTGGCATATTTTGTAGTGCCACAGAGGTGTTGGTAATGTGTCGGTTTATGTCTTGATCCTTTGTAGCAGGGCTGTTAGTTGCGTAGTATTATTTTGTATATTCTTTTGCTGTTGCGAAAGTGGCGATTGATATTGGTTTTGCATAGGGCATAATTAAATTGGGGTGGAAACACAGATACGGGTAACTCGTTCCGTAAAGGGTAGTTTGATCCAGGTATGAGTCACTCTCCTGTGCTCCTTTGGGTCCGTCATCACAACCATCTTTTCCAGTCTCCGATAATCTATTTTTGAAGTGTAGCAGAATGCATTTTGAATGCAGTTTGCGAGCTTTATTGAGCAAAACACCAATATTTACACATAATTTCATGCATAAATGCAACCATCCTGAATAGCAACTGAGCTATCAACCGTACGTACATTTCTGGAATACGTTAAACTTGGATCATTTACCTCTACCATGTTAAAAAAAAATATTTAAAAATTTGTACCTACTACCTACTTCAGTCTAGCCTCGAGGGTTATACTAATTATACGGGCCTCATTATTAAGGTAACACAACGCGAGAAAAACAAGACGGGTAGGATTTATTTTGTCGATTTCCTGGAAATTTTCTCCGCTTTATTTATTTTAAATTATATTTGAAAACCGCTTTGTTTTATTTTTTTTATTTCCGACGAGATTTTAACTTCTTAGAAATTAACGTACTATTATAACCTTTCATTTAATCATCACATATTTTTTCTGAACTTTTCGTGTCTAATATTTTTGTTATCATTATTTTAATTGTTATGATTTTTTACGTACACATGCAGCATGCGTAAGCGCAAATTTTTTCGTGTCTGCTTTTGGAAATGTATTCAATATGAATCTGAAACTATTAGTATATTTTTGCAACTTTATTATAGATTGATAGATATAGGTGAGATGATATGGACGTATAGAAAGAATGGATTATGAAAGACTGGTAAAGCATACAGAAGAAATGTGAAAGGAAAAAGAAGATCGAGAAAGTATAGGTTGATAAGATTGGTGAAGATTTTTTACTTGTTAATTGTTAATGAATGTGACACACTGATTTAATGTTTTTCAAACCTAGAAAGCCGGGTAGAAGCTTAATAAATTATGTTACTGACATTGATGTATGGAAGTCAAGCATGAATAACGAGTGAATTAGTAAGTTATGTATAGTGGGAATCAAGCACTTAAGAAGCATGACCCAAAAAACGATAACATGATTATTGGAGTTAAGAAAAAATGAGGAAAACAGAAATACATGCTGAAAAAGGATGTAAAAGTAATAGTATAAAAACGTGACAGGTGTGGACATGTAGAAAGAATGAATGATAACAAGTTTATTTACAGAGAAAATGTCAAAGGAAAACAGGAAATGAAAGATCGAAAAAGATTTCTTCTGAGAAAATGTATGAAAAAGTTGATGGGTATGTATTATGGTCAGGAAAAAATAAAGGTAACTTTGCAAAGACTCTGGCTAACCCTAGCAAAATGACGACATAGTTACAGCTACAATAAAAGCGAATTTACACGTGTCTGCACGTGTTTGTTCAAACGTTAATGTATATTTGCACTTAGATTGTAAATTTAATAGATTAAGGAACATGCATTACTTGTTGTTTGATTTTCGAATAATATTAATGTAGATAATCCCGTATCAGCGTACCGGCAAGGTTTGCTTAGCCTTCGTAAATATGAGAACATACACCTTTGACGAAATAAAATACACTTCAAATGAAATGTTTGGCGTGATGCTGCACACCTCACATATCAAAATTAATAGGCTCCAAAGTCGTGTGAGTAGGTGTTATAATAATAATATGTGTGTGTTCATTCTGAAAAAGTCATTTTCTAAGTCCATCTCAAAGTCCTAGATTACCATTTTTTATTATATACGGCTCATATTTTTTTAAATAATTAAATAAAGTTCCTCGACTTATAAGGCTTGAGTCTGACCCTCACGTTGTTAAAAGTTGGTTTACATAATTATGCCAATGCCACCCCGGTTGCAAGGAGAGACGGTAGGAGTTGCAAGGATCATGTTCATGATAGATTTTTATTTTATTTTTTAAATACACAGTATTTGTAAGCGTAAACTTACATGTGTCTGCTTTATATTATTAAAAATGAGCCTTTAATGTCAATATACAGGTGTACACGAATTTAAATGAATTTAGATGACAGCTTAATGAGGGCGCTGTAACAACTTTAATGCCTTCAAATAACTGTAATAAATGTTTATTACTTTTTATTTCTTCTACAAAATACTTCTTAACTATAAAACAATTAGTAAAGCTCGCGTTGAACTATGAAAAGTGACGTAATGTAAGATGGTGGCGTTAGTTTCAATTTGTAACACATTCATTTAAAGCCATGTATGTATCTTTTTAACTAAGAAAATAGATATTAGAGAAATACCACATCTGATGCGATACAGAATACTTCACATTAAAAATAATCCAAATGCCTCTGTACTCTCATTGATCCACCTCGTGGTTTTTTATGGCAACATTAAGCATCATAAACCGTCCATTTGTTATACAGAATCAGGGGTGAGGGGGCGGGAGGGATCGGGCGCCATCTTTAATAAAGCCGAAACCCAAATCATTTTTCCGATATCTTAACTTCTCGGTTGAGCCTCGCGTATAAATTTAACCAGATACAAACTGTGTCATTCAGAGACGATCGCTTACTAAGTATTTACTCACCTATATATTTGGAGTTGAATGTTTGAACTGAATCTCTTTAGAGAAAAAATATCGGTCAAAAACGCAAGTTAGTTGCGCATATTATAATTCGAATTCTTACCGCGTTGTATCCGAAGGGGTCGCATGTGGCGTGTGGAACATATTTATTTGTACAAGTACTAACCCAGCACAAACCACTTTAGTTAGAGTAGGGATTTCTCGGCTGGTTTTCGTTTCTTGTGAAGGCTGAGTTCACCTGCCTGTATTTTATTTTGGGTTTGAAATAAACATCAAAACGGGAAATCATTTCAAACACTCTCGGTGAGATTCGAACCAAAGCTCTCGGCATGGAATGCAAGCACTCTACCAACTGAGCTGTCGACACGAATACATGTGTGGATTAAACAGTATGGTTGCATTAGTCCAATAGAAGTAAAGGCGGTGATCTAAGATTTTGTTTCGTAAATGAGATAAATATATAGAAACACAGAGAAGACAAGGCAAGCCTGTAGTCTAGGGGTTAACGTTTTACAAATGTGCTTTTCACTGGGATGAAAAATAATTCATCTACTGCCAAGATCCACCTAGTCTGGGTATTGCTGTGTGATAAAGAAGTAATTTTCACAACGACGTACAAGTTCTCAAAAGGTTATTGAAGTCTGATTGATACAAAATCAGCGATCATCAAATAAATAAACTAAATTTAGTTGTAAACTTGAAAGCACTTGAGTGACGAAAACACGAGTAATAATAATCGATCCGTTTCATGTATTTTTTTCAGCTCTCTCCCTTTGAAGTGGGTGTTTTTAAATTTTCTCGACAATAAATAAAGCTTTTCTCGGTGAAGACTCCACTAACCCCGCGTCTGCCGCCTCCCATCAATCTCCTTCCCATTACAATTTAAACTCAACCCTTTCTTTGCCAGCTGTCGATACTTCCTTCACTCTACACCACGCGGCCATATCACTAGAGTTTATTTGTGGAATATTGATTGACGTAAAACACAACTAAGCTGTAATTAAGTGCAACTACTTCAGCGTTGTTTTTGAAAAAGTCTCATTTGGTGTGTGGGACTTATTTATTGTCTATTGTTGAATATTTATTACATCATTTTTTTTCTTGACTTGGTTTAAAACTTCCCACCTATACTGTAAAAAATGGCTCACTTTGTGTGGCCAATGTCTCTCCTGTTCCAGGGAAAAGCGGCAAGAAGGGCAGAAGAGAACTTCATTCAAGATTTTAGTTTTTATATTGTTTGTACACATGCAGTATGTATAAACGTGAACTTGTGCGTGTTTGCTAGTAGATATGCATTAATTTGAAATTTAAATGTCAAAATATCTTTCAGGCATACCTGTAAATTGTAGATTAAAGATTATAGGGTGCCGTTCTTAGTGGGGCAACGCCGTGAAATGTTGCACTATAGTTGCAGCTTAGTTGCGCAGTTACTGTTGTCTCAACTTTGCATTTTACATCTACCGAATGATTTGCGCCTTGTAACATGGCAAGGCACCGTACATCGGGGCGTTCTTTTAAAGTCTTTGTGAAGGCGGTCCGGCCTGAAATAAATCAGCCAGGATTTAACAAAAACTTGGCGCGGCAGGTATGGGGTTAGTTTGTACCTGGGTAAGCGCGGCTTAGGAGAGGACTTCGCAGATATATATCCCCAGAGAGGAAACACAGCTAGACTGAACATCTTAGACTGGAAATAGTCTAAAGGTTATTGATTGAGACATCCTGATCAAAACATATCAGCCAGAGCCGTCTTGACGTATCTACTGATTATAAACGTGGATAGAAAGCGATAAAATAGGGCCGCACGTGAACAGCTGAACAGTTGTCAAATGTCCCTCATGTAGGAAGAACGTTATGACAAATCGTGTCAATGCGGTAATCTCGACTGAGCGTGCTCGAAATAAAATAACGCTGATTCGATTCCCGTCCTTGCCCTTTGACATTAACTTTGACCCTGGTGTAACAGATGTCACGAGGTACTTATGAAGTGATAATTCAATACATTACAAATAAAGTAATTATAAGTAGATAATGTTAACACCTGTATTTGGCCCGACAAAATAATTTGGTGAATTGAATTCCTAGTCACAGATGTATTTGTACAAAAAAAACATATTTTTCTTTATTTTTAAGGGTTTGGTTAGGTTAGGTTAGGTTTTTATATTTTTCTTTTATTCAACTTCTGTTCCGGCCGATAGTTCATTTGGTAGAACGCTTTTGTTCTAAGCCACAAGGCTATGGGTTGAGCCCCACTGAGGGTGTGACATGTATTCCCAGTTATGTAAAGCCACACATAATCCAAATCATATAAGGTATTAGCTGAGATTACGTAACAAGCTTAGTTTCGTTTTTAATACTTTATTTTATTTTTGCAGTTATAAACTTGGCTTTACAGTAGAAGGGATAAAATAAATAGTCAGAGATTTCGTTATATCTGTCTATCGGTGGAGAGAGAAGGATAACACGGGAGGAGAGGACAATGGAATCAATCCATTTGTTTTCATTTATCTGTCTCGGAGTATAAATCCTCTGTAAGCGATCGCCCAGCTCTCTTGTACTCTCCACAACTACGTATAGTGTAAAAGATCCATATTGTAGCTGAAATTATTGTACACCTCATGGAAAATTATTCAATTTTGGTTCGACAATGCTGTCGCAGACAACTTGGTCACAGACAATTCGGTCACGGATAGTTTGGTCACTAACAACTTGGTAACAGTAAACTCGGTCACAGTTAACGTGTCCACAGACTAAACTGTACTGTTTCCTGCCGCCGTTCCACTAGAGGTGGCCGGTACTTCTGCCGATGCGTCTCCACTTTTTTTTGTCGTTGCATATTATAGCTCTTTCATTTCTTCAACATTTATCATTTTCCTTATACATACCCTTCTCTTATTCTCACTCTGCAGGCTCTGTGCCGACAATTCCAACTATTCCGTCACAGACAAAGTGCTTATAAACTAAGTAGAAATAAAATAAAAATGTTGATCTACAATCATTTATCTATAATTTGAATCGCAAACAAATAAAACCATATTTTAAAAAAGTTTTTTTAATTAAAATTAAAATGAATTTTTACTCTGTGAATGCACTAACTCTAGAAAAGTTATATATTAACATCTAGGATTAATATAAAGCAGACATATTGCACATAAAGCAGACCCCGCAAGCAGACATATTTTAGTCTGCTCTCACAAAATAATAATTCAAATCTCAAATGGACATAATCTTGCCGATCTTCTCTGAAATAGGAGTGAAATCAAAGGTCAACCTCAAAAGTCAAGGAACTACTCAATAAAGGCATGAATTAACGGTTACTTGATTAATACTTTCCGTAAAAAGTTGTTAGAATTATTTCAAACTTCAGAAGGCCTTTATATTCAAGGTCGGTACGTAAATAAATAAATATAAAGATGATTTGTTCGGTGAGCGCTGTTTTTGTGTGAACCCTAAAAGTCCTGTAAGAACAATTTACAATTTTTTACGAAAAGTTTAAATCAAATGGACCGAAAACTGAAAACATCCCACGTTGCTACCTACTCACGATTGATTTGCTTTGCGCGTCTCTGGCTGCTTGTGAGACCAAAACTCATAATTCTGTTTCACTAATCCCAACTAATTCATTTGTTGTTGAGCAATTAAGATTCCATTACGGTAAATGAATTAAAAATTTAACTGGGCGTAATGAAAGCTCACTTAATTGAGCATCTCCCTTCGCCCGGTCAAATTTCTTTTCATTTATTTATTACCGCGTACAGACTTGCCCCAATATTCGAACAATTTAATTTTCAAATTTTGGAAACTTTAGACGAGTTTTGCGTATGCTGAGTAAACCTTGCCGGTATGTTTAATAGGCATGTCAAACTCATACGATATAGCGGGCCACATAAACTGTTTTGTACACAGATCGTTTTGTACTATGTTGGGGACCGCAATAGGCCAAAAGGCAAAAAAAACCTTCAAATGGAAATCGTTAACTGTAGAGGTGGGTAGATACGCACTCAATCTCAAAAATGACCAACCGAGAGAGTGTTTTTATACTTCACCTATCTTTCCTTATTCTTAGTTTGACTTATACGTTGGTATACAGATTGACCACCCATACTGTAAAAAATGGTTTACTTTGCCACCCTTGTCACCCTTGCTTCATAAGTATGGCATAAGTTGTAGGGTCCATACTCATTTGAGAATCTGGTTGTTATTTTTTAAGCCCACATGCAGCGTGTGTAACTAAGAACTTAAACGTGTTTGCTTGTGGATATGAATGAAATATGAAATTGAATGGTGATGTACCTTTGCAGCTCAGATCTTACATTACGCCCATCTAGTTTCGATTCCGAAAACAATTTTGAACCAATCTAGTTCATACACTGTGACACTACTGGGTGTATTATACATTAACGCAACCGAGTTATTCCCTTATTTTTTCTATAGTAACGATCCGTTTGCTTTGCTTTACGAACACGAACTCAGGATAGAACGTTTTCGTATTTTGAGGCACTTCTGTGTATTTCATAAATTCTCAGAGATTCTTCAACTCTTATTCTTGAGCTTTCAATTTTATTGTAATTAAATTCCAGAGAGTGCGGCCGCCCCGAGCAGTGAAATCAAGTTAAAAGTTGTCCGTCCGGAGTAGGCCTGGCCATCAAACAAAGGAGGGGTGGCGGCAGTTGCTTGCAGTGGGTAGAGGCAAATATGTACATTTACCAAATACAATACCGAATTAATATTTCTCCTTTTCCTTTAAAATAACACTTATTTCAAAATTAATTGCAATGTATTGAAAGCAAGGTTTTAATAAGGTTTGAGTGAGATTTTGAACACTCTAAATATCCCTCGGCTTTGCGACGTCCCCCATAGTGAATTCCCGAGAATGAGGGAAATTTTGCTAGCTTGCAGCATTTAGTCGATACTTGTAGGTCACAGATGAAACTAAACAGTTTTTTATATTATTTATACAATACCACTAAGAAATACACACAAATACACATTAATGGTATAAAATATTCATAGCCCCTGCTTTTTTGTGGGCATGCATTAAATATGAGTCTTAAATGTCAATATATGTATCTTCACAACTTAAATTGTAGATTCGTGCAAAGGATAAAAAAGGGTTTGATAATATTATCGAAATAAGTATCAAGGTTGTGTCCTTATTTCACTCAAGTATTTATTATTTGACATCACGTGACTTCTGACTCCGATTCCGATTTCTGACTCCAGTTTTTGACTCCTGACTGTGACTATGACTCAAAATTCCGACTCCTGACTGCAGAGGCGTGACAACTCAAACCGAATACGTGAAATTTATTTTCCAAAAGACACCATTCCGAACTGAACTCTTCCAAAAAAAAAATTAGCACGAAAATAATGCATCTTTAAGTGTTGTTATCAATATTGTTGTAATCATTAGTGTTACCCCCACTTCAACTGAAAGTGGTTGGTGTGGGGTCGGCCCCCTTACCCGTAAAGATTAATAGGTCCCGAATCGCCACATGCGACCCTTTCGGGAATAACGCAGGCAACAATTTACAATATATGTATGTGTAGCTTAGTTGCGTAAGAGTGGTAAGATATTCAATAATCATGAAGATAAAATAAATATTATAAATGAAAGAAATAATAAGTGAATATGAGTAGCAAAGGAATATCTGGAAACCCATAAACTGCTTAGCGACCACCAATACGGTTTTCGCCGTAACCGCTCCAGTGGTGACCTTCTCACTTATGTCACACACGTCTGGGGTCGACGCCTCGATCTTATGGGTGAAACACAAGCTGTTGCTCTTGATATTTCCAAAGCTTTTGATAGAGTTTGGCACTCCAGCCTCCTTAACAAATTGTCATCATTTGGACTTCCCCTTCTCCTCATAGAATAGATTTCCAGCTTTCTAAAAGACAGATCTATCCAAACAGTCATCGATGGTAGTAAATCAGCCCTGCTACCAATCAATTCCGGTGTCCCCCAAGGATCCGTCTTGTCTCCGACACTTTTTCTTATGCACATCAATGATTTACTATCCTGTGCTCCTATCCACTGCTATGCCGATGACAGTACAATACATGACGGTTTCTCTTTTACAAAGCCCCCAAATAGTTCAGCGATATCTATTGCTCGTGAATCATTAGCTTCAAAGATCAATACAGATCTCAGGGCTGTCAGCCGTTGGGGCACTGACAACCTTGTAGAGTTCAACGTCAAAAAGACTCAAGCATGTCTGATATCCTTAAAGAGGATTCCAAACAACTATCTCCCAACTTTCGTCAATATCTCCCTCTCTAACTATGAACACTTAAATCTTCTTGGTGTTTCTCTGTCATCAGAGTTAAAATACCACGATGCTATTGAGTCTCGCACAACTTCCGCTTTCCGGCGACTCGGCATATTATACAGAGCCCGTAGGTTTTTTACTTCAGCCCAGTTATTGACTCTGTATAAATCCCAAATCCGCCCCATTATCGAGTATGGCAGCCATCTCTGGTGTGGTATGTCCAAGAAGTTGAGTGACCAACTTGATTCTGTGCAAAGGAGGGCAGTGAGGTTGATCAATGATCCTTCTCTGACATCCGATCTGCAGCCGCTCCAGCACAGAAGAAAAGTTGGAATGCTCAGTCTTTTTTTATCGATATTACCACGGAGCTTGTTCTAATGCGCTCCATTCATTAATCCCTCCCCCTCGCATTTCAGAAAGGGAAACTCGTAGTACGACTCTCATTCATCCCTTTGCAGTCGATCTCAAAACTATGAGAACTTGGCGTTTTCATGACTCATTCCTTTGCCAAACTGCCCGTTTATGGAATGGTCTACCAGTATCTGTGTTCCCTTCCCAATTTAATCCGGTTTTATTCAAAACCAACATCAATCACCACTTCCTTGCAGCGCCTCACGACAGAACCAAGAACTCAAGCAACACCTCTGCGGCACCCTTCCAGGGTGACATAGACCCCCAAGACTCACAAGAATTGGGGAGCCTCCCGCACAGGATTCCTTAAAAAAAAAAAAAAAAAAAGTACCTGAATAATACATAATGTAAAAAGAAATGCAAAAAAGAACTAGATTACGCAGGGTTTTTATGTTGTAGGTTCACATGCGGCATGTGCAAGCGCGAACTTGTACGTGTCTGCTTGTGAGAACGCATATAATGTGAATCTTTAATGTAACATATCTTTGCAGCTTAGATTAGATTAGAATAGATTAGCACCCACGGGAACATGGAAACCCCAATTCAAGTGAAGTGGTTGGCGTAAGGCCGGTCCCCTTTTCTGCGAAAACAAATGCAATATTTGTGCAGTTTAGTTTAGTTTTTTTTCCGTGTTAGTTACTCTATATGTTTGCAGAACACATGTAGTGGTGGTGTAGATTCCTGAGGTCAGCCTTGCCGTGGGCGTGTTTTCAGGCCCCCCTACTTTAGGTGGCAGCCACCCCGTTTCAGAGCGTGGCGGCAATGTGTGTGTGCGCGGGCGCTCCAACCCTTTTTAAAACCCACCCTTTGTGCCATAATAAATAATCATATTCTGGCTGGTGAAAACACTTTATGGAGATGCCGGGTGAGAGGAGCTGACGGCCCATTCAAGCACGTACAACTGCGTGCATATAAGGGATGATATATGCTTCTGTTTGTTTTTGCGTACGACATGATAGGAATTTGATTTCCGAAGTTGTTGAAGGTATAAAAAATTGTCATTCTTATTGTGTCTTCATCAATGTTCATACTTGTTCACCCCACAACAAGAGTGTCTCCTGAAAAAGTAGTTTATGATACCAATGAACGTCAACAAACAAGTAATGTAACTGTAACTCTGTCACCATTCCGCTAGGGGGGGCCAGAGCCTCTGCAGAGTTTCTTCCTATCCTTACATACATCTTTCAATTCATTCATATCCATCACCTTTTTCATGCATTTTCTTCTTTTACGCTCGTTTTGTATATCCCATTTTTCACTATCTCCTCAATCTGAGCAATTTTTTCAGTTCAGCTAAGCTGCACGAATGGTGCAACTTTTTACAGCCTTGTCTCAGAAGAAGTCACAACATGTGGCGTGTGGAACCTATTTATTTTCACAGGAAAGGGGACGGTCTTCCACTAAGCACTTCATTTGAAGTGGGAGTTTCCAAGCTCCTGGGGGCCTATGTTCTCATTCCTTGTGAAGGGTTGAGTAAACTTAAGTACAAGTATTTTTATTGGATTGACTTAAATACTTGTTCTTAAATGATTTTTTTAAATGCCCTGTCAGGTCTCACCGACGTTGACTATTACGCGAGAGTAGATAGATTTGTCGATCCTGTGGGTATAGTCTCGACAATATCGACAGAACTTTTCAAAATGATCCAACATGGCAGCGCATGAATAGTTGATCAAAGTGTGAATCACATTTGACTGGTCGATCGGATTGGAGGCCTACGTCTAGAAGAAAACTGAGAAAAGCTGGAAAATAAGAAAATCCACTAATACTATTAGTAATAATAATAGGATTATTGATTTGGTGAGCGCTGTTTTTGTGTGAATCACACCTCAAAAGCCCTCTGCGGGCTCGGTCGTCGCTATTGAATGCGCCGATTCTCAATCAAGACCCAGTTGCTGTAAAGCTGGAATTTGGAGCTTTGATTAGGTTAAAGGAATTTTTAAATTCAGCGAAGAGTATATTTGTAAATATAAATCTTATATTTTTTGTGCTCACTGGGATTTGAACCCACGACCTTCCATTTACGAGTCCGAAGCGTTACCACTAGACTACAGACCGGTCAACAAAGACTAAATTACATACTAAAGACTACAACAAAGTCAACCATTTAAGGCGATCTTCAACGACCAATTTATATCGCATTCAAAATAAATAGATACCGAAACTCTTTTACGGAATATACCGTTGTTTTTTTTTTGTGTTCAAATCGAGATTTGATATTATTGTATCGCATCTAAACGGTCGGAGAGATGAAAATATTTCATGGCTGTGTATCGGTAAGCCCCGGGTTCCATATCCGGCTTTGTGGAGTGCCAAACCGTCTAGATGCGACATAAAAAACGTCCCAAACCACAACGTAGGCTTCGGTGGGGTAGGGGGTGTGACTCTTTGATATTTTCTTTTATTGTATTGTTTCTTATCGATTATTGGATGTGCTTTTTTAGGACAGAAATATACTCATCCACACAAAAGGTGTTATTTGTGGGTGACTATCTACGTACATCTTAAAATCAGCTGTTTTCTTTAACTTCTATTTTTTTAAATAGATTTGTGAAGAGGAATGCAATTAACGAACCTATTTTGCCTGCCCAGGAACAGATATTAACATAGTTAGGTTTTTGTCAGTTCGTCTTCAGTCGTCGTGCAGAGAGGGCGTCTCCTGAAGACGTTAGTTATGTCGCTAACGGAACGTCGAGAATAATGTCCTAAGTCCTCTTATAACGGTTCATCTGATATTCGAGTATTTTTTTTAACTGTGTAATAAGGGAATGTAATAGGTAAGCGTGGAAGGGGAAGACCTAGGAAACAATGGATTGATTAGATAAATGAGATTGCGAATGATTGGAATTTACAGAGTGGAAACAAGAGAAGAGCATGCATGAAAAGAGTGATGAAATTAGATGAAAGATGAAAGAAGTATGCAAGGACAGAGTAAAGTGGAGGCACTTGTGTGGAGGTACCGGCCACCCCTAGAGGAATGGCGGCAGGATACAAGACAAGTGTACTTATTATAATTGTAAAAAATATAAACATTATCAATTAAAAATTATGTTTGTATTATTTTAATGAATTATTAATTAATAACCCCCCAATGACATCTATTGAACCAGAATCAAGGTTATTGTCGATAGGGCACGGCGCAGGTGGGGTTTAAACTTGCGCTTGTTTCAATAACGCAAATTCGAGTGCCAACGCTTTATTCGTTCGACCATACAAGCGACATAATTCGGGTAGATGTGAAGCTGGCCACCCATACAGTAAAAATAAGTTTACTATTGCCAATGTAGCCCCTGTTTCAAGAAAAGGCTTTGATATTTGCATTTGTTTAATGCACAATACCTCTATACATAATTTCAGTTGAAAATATATATATTGGCATATAAGGTTAATATTCAATGCAGTATGCACGCCTACATGCATCACGTATAAGTTCATACTTACATGTGTATGTACAAAATACAACCAAACCTCACATGGATATAAATGTTGATGCTCTTGCCACCTATCCCTGAAACCGGGGTGGCGTTGGCGAAAATGAACCATTATTTTTTCTGCATGGGAATCAGCCTCATAACAACCTATTATTCAAGGAACACAACGAAAAAAAGGAAAGCGAAAGTAGAAACTCGATTAAAAAAATAATTCATTTAACTTTTAAAACTTGAATTTTTTCCTAGATTTGTTTTCAATATCGATTCAGAAAGGCCTTTTTTTTTTTTTTGAAATCCTGTGCGGGAGACTCCCTAGATTCTAAAGACTCTAGGGGTCTATGACACTTGTTGTAGTGCCGCAGAGGTGTACGAGCCTGGTCGTCGCTACAAAGCGCCAATACTCAAGCAAGACCCAGTTGCTGTAAGGCTGGATGGACCTTTGGTGACCGGTCATTGGTAAAGGTTTATGAATTTTTCAACCCGGCGAAGAGCACATTCGAAATATAAATGGTATATTTTTGTGCTCCGCCGGGATCCGAATCCACAACCTTCCAATTACGAGTCCGAAATGTTGCCACTACGGACTACGGACCAGTCCAAGATGCCAACGACACGCGGTGTACCTGAGCGGTTACCCATCCAAGCACTGACCACGCCCAATGTTGCTTAACTTCGGTGATCTATGGGAACCGGTGCTTTCAACATGGCTAACGTCGTTGACAACTTGTTTTTTTGTATGGTATTTTTTTTTTTAAAAAAGGTTTTCTTGTTTTTGTGTATAAAAATAATATTTTCCTTCTCTCTTCTCACAATAAAAGAAACATCGAAAATTGAATTAACTTATGATTATTATTATGGGAGAAAAACAGATATTTCTTGTTTTCGTCGAGAGATAAGATTAATATACCTAAAATACGAACAGGGCTATTCACAATACATTTGATCCATAGCTGATCCAAGGATTATCGTTTTTTTATGTGAAATTCGCGTAAGGTGGCGGTTGAGACATAGATTAGCTGTGTGTGAATAACAACGTAAGATACAGGTATAAATACACGCGAAATAAAATTGTACCTTTATTAAGGACTGTACTTTTAAGTTGCAAAGATACATTGACATTTTATGACCCATATATAATGTATGCCTAATCTAAATCTAAGCTGCAAAGATATGTATCATTTGAGATTCATATTAAATGTATTCCCACAAGCAGACATGCATAATTTCGCGCTTACACATGCCGCATGTGGACCTACAATATAAAAAACCCAATCTCAAATGAACATAAGCCCTGCAACTCTTGCCGACCTTCCCTGAAGCAGGGGTGGCATTGGCAAAGTGAACCATTTTTTACAGTATGGGTGGTCAGTCGCATACCAACCTATAAGTCAAATGCAAGCTCGAGCTTACACATGCAATATGTGTACATACAAAATAAACCCAAACCCCACACGAAAATACTTGTATACCAAACAACTCCGGCTGCCTTTCCTTGAAAACGGGGTGGCATTGGCAGAAGTGAAAGATTTTTTATAGCATGGGTACCTCATAACAATTAATTTTCAAGGAAAACATGAGGTGGAATAATTACGTTCATGTAACAGAAGCGTTGAAGTATAAGATATTTTCATACTTACCACAACACAAAGGTGGAGCTCGTAACACAGTTTGTTGATATGGCAATTTTGTTGCTATGCACATAAATTGGAAACGGAGTAAAGACACGATATTTCGTCTGTCGTGAGCGAGACAGCTCCTTCAAAGATGCCTGGTGTCAATGACTGGTCAATTGATAGGAACTAAATCAAATTCATTACTACTCCATATAATAAAGAATTATATGATAAATAAATATATCTTTGCATCTTATATTACAGATTATAGATAGGTAATTCTGGATATAATATTGGAGTCTAGCACCGCTTGGTCCCCACACTGCTTTGGGGTCATATCACGACAAATTGTTCAAAGATAGCTCATCAACAGACTGCTCATCCATGGACAAATCAGTCACACAACAGTTCGTTTACAGACACATCATTCATCAGTCACTTCTTATCTGTCTCTGTCAATTTGGTCAATGACATTTCTTGCTTGCTTTCCTCAAAACCTTTGTAATTTCTGAAGTTTTTATCAATTGTAGTTTTCTGTGATGGAGCTATTTGTGAGCCATATATTGTATGTGATCGATAAGTCGTGTGGACGAAATGTCCTATGGCTGAGTTTTTCGTGACCGATGTGTCTGGGGACGAGTTATCTTTGGCCGAGCTGTCTGTGACCCCAATGGCGCCGACCATTATCCGAGTGGACGAATTGTCACGTGACCGATTCGTCTACACTCTACAGCCGAGCTATTTGTGGACGGGTTGGGTTGTTTGTGACCGATTTGTCTTGGAGCCTTTTGGGTTAGGTACCCGTGGCACACTGAGGATTCAATAATTCAGAGCGGGACCTCTCGCTTTCCCTTTTGGCGCGCTCGGAATTCCCTTCTGGGCCATTTGAGACCCGCGACCGTGGAAAGCGATAGTATCGGAAAACGTGGGGAGGGCAAGGACACAGGAAAAGAGGAAGAACTAGGGAATTCCCTAGAAACTCTTCAAACATTAATAAAACACACTTGTTCAGTATTCGTGCCGTATCATTTCATGTGATTTTTTCAATAGAATTTAAATTGTGAAGAGGAATGCGAATCATTCACCCACTTTGTCCTTGCCAGAAACAAAAATTAAGTTACAGTATTCAGCAATTCAATTCGTAACATTCTATAATCTAAATCGCAAGGATATAATGCATACTCACAAGCCTGTTAGTTCACGTTTTCAAAATTTGCAAGTGCACTTACAAAATAAAGACCCAAATCTACAATGAAAAGAAGCCCTTCAACTCCTGCCGACCTGGCCTCACACAGGGGTGACATTGGCGAAGTAAAACATTTTTTACAGAATAAGTGGCCACAAGCCAGTCTCAAACCACATCATAAGTCAATGAAAATTAAGTATTTTATCTGTAGAATGTTGCACATACCATATACAGACATAGTAAGCTACTTAGATGTGCTCTAGAGAGCCAGAAGAGAGATATGCTCCTTTGAAATTGCTTACAAGTCTCAAAGCCCAAGAAGTGTCGTAGATGGGGCGCGAGCTTAGAGGAGAAAAGTATGAACTTTTGTACTTGGTTGTTGAAGATAAGATCGAGGAAAAACGAGAAAGCAGATCTCATGCCCCCTTATTATTCGAGATTGGACAGTGGAGGATCTATTTCGATCTTTGAGAGATAGGAACACTTTCTCGCATGTGATAGTCGACGTCAAGGGGACCTGATAATTTTCCAGGAGAAGAAATATTCATCTGTAGACAAATTTTCAACAAAGATGCACAACAAAGTTATATTTCCACGATGTTGCGTATGTGTTCAGCTTAACTAAATTCAGTAATAAATTTATTTTGACTTTTCCTTACACACATCCCTACTTCTAAAAGACTGACCGAGCATAATTTCGATATTAAGAAAAGAAATTCCTCTTTTATGGATGCTTGGACGCTGGAATAGTATTCAGCTTCAAATGTTCTGAGAAATTTCGTACAAAGCTCTCTGACTTATATGTGATATCCAATTTGGTAATGACTTGAAGTATTTATGATTAAATATTTTTGATAAAAAAAATATATCAGTAAATATATCGTCTTATACAGTCTCTACCATTACTGTTGAACAGAATGACAAATGGAATGCTCGGCCTCTTCTATAGGTAGGAGACCGGGGCTGAAAGTTCCGATTTTCAAATAACATGAAATTTTATGATAAAAATGATAAGATATCAATTTTGATATTTGATTTTATTAAAAAGTCTTTATCGGTCTATGTAATAGTTAAGTCATTTCTGCTAGTTTCTCAATATGTTTTTTTGTACAGGCATATTTTTGCAAAATTTCGGAAGGGAACATTCAACCCCACTTTGGGGCGAGTTGTTCCAAGTGTGGGGCAAGTTGTGCCACTTGGATAATATAAATAAAGTTTAGGGATAATGTATAGTTTCTTTGAAATAAACCATAATTTCTACAGTTACATTTATTTCGTTGTTATGCAATGTTATAAACTTTAAAAAACAACGAAAAAACATTACTAGCTACATCTAGATTAACATTTTGTATTGGTTAACAAAAATTGAGATCTGTTGGCTTATAAATCTGACTACCTACATACTTAAGGATACAAAAAAATTTAACTGAAAAGGATAGGTACTTGAGATAAACACTTTTTTATAACTAAGATATATTGGCACTTCCATAACAACAGGTTCTTGCAAACGTTTCATTAATAAATTTAATGGAAAGTGAGATCAAAACTTACAATTATAATTAAATAACAAAACGAAACTCGTAACGCCAATATTATTTATCATCTTGAAGTTATCAAATTATTTTTATTAAGTGAAATAAAATTACATTGAAGACAAATCATCAGTCTCGTTCAATTTTTCATCTGACAGTTGGGACACACATAAGTAATATTATCAGTTTCATTTATAAATGTCCTAATAAGGCCTATTGATGAAATTTCCCGCTTCGAGTTTTCAAATAGCCGCCAATGTTTGTAGAAGTGTGTGTGGACATTAATTAACGCACACAAGCACAACAAGTGGTCCCTGACGTGAGCATGTTGGATCCTGGAGTCCAAAACAACCAGGACGCGGAGCGCACGCTTGATTTCTTAAGGTTTTGGCAGAGTAAAAAGTAACATTTTCATTTTTATTTGTACACGGTGTGCTGTGCTTTCTCTATAGGATAATTATATGTGTAGACATGTCCTCTAAGATTTAATATAAGTATTGACAACATATTGTATACATTAAAATAAATGAAAGCTTATTTGTTTTTATGTAGGCCTTATTAAGACACAGGGTTCCCAATAAGGCCAAAATGCCATTTTAGTTATTTGTGTTCACAAAAGTGGGATTTTTGTTTATAAAGCAATTTTATTTCATTTATTACAAAGTTTAATAAATAAGTATAAGTATTTCAAATTACCATTGCATTATTATTACGAGTATAAGCCCGCTAGTTATGTAATACCAAAGTTAAGGTAGGTCTTATTTGGGTCACTTACATTTAAAATGTGCCCAATTTTTACACATACTACATTCTATCCACTGTTCTCTTGGAAGTGAATTTGAATATGAATCACAACAAATTATGCAGTACCATTCCAGATCCTCATCATCACTATCACTCTCGCTTTCTTGTAATTCTCTTCGTTTAGCTTTTTCTTGAGCATTTCCCTTTCCTTTTCCCTTGCCTTTACCTTTTCCTTTATTATTGTTGTTTTCTTTCCCTTGTTTCTAATGGCTTCGTCTTTCCTTGCTTCCTTCTTTACCTGGACTTCAGCTAATGCATTTTTTTCTGGCGTGTCGGTCTAAACCGCTGTCTTTCTTATATGGCATTTTGTAGCCGTCTGCAATCTTAGGGGTTCTTTTGGTAAAGGCTTTACAATTTCAGGATAAAACCCAGCTAAAGCATTTGTCTTTACTGTAAATTGAAGTTGTTGGTCACTATTAACGGTCACAGAGGCAGCCTGAGATTCCAGTTCTTTCCAGTTCCAAATTTCCAGTTCTCTGGCTACCATTTTTACTTTTCTTCCATCTTGTATGACAGCATTGGCAGCTTGGCGTAATAACGTTTCAGATGTTTTCCCTCTCTCAGTTTTCCGTTTGTAGGTACGTACCATCCTAAAAATAAATCGTAAAACTGTATAGAAAATTTAAGCTTAGATCGATTGGGGTAAGTTGTTCCGGGGAACAACCAGCCCCTTTGGAAGGGAACTTGTAGCCCCAAATTATATTTTTGTACAAAACTGTCATGCTAGCAAATTAACAAATTCAATTGAAAAAAACATTCAAGCTATTAAATACCTCACTAATGCCACTTTAAAATTGGAAAGATTCACATAAATCGGTCAATAATAAAGAAAAATAGACCAAAAAGTTTAAATACGAAAAAATTTACTAACGTGGTGTTCTAATAGCGTGGTGCACACAGCCACTCGTCCGCCGCCGTCGAAGCAACTAAGATGGCCGCCAAATTGGCGCGTCACCTGATGCTTCAACGACGCACTTCACGTGTATTGCTATCGCTTTTCTTTACAAAGTTATTACTGTCGGAACAACGTGCCCCGGGAACGTTCAGCCCCGGCCTCCCCTACTATAATTTAAGACCGGTTCGGATTCCAGTGGCAATACTTCAGACTCGTAATAGAAGGTTGTGGGCTAAAATCCCGGAGGAGCATAAAAAAAAATACAATTTATATTTTCACGTGTTTGTTTGTGGGCATACATCTGAGAGCTTTGAATGAATATATCCTTGCAACTTAGATTATAGATTAAATAGATATAATATGCTCTTCGCTGGGTTTGAAAAACTTTTACCAAAGATCGGTCACTAAAGGTCCATCCAGCCTTACAGCAACTGGGTCTTGCTTGAGTACGTGTGCTTTGTTGCGACGATCGAGCTCGTAAAAAACACCTCTGCGGCACTGAAACAAGTGTCATAGATCCCTAGAGTCTCGGAAATCTAGAGTGTCTCCCGCACAAGTTTTCTTACAAAAAAAATGCGTCTATTCTGATGAAATATCCTCACTTATACCTCCTATTCTTGTCACAACAAGAGCTCACATTCATCCTTTCGCAGTCTCATATAAAAACTATGAAACCAAGTCATTTCACGACTTAGCCAACTGTCCGTGTATACAACGAGTTATTGGTATCTGTGTTCCCACCCCATAATAATCCTTTTCTATTCAAAACCATTTTCAATCGCCAATTCCTTTCAGTGCTTCAAAACAAAGGAAACACAACATTACGCAGCGAGCACCCCTGCTACCAAGGATCAGGACATCACCAACTCCTCTACGGCACTACAAGTGTCATAGAATACTAGATTCTCTGAAATCTACGGAATTTTCCGCACAGGATTCCCAAAAAAAATCGATTTGATTTAAAAATTAAATTAAATTTAATTATTAAAAAATGATAACAAACTTTGTTTAGTTCTACTTTATTTATTTTTATTTAGTTACAAACAAAAATAACGAGTTGTGACCGGTTTCGGCCTCTTGGCCATCCTCAGAGAAACTGAAATCTTAAAATAATGGGAGACTATATAAAGCAAAATGAATATTATACACACAGTAGAATTAGGAGAAATATGAAAAATTATAAAGAATAGCTTTGTGAATTTATCAAGTTGTATACTAAGAACAGTATGGACAAAAACAAATAGTTAAGTGAAGAGTAGGAAATTTACTAAGAATATATTTAAGTAAATTTAACCCGTAACAACGAACAATACAAAATTATGAACAATTATAAAGTAACTTTATTTACCAATACTAGAAAATGACAAGTGTAGGATAATGTTCTGAGAAATGAACCATTAAGAGGATTAAACAAACAAGAAGGAATGTATGTTTTATGTAAATTTCCAAAGAGAGCTAAAGTGAGTGTACCAAATCAAATACAAAGAGAGAAAAAACAACAAAAAAACAATAAATCAATCCAAGTGTATCTGTCAGAAACAAATTAAATACAAATAATCAGAATAATCCATTAGTTTATTTACTCGAATTGAAGACAGGTAAAGTGTTGATCAATGGAGTGAATGGAGGGATTTGGTTATTTATAATGTTAACCCCCAATTTTTTGGCTTTTAGAATTTCGATAGCTTCTAATCTATTTAGGGTATAGCCATTATTTGACAAATGCAGAAAATCGGTGTCTTCACTGACAAAAGTGTGGTCATGTTCTAAACAATGGTTTGCCATTTCTGAGAAGATGGTTCTGTTTTTGAACGACAGTTTGTGTTCTCCAATTCTTTTCAGGAATGTCCTACCTGTCTTCCCAATGTAGGATGCATCACAGTCTTTGCAGTTAATTTTGTAGACACCACTTTTCTGCCAAATGTCAGTTTTGTCTTTACCATTTGAGAGTAGCTGTCCAATTTTGTTATGGGTATAGTAAGCTGGTTTAATGTTGGCTGGCAAGATGCTTTTGATGAGTGTGGAAATTCCATCCAAATGAAGAAACCTTCTCCACTTGATTTCATCAGACGGTGCTTGCGAGAAGACATGAGTAGTGATAGCATGTTTCCTCTGTTTGCTAGCCAAGAGTCTATCTATCAACCCTACTTCGTAGCCATTATTTGTTGCGATTTGCTTAATGATAAGAATTTCGTTATTAAAATTAAAATCTGTCATAGGGATGGAAATGGCTCGATGGATCATGGAACGGAAAGCTGCAAGTTTGTGGTTTATTGGGTGTTGGGAAAGAGCGTGAATCGTAGTGTCCGTATGGGTAGGTTTCCTGTATATTCTAAAATCTAATTTGTTATCTATAATCGTAATAGTTAAATCTAAAAAATTCAGGCTTCTATTAGATTCTAATTCAGTAGTAAACTTGATATTGTTGTGAAGTGAATTTAAAATTTTCTGAAAAGAAGTTAACTGCCTCTCTGTACCCACCCAAATGCAAAATATATCATCGACGTATCTGAAATATGTGAGTAAATTTTTTGTCTGTACTTTAAAGGTATCAAACAATATATTTTCCAGATGGTCTAAGAATACATCTGCTAGGATAGGAGACAGAGGGGAACCCATAGCCAGACCACAATGTTGTTGATAGACAATATTGTTAAATGTGAAGTAATTATGATTGACACAAGTGGTTAACAATAACATAAAATCTTTTATTAATGAATCCTCCAACTGTGAGTTTGATAAAATATTTTTTACCAAAATTAATGTTTCACTAGTGGGGACGCTCGGGAACAGATTACTCACATCAAAAGATACGAGTTTGGCATTGTCAGGAATTATGGTATTTTTTAGTTTTTTGATTAACTCAAATGAATTTTTTATTGTATATGCTGGTGTAAAATTACTCAGAGAAATGAATTTACGAACTAAAAATTGGGACAACTTATATGTGGGAGATTGGGTGAACGCCACAACCGGTCGAATCGGGATGTCTTGTTTGTGAATCTTCGGTAAACCATATAATCTTGGAGTGCTGGGGTTCATCTCCACTAAGTATTTTCGGTCCTTGTCTGTTAGTAGAGCACTGCAAGTCTTGAGGTGTGATTTCATAGACTCTTGAATTTTTTGAGTTGGGTTTTTATTCAGCACTGAAAATTTATCCGAGTTTAAAAACTGTGTCACTTTTTCATCATAATCTTGTTTACTTATAATCACGATCGTATTGCCTTTATCCTAATTCCTAATTCCTAATTCTACTGTGTGTATAATATTCATTTTGCTTTATATAGTCTCCCATTATTTTAAGATTTCAGTTTCTCTGAGGATGGCCAAGAGGCCGAAACCGGTCACAACTCGTTATTTTTGTTTGTAACTAAATAAAAATAAATAAAGTAGAACTAAACAAAGTTTGTTATCATTTTTTAATAATTAAAATGGAGTTCTACAATGTTTCCGCTAAAACTTTTCAAAAATTGTTAAATTTAATTAATTATCAAAATGTTTCTTTCTATTGCTTGTTGTCGCTTCATTCGGTTGGTTGTTTTCTCTTAGTTATCTATCCCACATCTGGTACAAAAAAAAGTCCGTACTGTTACTTAAAATTTCATTTAATATAAAATTGTCATTTCATTGTACAGAACGGTTTTAATGTATTATCAAATACGGCTAAGCGAGTTCTATCGTCACAAAAATGTAATAAACACAAAATGAACTCGATTTTCCTTCACATTCCAGTTAACCAACCGGCGGCCCCGAACATTCACCGGCCCGCTAGATTTATCACACTTTTTACGGCAAAAGTCGTAAAGAGTAATTTAACTGCTAAAAAAATACATTATGTGCAAAAAATTAAGTGTCAAAATTAAGTCAAAAAATTAATTTTGATTTCAAAATACTATTTTTACGAATATATTTCGCAAATTAATTCAAAAACAGAATAACAATAGTGGTCAAACTGAAAAAAAAATCGTACAGTGGACTGCACATGACTTTATAGCATAAAATACGGTCATGTTATGGTCATAGTCAATTTTCAACACAAGAAATTTAGTTGTGTAAGTAATGAAGCTAATCTATTTAAGTAATTCTTTTTGCACTATTATCAATGATCCTATATAAACAATACAAAATATAATCAATGATCCTGTTTGTATCAAAACTAACTCTTTGTTTGGTGGGTATACTTTTCATTGATATTTTGGAAAGTTATGATTGATTATTATATGGGTACTACTTACTAGATTTTAAGACTCGTAGCCTAGTATTTTATATTAGGCGTTCTAGTACCAAGAATATTACAATTACTTTTTGTATGGAAATTGGTCACTTTGTATGGTGGCTATACTTTATAATATTTATTTGAAAAAAGTAATGATTAATGTATGTAGGTATATAGAAAGGTATAGTAGGTGTAGAGAAAAGTGCAATTTTATGTTTTTTTTGTATGGCAGCCATCTTGAATTTTCAGGTTGGTGCCATGTCAGTCGGCTCATCAAAATTTGTGGTTGTCAATTCTCTAAATCCAAAAATTGGTGTCTCTGCGATCAGTAGTTTCGGCTGGGACATACGGACATATATACATACGGACGGACGGACGGACATGTTCGACAAATTAGGTTTTTTTGCATGTCCTGGTGCAGGACAACTTATTTCCGTTGAAATCTCATTTTTTTTTTCGGACGAATACAATACTTTATAACAGTTCCTTCGAACTGCTAAAAAGTATAAACGTAATTTAGAAAAATAGAAATATTGATCAGATTTCCCTACTAAAATCAGCGCAGTATTTTTTTACGAAGATCTCACCATGCTGGCATACATTTTTGGTACTAACTACCGTTTACCGTGCATGGTATTTAGTGCCTTTTTTAATTTCGAAAATCCAGCATGCACTGTTTAACCCATTTAATTTATATTTTGGAAGTCTTATCTAATCTTATCTTAAGTTGGGGATTAACATTGGGGATTCACATAACATGCATTATCACAAGCAGTTACGTATAAGATCGCGCTTGCACATGCCGCATTTGAACCTACAACACAAAAACCCTCATCTCAAATGGGCATACACCCAGTAAATCTTACCGTCCTTGCCTAAACCATAACATTGGCATAAAATCAATTATTAGATTGGATTGGCCGCCCCTGCTCTTGTAAATAAACCTTTGAAATGCTATATTATCGCTTCTCCCTCACGAAGAGCTAACAATATTTCTTATATTAAACTCCCTTTGTGCTCAGAGCGTTTCGTTAAATATAGAATCTCGGCTGATAACAATGGAACTTCTAAAATCGAGGTTTCCTACGCCTAGCTTAGCCGCTCACAAGATTTGGAACATTTAAAGAACGCGTACAGAATATAGATTATCCTCGAGTAATGATTTCAATCGTTATTTTAACAGTTGTTTTCCTTCATTTTTCTGGTTTTCGTTTTTAAGCATGAAAAGCATTGTTCCTTGACTTATAGGTTGGTATGCGGCTGACCACCCATGCTGTAAAAATGGTTCACTTTGCCAATGTCACCCCTGTCTCAGGGAAGGACGGCAAGAGTTTCAGGGTGTATGTCCATTTGAGATTTGGTTTTTATGTTGTAGGTTCACATGAGGCATGTGCAAGCGCGAACTTGTAAGTAGGTGTCTAGTTGTGAGAATGCATGCAATGAGAATCTCCAATGAAACATATTTTTGCAACTTAGATTATATTAGATTAGATTAGAAACATAGCTCAAAATGTTTGTCAAATTAAGCAGTATCAGAATGGAACATGCTGATGGAATGTGCTTATGGATTCTATTATCATTATTAATTACTCCTTTCTTATATTTCCTTGACTTATAGGTTGGTATGCGGCTGACCACCCATGCTGTAAAAATGGTTCACTTTGCCAATGTCACTCCTGCTTCAGGGAAAGTCGGCGCAGGGTGTATTTCCATTTAAGATTTGGTTTTTATATTGTAGGTTCACATGCAGCATGCGCAAGCGCGAACTTGTAAGTACGTGTCTGGTTGTGAGAATGCATGCAATGTGAATCTCCAATGAAACATATCTTTGCAACTTAGATTATATTAGATAAGATTAGAAACATAGCTCAAAATGTTTTTTGATATTTTTTAAAATAATCTAAACTGAATTTCAAATAAAAATACAGTATAACCTCAACTATCTGAATTCACTTTAACTAAACTTCATCATCATGGACTCGACAGCCCTGGGTGGGCCTCGGCTGAATCCAGATTCTCCTCCACTGTCTCCTGTCCCTCGCCTTTGCTCTCCAGCCACGTCTGCCCACCTTCGCTGCATCTGTGTTGAAACCGTCCATCCATCGCATTGTTGGTCTCCTTCGGCCTTGTGGTGACAAGAGTGTTTGGCCATCCTTCTCCGTTTCACCTAAATCTATAATCTAAGTTGCAAAAATATATTTACGTATAAGATTCATATGCATGCCCAAAAGCAAACACGCGTGACTTCACACTTACAAATGCTGCATTTGTACCTACTTGGAAAATAAAAACCCAAATTTCAAATGAACATAAAGCCTGCTTCGTTTGGCGTAAAACTAGTCTCCTCACCATGAAAATAAATAGGTTCCATACGTCACATGTAATCTCTTTAATGACTTCGCAAAAAATAATTGTTCTACGTATGTAGCGTCGCTGTGTTTTACCTTGTAACCAAATAGAAAAGCAATATTTATAAAATGCAGACCTGTGACGTCACCACGAGGAAGTAAATTTGCAACATTCCGACTTCTCCATTTTAACCACACAGCGAATGAAGCCAAGCCATCACTAATTCTAATTAATTAGGGTTTTTTATTTATCTGTCTGTTTTCCCTGAACGTCGGGAAAATGTGATAAATCACCCCGCTCACAGCACCGCCCCTGATACAATCGGGGCTAGATTACGGCGTCACCGTTTGCAGTTAACTTTGGTAATTAAATTGTCTCTGGGATCCACTTATACAAGGCCAGCCGTAGAGATAGCACACCTACAGGCGGTTATTATTGCTTGAAATCTTGGATGATAATGACGGGTTTAAAGGATTCAGATAGTTTGTTCTGGAATCGCAGACAGTAGACTCCGATAATTTGAAAAAAAACTGAGGAAAAAATTATGTCATTTGGCCGGCTTAGTTTCAATTTGACCGCTAAAGGCGCTTGTTTTTCATCCATAAAATCCCTATAAATCTTACAAATCTGACTGATAACAATTCGAGGTTGCAAATTTAAACTTTTAATGTCCAATATTTTGTGTCGGCGTAATGCTAAATAAGTTAAATAAGTTAAATCATTTTTTGATTATGGATTTTTACTTCAGAAAATGCGTTGTTAGTGTTTTCTTTGGTCTACGGAGCGACGACTCCATGCTGTAAACTAGAAATAATCCTGATTATCGGAAATACATGTCTAATTTACAATGGGTGGCGTCACATAGCCGCAGGATATTTTAAATGTTCGGAGCCCATTTACAATTTACAAATTAAGCAGTATCAGAATGGATCATGCTGATGGAATGTACTTATGGATTGAATTATCATTATTAATTACTTCATTCTTATATTTCCTTGACTTATAGGTTGGTATGCGGCTGACCACCCATGCTGTAGAAAATGGTTCACTTTGCCAATGTCACCCCTGCTTCAGGGAAAGTCGGCAGGAGTTGCAGGGTGTATGTCCATTTAAGATTTGGTTTTTATGTTGTAGGTTCACTTGCAGCATACGCAAGCGCGAACTTGTAAGTACGTGTCTACTTGTGAGAATGCATGTAATGTGAATCCCCAATGTTACATATCTTTGCAACTTAGATTAGATTTGATTACTCAAGTTAACTCATTTTTTCAAACCTGTATTCGAGAGGGTTGACGAGACTCGAACCGGCGATGTTTCATTTGAAACACTCTAGTTGAAGTGCTGACTCTTAAAAGCTTGAATTTGTTTAAGTCCGGCATTGCACTTTGTCCCACTATCTACGGCTCCATTTAAATTAATTTTAACCATAACGTCTCTGATTGTTTTGTTTCATCTCAAACAGCGTCAAGAAAATACAAACAATTGTTTTACATTGTTGAGAAATCACAGCATCAGCGTTGTGTTAAGAAATCATCACATTTACATTGTTAAGAAATCGCAACATAAATCATAGTTAACGAAACAATGAAAGAAAATTAGTTTTCAGTAAAAATAAGAAACATTCAAGTTTCCGTAATTTTATCTATTTAGCGTTTAAAGGTTAGAAAAGTATATGAAATGGACCAATCCGCAATCTTTGTTTAACGCTACGAAAAGTAATAGGAAGGTTGCGAGTTCGATTCCAGTATGAGCAACAAAAAAACAATTGTTAATAGAATTTATTTCGACTTTTTTTGCTTCAATGAAACTAGTAAATATGTGTAAAGCTAGAATCAAATATCAGCTTATACAGTTTTAATTATAATCTGTAATCTATGTAAGTTGCAAAGACATATTGACATTTAAGGCGTATATTTAGTGCATGCCCATATGCAGGCACATGTAAGTTCGCGCTTACACGTAATGCATGTGTACATACAAAATAAACCAAACCTCGCATAAACATACACTTTGGAACACCTCCCGCCTTTTCTGAAACGGGGGTGGCATTGAGTATTGACAAAAGTGAACCAAGTTGTTACAGCATGGAGGCTCAGCCTCATATCAGCCTATTAGTCAAGGAACCCATAACTATTTACTGAACATAATTTTTTATCCAAAATGGTTACGCGGTGTGTGCAATACATAACCAGACATAAATAAATTAACTGAACTATCAGAATGATTTATTGATGAGCGTATTTTTTTGTGCGAATCAAACCTTACAAACTCTCTGCGAGCTTTTCATATCGATATAAAGCGCCGAGTATTCCAGCAAGACCCGGTTGCTGTAAGACTAGATGGACTTGTCCTTGGTGGACTTGTGTGACCGGTCTCTGGTAAAGGCACATGAATTTTTCAACCCAGCAAAGAGCATTCATGTGCGGACCTCGAGGAATCCATTTTGTACTAAACATTAATTTTGTAAAACAAAAACTATTTGTTGTCGTTGAGGTTTCATTCTTGTTTCAGATGCATTTAATTGTACGTAAAAAAAATGCACACTTTTTATGTCGAAGTTTTGAAAGCTTACTTTTTTATTCAAAGTTAATAGAAAAATCCTGAAAACTTTTCCGCAGATTTCTTTTTTAATTCCTTCAAAGAGATAGTGCGAAGTTGCTTCTCAAAGAACAAGGAAACTAGGTAGTTGATATCTTTATCCCAAGTATACAACTTTACGTATAAACTCAACCGTAGGGATTACCTAAAAATGTATCGAAACTTTAACAGCACCTCTGATGAGTGGCTCAGTTTTCATACATTTTTTGTAAAACGACGCGATTGAGTTAAAACGTGAAGCTTTATACTTGGGGTACTCAAGTCAGGGGCGTTCGAGCAAAAAAGTCAACTTCCACTTTTTCCCCGCCTTTTTTCAGTCGTTCCCTTTTTCAGTACAAAAATGAAAACTTTATCCGGAAAGAAAAATAGTGAAGCTCGTTGTTTTAAGATGGTTTAATTTACAAAATATTTCTTTCGCAATCAATATTTATCTTAGTTGCAAACTTGCAAAGATATATAAATAATGGAATTCTAAAATATTCTACTTCGCAGGCAAACGTTCGACTAAGGTCCTTTCAGCCAATAAATAAAAATAGTTTCATTTTTCTCTAGCAGCCCAGAAGTACATATGACGTCACCATTTTGTCGTGTATGGAATTTGTGTTGAGTCCATAAATATAAAATATTAGATAATGAATTGATATGAATCTCTTGCTGGGTTGCACACTTTTTCGAAACGAAATTTGAAAATTTCAGTTTGCTTTATTAATCGTTAAAGGTCCATTCCAATTTAACAGCAACTGGGTTTCGCAAAAAAAATAACGCATCTAAGCCACGCATATAGTGTAACTATTTGCCATGTTATCCCCGATGGGTTCCGCATGTGGTGAGTGGAATTAATCTTTTCATTCATGATCTTATTCTTTCAAGATTTTGTGTGCACCTACACATGTAGCATGTGTAAGCGTGAACTTGCATGTGTCTGCTTCTGAGCATGCATTAAATATGAGCTTTAAATATCAATTTATCTATTCAGCTTACGACAAAGATTTTAGAAAGTGAAAGCAGCTAGAGTAAGAAGAAAACACTTTTTATTATTTAAAAAAAAAAAAAAAAATAATGTAATAAAAATGAAAGCTTTAATGGCTTTAATATTACAATAAAGATTATTTTAATGTTGCTTTGAGCCCAAAAAAAACTTAAAAACCTCTTATTTCATTAAACATCTGAAAAGCGCCCCAATACATCATCCTTTTAAAAATAAAATCTTGCAAAAACAACATTATATTTGGCTTTAAAAATGTTAGGCCATTAACACGCTTTTCCCAGAAAGGGGTGAAGGATATTATCCTTTCTCTTTCATCCCCCCTCCCTCGCAAAGATTTGTAAAAGCTGGATAAAAAAATGGAGAAGGTATTTTCGTGATAATTTAGATGGATATGGTTCCTACCAACTTGATGATATCTTTAGACAGAAAACCCTTGGATAACAAGGGTTTATCAAAACGAATATATTTTATTATTTCTTACAAATGACTTAAAATAAAAATAGTTTTCTTCATTTCAAACGCTGTTTACTTTTACTTTTTTAACAGGTTTGTGTATTAACACTGTGAAAGTTAATTATTAGTTTTACGTATGACTCTAAAGAATTTTATTTTATTTTATTTAAAGCACTATTTTCTTTTCTTTATTATTGTATAGATTACAAAATTACGAACGTTTTCCGTCCTGAGACCATCAGTTTTATTTTATCTGATGATGGTCTGTTTGAAAATGTTTGTAATTTTTAAATCTATCTACGATTGCTAAACAAATCTAGAACTATATTACACTCTGAGGACTAAAAACGTTTGTAATTCTTAAAATAATGAAAGTAAAAGTGCTTCTAAATATCTAAATCTAAGCTGCAAAGATATATATCATTTAAGATTCATATTAAGCGCATTCCCAAAAGCAGACATGTATAATTTTGCGCTAACACAATGCCGCATGTGGACCTACAATATAAAAATCCAATCTCAAATGATCATAAGCCCTGCAATTCTTGCCGACCTTCCCTGAAACAGGGGTGACATTCTAATCTAATCTAATCTAATCTAAGCTGCAAAGATATATATCATTTAAGTTTTATATTAAATGCATTCCCACAAGCAGATATGTATAATTTCGCGCTAACACATGCCGCATGTGGACCTACAATATAAAAACCCAATCTCAAATGAACATAAGCCTTGCAACTCTTGCCGTCCTTCCCTGAAACAGAGGTGACATTGGCAAAGTAAACCATTTTTTACAGAATGGGTGGTCAGCCTCATACCAACCTATAAGTCAAGGAAGTTTCAAGGTAAGAAAAATTGTTTTCATTGTAACTCTTTGTTAAATTAATAATGAATTTTCAGTGTTCATACATAAACCATTAAAAATACAAATATGCACACATATACTGTTTTTATCAAAGTTTTACTATTATCATGTCTACATTAATTGAATGGTTGATTTAAACTGAAAATATTGTCAATTCTGTAGAATTTGTAGCAACCCCTCTTAAAGGTAAAGTTTGTTTTTCATCATAAATTGAAGTTATAAAATTAAGTTATGATTAAAAAATGTAATTGCGTCAAAAAAAATCGGTTTTGAATTTAAGAATAATTCTACAAAAATATAATTTAAAAAGTATATTTCATTAATGTCCTATATTTTTCCACATGGTTATTTCAATTAAGAAATTACTAACATTGCAAACACATTTTTTGGGGCTCGTGACGTTCGACGTTTTCGAAGAAATCTTTCAAAAGGTACAGATTTAATTTTTGGTTTGAAGCTTTCAAAATTTTTTATGTGAATTGAGTGCCAGTTTTTTAATAACTTGCGATTTTGAACATCAAAAAAATAGTTTCGCGTACAGCCTATTACCTAACCACCGAGTAGGTACCTAGGTAGCTAGTCCTCCGAGTAGCTAGTCTTCTGGTCAGCTAGAATTCTGGTAGCTAGCTTTCGGGCAGCTTACGCTGTGATAAACTTGCCTATAAGTTGTTAATTGCCGAGTAGCTAGCCTCCGAGTAGCTTGTCTTCCATGAGCTTAATTACGGGTAGTTTTCCCGTTAAGTAGCTAGCTCTTAAGGTAGCTAGCCATTTAGGTAGCTAGCCAGCTGGATAGCTTCCCTCTGAGTGGTTTGCCTCCGTAAAGCAAGCCTTTCGGATAAATATTCATTCGTGTAGCTAGTCGTCTGATTACATAACCACTGCATTGCTAATGAACAAGTAGTTAACCTCCGTACTGCTAGCTTCTGGGTTGCTAGTCCTCTCAAGATTTCCCCCTGCGTTGCTTACAGTACAATAGCTCGCCTCCTGGAAGCTAATTTTTGGGTACGGGTAGCTAGCTTGTTTCTTGCGTTGCTATTAGCCGCTTAGCTAACGCCCAGGCAGCTAGTTTCTCGTATACTAGTCGTCTCAAGAATGTCCTCTACGTTACTTAAAAAAATAGCCAACGTTCAGCTAGATAGCTTCTGTGTAGCTAATCTTTTAGAGATTTGTCTTTGCGTTGCTGTAAACTGTCAACTAGCTAACCTAGCCTCCGGGTAGCTAACCTTAAAACTCCACCGAGTATGACAGGTGGATTAAGCTGTTGACTTAACCCTTCGCGCGCCACCATTAGCGGAGCGTGTCGGCCGCCAGCTTAGCTCCTTGTTAGCGGGATGAAAGTGCGGTAAGATGAGGGGTTATTATAAACCTGCGTCCACCATTTTCTGAAACGTACTTTTTTTCGTTCTTAAATCGTAAACCTACAACCCTGGGTGATATTCTTATGGTAGTAAAATTGATATTTATAAGATTAGTAACTATTTAAATCAAATGACACTTTGTGAAGTCAGTCATATGGGCAAAACATGGTGAATTTGTTTTCCTTTGTAGCTACGTCATAATCCATTAGAAGCAAATACAATAGACTTATATCGATCGAAAATATCAATATCAGGGTAATTTATTTGCCAAGCACTGTTTTTTATGAATCACACCCAATGAGCCCTATGCGAGCTAGGTTAACGCTAGTTATCATAAATTTTTCAAGCAAGGCAACTTGCTCTAAGGACAGACGAATCTTTGTCTTTAAATTTTTCAACCAAGCGAAGAGCATTTTTAAAAAAGAAATTATAAAATTGTGTTTCGTGGACATATTATGTAGTACACATTACCTTCCAATGAGGTCTGCACGTGAATTTGCCCAGATAATATTGTGTTGTCACCCTTGACTTATAGGTTGCTTTGAGGCTGACCACCCAAACTATAAGAAAATGGTTTATTTTGCCAATGTCACCCCTGTTTTAGGAAAGGTTGGCAAGAGTTGCAGCGCTTATGTTCATTTGACATTGGGGTTTTTATATTGTAAGTCCACATGCGGCATGTTTAATCGCGAACTTATACGTGTCTGCTTGTGGGAATGCATTTAATATGAATCTCAGATGTAATATATCTTTGTAACTAAGATTATTGATTAAAGAGATTATAGACCCGGCCGGCTTGCTAGGGAAAAGGCAAACAAATACATTGTCATCGGTTGCTAAGGACGGCAGTGCCATGCATAATTGACGTTTGCTCGCCGAGAAAAAAGTTCTAGATTCAAAAATGTTCCAACCTTATTACGAGTCCATAGCGTAACAACCGGTCCCATACAAAATCTGTTTTTTTTAATATAGTTTATTTTGTTTTAACCGGTTGAGTTTTAGAAGCACCCCCACTTATAAGTTTGTTGGATAAATGTCGCCCTCTCTGGTCGCACAGTTTACACGACCTCGTCAGGCTAACGACTCCGACCTCCGGGGGTCTTCGCCTTGTGACGGGCGGACCCCCGGTTAGCGGACCCCCGCCTGGCAGACCCCGCTCGGGCGTTAATTGGTTAAGACCCCAAAAACCACGAACGGCAACCGTGTCGAAGAAACCTGGTACATGGGTTAAAAGTAAAAAAAGATTGCGTTGATCATTAAGTCCGGACGTGAACTGACATTGGCAAAATTGTGACGTTATACATGGTTTACTTTGGCCAATGCCACCCCGGTTTCAGCGAAAAGTGGCAGGAGTTACAAGATTTATGTTCATTAGAGATTTGGTTTATTCTGTAAGTACACACGTGTACTTATCGAAATCGCGAACTTATCAGAATCATTGATGTTAATATAGGTACCTTAAACACGTTCTACTTAGATTATGGCGTTTGAATTTGACACAACGCTGGTTCGATTCTTGTCGAGCCGTTTTACCATAATTATACCCCTACTCAATAAGAATTCATGAAAATAAAAAAATTAAGTAATAATTGGTTAATTACATTCCTCTTCAAAAAACTATTTTATTTACAAAATAAAGAAAATTGTTGTTAGGTGCGGTTTATATATTATAAAGGTAGTTCTGCAGAGGCTTTCATCCTTTTTACACAGAAAAAAGTCTATCCAGGTTATCCGGGGTTTCAGATGGGATCGCCGGTCAAACCGTATGAGAGCTTTCATACATCCCCGTACCATACTTTCCATCCAATCCGGCACCGGATAGAGAAAAAAACATACAGACAAACCGGACAGGACTCACACAGTGTGAAAAGGATTTTTGGCTGCCTCTAGTGGAATGGCGACAGATCTACAGTAACAGCTACGGTACAAGGCACTTTACAATCATTGGAAAAGCTTCTACGTTCCAAATTTATAATTACACTCAGATACAATTATTCTGATGAAGGGCTCCCATGTTGGAATAATATTTTGACAAGCTGTACAAAGGAACTATCTGCGATTCGGCGAGATTCAATTATGGCCCGTATTGTACTAATAAATAAGATCATTATCCCCGTAGCGAAGGATTCCACTCGATTCTGTTTTGTTTAATTTTACTTAATTGAGGCTTGTGCAAAGTCAATTAGAGGATGAAATAAATTACCACCTCAGTACGTGTAACGAATCTCTGTTCGGATATCGAATCGTTCTTAATCTTAATCAGTTTCTGACAAGTAACCGGAATATTAAACATACCTGTTTACGTTCATATTTGTGGGAAGTAAAAAACGTAAGGAATTTCGCGCTGTCATTTACGATCACTGAAGGCTCTGCTAAATCTTCCATACACAGATTCAATAGCGTTTTCAGTGAGCGTAAATGGCAATGCAAACTTCTATATATTTTCAATCCCTCACGACTTATATTCCTTGGCTCATGAGGTGGTAAGTATACATGTAGCGTCTGTTTTTGGGCATGCATTTAATAAGAATTTAAATGTTAATGAATCTTTGCAACTTAGATTATAGATAATACACGATATGTGAGCCGAGTATATTTATGATATGACTAAAGGTGTATATAAAAGATGAAATGTGAATTGAAAAAGAGAAAGGGAAAGCCGAAATTGTGAAAGCATTGTACGTCAAAAAAAGGAATGTATAATATGAAAAAGGGGGTAGACATGAATGGTAATGAAAGCCAAAATCGAAATACCGACAAGGCTAGCTCAGCCTAGAAACAGCACAGAAACAGAAATAAGCACCAGCCCTCTGGGGAGCAGGGAAACTTCAAGTGAAGAGGCTATCGAAAGGTCACCCCTCTTACCTGTAAAAATAAATAGTTTCCAAACGCCACGTGCATTACCGCGCTATCTTTCGGGGACAACTCTATATTATGTTCAGCTTAGATGCTTGGAATGATTTGTTTGAGTATGTACGAAAACTAAATCATACGTACCTGTAGGGAGACGGACGTTAGTTGAGGTTTTGTTTTAATAAGCAATTAGATTGATGAATAATATTAATTCTCCTCTCGTCTTTTGCCAGATATATAATATATACATATAACTGAAGAAAATAATAACAAGCAGTACAGGAACGTCAAAACAAAAGGGAGCCTGTACCTTGAATATATACGTACAACACTGCGTAAACACCTCGACTGAATGAATCAAAAAAATTATTGAAAACTAAATTACTCACTAAGATTGCTGTCGTATATTCAATACATTTTCGGTGTACGCACTCGAGGTGAGTTGACGCAATGTCTTATACTCGGGGTAGTGGCTTATTTATTGGAAATAATTAGTGAGGAACGCTTTAATATCGCGTTTAAGTGTGGCGGGATAATAGCGCAAAGGAAGCCATCGTTAATTTTACAATTTCTCTAACGACGATTTCAATTTGTCGGAAATTTATTTTGACAATTTAATAAATGAGATCTACGACGATCAATAGGAGAGAGTTATGACTCGGGGTAAAATAAAATAAATTAAATGGATCGAAAAGATATGTCGGTTGATCTGCAATGTTGGCAGTTAACTTTTTTGCGTTTATAATTTTGGATATTACCTAAAAATAATGCTTAGAGGGAACAAAATGGCATGCAAAATGGATTTTAATTTAACATACCTAATTAACTATTATTTTTATAGTTAGATACCAGTATATTGTAATTATTTCATAGCTTTTGTAGATTACTTTACGACTTCACCACTCTGTTCAACCTATACTTTTCTCAATCTCGAACAATATACGATTGTGTACCGACATTTTCAAATCCATCGTTAGCCGATTGCTTCTTGCAATTATTCCTATCGCACCTACCACTTGCTTTCCCTTACACACCTTATTCTCAATTTCTCTGTTATACTCTTTTGAAGTAATACTACTCTGTCCAATTTTTCTGTTATAATTTAAAAGCGTTTATTTTTCACATACACTTAAATATGTAGAAAAAATATTTGCAACTAAGATAATTAAAGTGTGTTTGCCTCTATCCAGCGCATGCGTCAGTTTGACAAGATAGTCACATTATACACCACACAAATCGCACGTTTAATAATAAAGAGAAATAACTCGAAAATTGGGAAAATCGAGATATTGTAATAAAATGCAAGAACAATGCGAGAAGAATAGGTAGAATGCGACAGCCGTTCAATTTGGACGAATATGACCGAGATAAAACATCGGCCGCCTTTTTCATCCCATACAAGTTGTACTGGATGTTTGAACTTAAAACGTGAATTCCCAACATTCATGTTTTTTGAGTTAATGCTCTTTATTATTAAACGTGCGAAATCATATTTTTTTCAATAAAGTATTACAATCATCGTGCCACAAATACAGGGCGACATTTTCTGATAAAAAAAAGTGTCATCAGAATATGTGAAATCACATTTCCGCTGACAAATAGCCAACTCAACGAGACGCCATCAATCTCTGGAGAAACTCCATGAGGGAGTGGACAAAACGGACGATCGACAAAAACGTCGCGAGCCATTTACTTCGGACAAAGTGTAAGAACAATTGACATAAAATATAGTGGACCAGAAGGTTCTACGACAAATCGGTCACCGACAACCCGTCTACAGACAGTTCAGCTCGGCCATGAACTAATCGGTCACACGATAGTTTTTCCACACCACTTATCGGTCAACTACATTTCGGTCAGTTAAAATAAATGGTCCAAGAACAGTTCCATCACAGAAATTGTATTCAATTAAAACTACAGCGGTAAAAAAAATCGAGGGCTTTTAGTCCGCTCGATATCCCAGTTGTAGAATGGTTGCGTTCATGCCAGAGATGTTAGGTTCGATCCCCATTAAGGGTTCTAAAAATGATTTCCCGTTTTGGTGTTTATTTTAATCATTGGGGTGAAGACGAAATTATTCAAACGCGTAAATTTACGATATATCCGTTTCAAACTATCTAAAACAAATCGTCCTCAATTGAAAAGAGAACAAAGATGCTCCGGATGTGATTTAATTGTTAACAAGCAACAGTTAGACCTGCTGAAAAATTCGCCGGCCAAAAAATTGTAATTGTGCGTACACGTTTTAATGGTTTGGGTCGTAGAATTGGTCAATTATGAAAGAAAAAAGGCGTTATTTAAAACATTATGGTATGTGTAATTATTGGGTGCCGAAACACAAGATAGAGAAAGCAAGAAAACATAGGAGCTCACGATATTATTAAGCATTGTTATGTTTGACAGGTCCGGCTGACAGCTTTGTCTCATAGTGTGCTTCAATACCGTATGCTAGTTTCGGCTCCAGTTACATAACACCTCAATAGTAAGAACGCGCCGACAACAGAAGACATAAGTTGTCGCAACAAAAAGTGGCAAGATGAAACTCGTGTAGAGTTTATATGCGAATAGGGGATCCTAGGAGAGATCCAATCGGATCGTTGAATAAAAAATCGGATAGTCACTTGCAAGAGTTCGTCTGGTCTGTTTGTGCCGAATAGCCTTTTTCCTATGATGCTTAATTTGAGATTTGGTTTTTATATTGTAGGTTCACATGCGGCATGTGCAAGTGCGAACTTGTACGTGTCTGCTTGTGAGAATGCATATAATGTGAATCTCCAATGTAACATATATTTGCAACTTAGATTAGATTAGATTGACTCCCAGCTGTATTTGCATTTCTTGAATGTTTTTTTAAATTTTTATTTGTATTCGGCCGATAGCCCAGTAGCTAGAATGCTTGCGTTCATGTCAAAAGGCTAGGCTTAGATCCCCACCAAGGGTTAATTTGGGGGATTCGTGTCACCAATCCTGCTAATTTGCGGTATTCGTGTCACCAATCCTGCGAATTTGTGGGATTCATATGACCAATCCTGCCGATCTGCGGGATTCATGTCACCAATTCTATATGAATCAATGGTATTAATGTCACCAATTCTGTGTATTTGCGGGATTCAACTCAAATTGCACCACACAATGGTAATGAAGAGAGCATCGCAATTTTTATTTCTTTTCTCTTAAATTGGTGTTCGGAACGCCGAATTTTAGGCCACAATGTCACTTTTCGGTATTCGGCCAAATGGTGAACAAGTAGCCGATTATGCCGAATACCGAATAGTTACCGAATATTCGTTGCCACACTAATAAATAGGTGACTGATGTGATCAATTTGTTCAAAACATGACAAAAAAATTTCTGTATGTGTAGCTTAGTTGCGAGTTGTATCGCATTAAATGCAGTTGATATTACTTTTTTAAATCCTCAAAACACCTTAGTTTGAAGTGGAGGTTTTCCCTGTTCACTTGGAACAGGTTCTCATTTCTTTCGAAGGCTGAATAACCTTGGTTGTATTTTTCTTTAAGCTCAAAGAAAACATCAAAATGAGAAATCATGTCGGAATCGAACCTTCTGGTTTTGAAGGTTCTACCATCATAATTTTAAATTATAGACCGGGCTTTTCACATCTGCGTTTTAATTCTAAATAAACTTAAAGATCCTAAAACACATAACAATGTAAAGAAGAAGAAGAGAGAAGAGGGAAGATACAAAGAAAAAGAAAATACAACAGGAAATGTTCACTTGGCAAACAATGAGCGAAAGCAATTTACTGTTCGTAAATACAGTAACAAATTTAATTTCACGGGTAGAGACTTCACGCCCCTAGTTTTTTGGATGCCCCCCCCCATGTTTGTCTCCAAATGGAGGCCCAGATCTCGTTACAAGTGTCGGGCGTGTTTTTGGAAGAGGGTCACTTGTACAGTACCCGGGCCTCAAGGTCTGTTTTTTGTCCTCACGCTAACTCGCTTAGCGACATGATGTACCGCGTAGTAATTTCAGAACGAAGTTTTTATTGTCATCTTCTTGGGTTGTGTGTGAGTCATAACGAATCAAAGGCGGCAATCTAGGGTTTTTACGAAAAATGTACTAAATACGTGGAAACCCGGGAAACTGTTTTTCTGATCACTTCTATATATTTGTCACATTTTCGAAAAAAAACACGGATTTCTGTGATTGATTCTGTGTGACTCATATTATAACTACGCATGTAAGGTACAGTCCGAATATCAATGAAAAAAAACTCCGAAAATCATTTTTTTACCGATCAGCATCAAACTTTACATGATCCGTCTGGGCGCACATTTTCTGAAAATTTGGTCAAAATGTTTATTGGGGTTGATTGCCTATTTAGAAACATCTTTAAAACAATTTCAGATACCCTAGGTCGGGATCGAATTCTAGTCTAATTTGAAGGTAAACAGACAAAGTGACCCAAGAAAACGTCACAATTTTTCTTTCAGTGTGTTGTTCCGACTCCATTCAATCTTTAAAAAAAACATCTTGAAAATGAACGGTCCACTTTTTAGAGACTTACTAACTTCTTCAATACGTAAGAAGTATATTAAGATCATGTCATATCTTGGTTGACTATTAAATATCTCACAGAGCACTTTTTGTGAAGGAGTCAATGATAGTCTTATCCTTCAATCTACTCTCTTCTTGCACTTCTTCCATCATTTCTTTTCTTTCGTATCGCATTACCACTTGATCTACTTCTTCTTCTCCCATCTTTATAGATCATCTTGATTAGCTCACATCAATTTTACCCGAGTTATATGAATTGTATAAAAATAGAGGCCGCAATCTAGGATATTGTTTCAAAAATTAAATACGTACATTCATGAATATGAGAATTATTATTGTTTTTCAAAAGAGATTGAGAGTATTGAAAATAAAACTGTTTTTTTATACACAAAAAATCTCATAAAAATCCATTTTCATTGTGTAAATACACAACCCGTAAAAAGTTTACATTCGTGAAAATGATTTCCTGTGTTAATATAGATTTATATTTTATTCTTTTTTTTTTATTCCGGTCGACAGCTCATTGGTAGCGTACTTGCATTCCATGCCATGAGCTGGGGTTCGAATCCCACCAGAAATGATTTCCCATTTCGGTGTTTATTTCAAACCCAAAAGAAAGTAACAGCAAGGCTTACTTATCCTGCAAAAGAAATTGGTACCAGCCCCCTCGGAGCTGGGAAATCCCCACTTCAACTGAAGTGGTTGGCGTAAGGCAGGCTCCCTTACCTGTAAAAATAAATAAGTTCCACTCGCTACATGCAAAACCCTACGAAGATAACGCAGCAAGAAGTTACACTTGGCTTAGTTGCGTTTGCATTATTTCCTTGACTTAAAACTAAATGGTTCATTTTGCCTATGTCCCCCTTGTTTCAGGGAAGGTCGGCAAAAGCTGCCGGATTTATGATCATTTTAGGTTTAGATATCATTTGTACTTACACGTGTCTGCTTGTGAGCATGCATTTAATACGAAGCTTAAATTTATAAAGTACAAATAAAACATAAAGTTTTTCTTGACGAGTTGATTTTATTTCCTCGAACTCTTCCGATGTTATCACACCATTATCAAGAGGACGAAAGCGCTCGAGGAAATAAAATCAGCTCGTGAAATGTATCTTCACAATGTCAATACAAAAACCTTAAAACTTTTACGAATCTTAAATGTTAATATATCTATGCGACTTATATTATAGATAAGTCACACGTTCCGAACAATATACTAACGTGGTTTATTTCTTGGATACACGCATTATCTTAAGAACAATCTATATAAACAATAAAATTAGCAAATATCGGGATGCTTCCTTATCACGTTTAATTTCCTGAAGCACCTTTCCTAGAGCAAGGCGACATTTTGTGTTCTCAAAGTAATGCCTTGTCCAGACTGGTCAAGCTCTTTAGTGGAGAGTAGCGAAAGATAGCTGTCTAGTAGCATGAACACCACTAAACATCTAAAAGCTACTTCTATGCATCAAGAACAGACATCTACCACTAATTTAAACATTTACTAGTACCTAAACTTGATGTTTTGTACACCTGATGATATTTTGAGGAACAAAAACCTTTGTTATCAATAATCTGTACAATAATAGTGTAAATAAATCATTGTTTCAAATAAACGAAAAATGATTTATTTTTGTTTATTCGAGAGAAATTTTCCTAACCCACCCTCGGTCTCGAAAATGTTTTTTCTTTATTAAACTAAAGCACTCACCATGGGTGGGATGTTTTTTTCGTACATATTTTTTTAATTTACACGATAGAGGAGAGATTATGTAATTGTTTTATACTCTGGGTACAAATGTACATTAGACAGGTTTAAAAATCGAAAAATATTGCCTACCCCTTCTTATAATACAAGGAAAGATTGAAAGTGATATTTTAGCTGAAAAATAATACTTCAGTTAAGTAAGCATGATTTTTCTTCGCAAGTCAGTGCTTATTTTGCTTGCAAGACCTATTAGCTGTAAGGCTGGATAAACCTGTGTGACCAAGCTTTTTGGTAAAGGCAGATGAATTTTCCAACTCAGCGAAGAACAAATTGGGATTTTTTTGTTCCCCGCCGGAAATCGAACTCACGATCATTTGTAGTCCATAGCGTTAACAGCACGTGCAAACATCAGATTTTTTTGTATAGGTACGAGTAGTAGTTTTAGTTCGCAGGCAATACGGTACTTCCTTGAAAATAGACCCTATTCACAAGGGAAGAGTGTCAGTGTGTCAATTTTTCCTCATGTAAATACACAGCGAGAGATTGTATCTGTATTTCAGTGGCCAGTATATGAACATACAAAAACACATACATTTACCTACTATTGCTACTAACGAACTCGCACTCGGCCCGTGTGAACAGGATTCAAAATGTCGGCAACTGTCAGTTGGTTTATTGCGCGCCCTATCGGTAACTGCGATCTCTCACTTACCGACGCGGTAGTGTTGCCATAAACCCAACATGGGAATGAGTAATTTGCATTTAATTATACGTACTAATGTTAATTATAAATAAGGTTTTAGTATCCAATTTTTATTGTAATCCAAAATCTAAAATTATTGCAAAGATATATTGCTATTAAGATTCATATTACATGCATTCCCATAAGCATACACGTATAAGTTCATGCTTACACGTATACCGCATGTGGACTTAGAACATTACTAAAGCCCAATCTCAAATGAACATAAGTCCTGCAGCTCTTGCCGATCTTCCCTAAAACCGGGATGACATTGGCAAAGTAATTAATTTTTGGGTGGTCAGCCAAGTAATCAAAGATGTTTTGTTATTCCTCTTTTTAAGCTTGTCGATTAATATTCAAATATCCCCATTTTGAGAACAAAAGCGTATGGCTAGTTTCTGAGTGCGCTAGTAGATATATTTAAAGTTAATTGTTATTATAAATATTTAAAAATATAAATGGTAAAACATTGTTTTAATTCACTTTATTCTTTTTTTTTGCTCTAATTAATTATTAATTGTTATTCTTGATGCTGTGCCAAATCACCAGATTTTTCAAAATGTAACTTTAAAAACCCTGCCCAGTGTTTAACTCGTTTAACGTAATAATTAAAAGTTATTTATGGAGGCCATATTTTATTATATTTACTTCTTAATGGCGTGGAGTTGGTATGTCGAGATACATATTTGCAAAAAAAACCTGGAATTCTTCTATATTATATTATTCTTCTCATTATATTTCCTATTCTGATGGAGGTTGGAAATATATATGTAATTTCCGTACATCTGTAAAGTCGTAAAAATGTTTTGATATTTCAGATTCATAATTAATGCATTTTCACAAGCAGATACGTGTTAGTTTGCGTTAACAAAAAATGCTGCTTGTGTAGGTACTTACAAAAGAGACTCAAATCTTTGTAACATAAACTTTAACCTAAGTTGCAATTTTGTTTTGGTCGGTGCTATAGTAAGCTGTCAAGACTGTGATTCGGACCATCATGTTTGTAATAAAAACATTGCTGGTTCGAGCTCTGTCGGGGGTCACTTGATAAAAACTTCGACCATGGCTCAACATAATGTCATGGAGTAGTTATTAATCAATTATTAATAATTACAAAATTATTAATTGTTAACTTAAAATGTTAATACCGATATCTGGGCAGCCAAAAATGAGTTGGTTTATTGTATTTCCTTTTATTAACATTTAATGCATTCTGAACCTGAATTTACAAAATTATATCCAATCCTGCAACTCAAATATGGATCCTACAACTCTTGCCACCTTTCCATGAAACAAGGATGGTATTGGGCAAGGGCAGATTTCAATTCCAATTATAATACACTTTAAGCTTGTTCTGTAAGTCCCTGTTGAAGTTACTGAGATAGTCCGTAGCTTTGCGTTTGACTAGGACTGACCTGGCTCAGCCAGAGATTCAACCAATCCAATTACCTACCAATAAATTAAGTTTAAGATGTGCAGTCAAGTGCAGTGGTGAATGATCAATAAACGCAAATAGTATGACAAGACAAGAAAAGCGCTCAAGAAATAAAGTTATGAAAAGAGATTTAAATGCAACTTGAAAGAGGATGTGAATGTAAAGGTAATAAATAATAGTTTGTACCTAAAAAGTCTTTTACACTGAACAGTGGACACACATTGGATACAACTTTTTGAAATTAAATAAAAATAAATGGTACAGGGAACTGCACTCGACTTTTTTGTATAATAAATGAACCCACAAAAGGTGTGTGTAAAGCTATAAGCATCAACCAGCTTATGCAGTTACAATAAAAATGGTCTAGAGACGCGCCAAATAGACTTTTCTGGCAAAAAAATAAGCTCATACATAAAATGAAGAATTTTGTGTGAAAGGGTAGAGTTTGCGAATAGATAATCAGGAAAAATGGCTGATAGATAGTTGGAAAATGTATTTTGTGTAAAAAGAAACCTAACTGTTTTTTTTTACTGTAAACGAACCCGAAAAATACAACAAAATGTTCAGACTCCATGACAGTAGCTGTGACTCACACCGTCATATGAAGCTGAAGTATGCTCGATTAGCTGGCAATATTCTCAGTTTGATTTATGTATTCTCATTCTTTCTGTCTTTAAATCTATAATCTTAGTTGCAAAGATATATAAACATTTAATATGCATGCCCACAAACAGGCACGTGTAAGTTTGATCTTAAAAATGCTGCATGTGTACTTACGAGCCGACCTTCTCTGACACAGTGTTGGCAAAGTGAACCATTTGTTACAGTATGGGTGGTCAGCCTCATACCAACCTATAAGTGAAGGAATTTAAAAAATAAATAACATTCAGGTATATGAAAACAACAAAACCTTAAAAATAAATCCATACAAAAAAGACAAAAGGTATATAAAAAATATAAAATACAGTTATGAATGAGTTATTAGCCGCCAACATTACAAATCAACATTACAGACCAGCCACCATTTCTTCCTGTCCTTAAATACTTCTTTAATTTCACAGAGTGTCATAACCTTTTTCATATACGCTGTCAACTTAAAAAAAAAATCAAGTGCAAATGCAACAATCATCTTTCCAGGAATAAAAGTGAGAAGCGGTGATCACTCCGTTTACTGAGAACTCTTGCATTTTCCACATTCCTCTGTGTAAAGGAAAACACTGAAAATTTCACGTTTAAACTCAACCCTAGAGTTCACCAAAAATGTATGGAAATTAAAGCAGCGCCTCTGGTGATCATTTTAGTTTCCGTGCATTTTTAACACTGCTGTTGACTTTGTTTTAAGCTTTGGGTGCTAAATGTGAGTCAGTAGGTACATAGCGAAATTTCTGTTGTTGTTTTTGTGTCCTAAATTATTATTCAGTAAACGACAATTTGGGAGCTGTATTCTTGAATGATATTTAAAATAGCGTTTACGAAAGCCATACCACGCAACTTAGCTACACATGTAGTGTAACTCCCTGCGGCATGCGGCAAGTGTAACTTATTTATTTTAACAAGTACAAGAGCCGATCTTACGCCAACCATTTTAGTTGAAGTAGCGTTTTTCCAGCTCAGAGGGGGCAAGTACTCATTTCTTGTGAAGGCTGAGTAAGCATTGCCGTTATTTTATTTTCGTTTTGAAATAAACAACAAAACGAAAAAGCATTTCTGACACCCTCAGTGGGATTCGAATCCGAGGTTTCGGCATGGAATGCAAGCACTCTACCAACTGAGCTATGGACCGGACCCGGACATACGAAGGAAGGGTAGGTAAATTGTATTATTAAAAATTGTGATACAATAGTATCAATTCATCCTCAATCGTAGTGCAGAAAAGATGCCTGCTAAAGACCTTGGCTTCGTCGCCAGCGTAACGTCGAGAAAAACGGGATTTCTTCCATAACGGTTCGACTAATATCAGAAAAATATAGTTCGTCTTGTAGGTTGATTTTAATATTTAGAAATGATATCTAATCTAATCTAAATCTGAGCTGCAAAGATATGTATTATTTGAGATTCATATTAAATGCATTCCCACAAGCAGACACGCATAATTTTGCGCTCACACATGCCGCATGTGGACCTACAATATAAAAAACCCAATCTCAAATGAGCATAAGCCCTGCAACTCTTGCCGACCTTCCCTGAAACAGGGGTGACATTGGCAAAGTGAACCATTTTTTACAGTATGGTTGATCAACCTCATACCAACCAATATTCGATAATTTTATTCTTTCCAGTAAAAATGAATTCATTGGCCATATAGATAAACCATCGACGAGGTTCTATAAGAGAAATGAGATGTACCGCTAAAGAGGTCGTACATGAATTGTGAACAATGCTCAGGAATTGCTCCTTTCCCTTGGTGAAGAATGTGTTTTGTTTGTGAATCGCCAGGCCGGATGCTGTGGGAGCGCCGGTATAAAAAATACATTACAAATATTGTAAAATGCTTCGTAAACATGCGTTCCAACCCGACTCATAAAATATTTCATTATTTTTAATAAATTCCTGAAGTGGAATGCAATTCACCCACCCGTATTTGCCTAGCTAGAAACAAACATCATGTATTAAGATCATCAACCAATAAATTATCTTTTTCATTTTATCTGTCCATCTTCAGAGACTAACTGACATTGTTTTTAACCTTGTCCGATAGAGCTTAGGCATTGAAAACTTAAAAAATGTGAAAATTAAACTATGTTATAAAAACAGTTTTTTTTTAATTAAAATTAAAATTAATTTTCACTCAGTGAATGCACTAACTTTAGAAAAAAAAACATTTTAATTAACAATATCCCAATGACATAATTATGTTGAATAAGGGAAATAGTTATCGTCAAAATATGGGATAACGGGTTAACAAAGTAAACCAGTATTGTTTTTATTTTAATCACGCTCTTCAAAGTTTCCTACTTGACCGCTTGGCCATGGTGTCAATTTTTCAATAATGCTTAATTCTTGTGGCGCCTACACCTTTGCACTGGACGTAGTGAAATCGGAACTGACGTCGCCATCTTCTCTCTTTCAACTGTTCAACGTGAAGTCAACTGAGTTGTAGAAATTTATTAAATATTTTTTTGATGTAAAATAAATTAATACCTATTGATTTTATCAATTTTAAGGCCCTTAGATCATGACAGTGCCTTTCTTCAACCGTCATGTAAGTTGAGTTTAATTCTTCGCCATCTTGTAAAACGTCACCTTTGATAGTTAAATATATTATGCCAGCTGTCTTGCTAAAAAATAAGAAGTAGTTTGTTGAAAAAACGAATTAAAACGCATTATTTTTATCAGTTTGAAGGCCCTCAAGTCATAACACCTCTAGCTGTCATCTAAATTCAGTTTAAACTGTGTACATCTGTAGGTATGGACCAAAAGTAGGCCCATAAATGAACAATTTTTCTTACACTCTAATGTGAATAGATCTTTGCAACTTAAATTAAGGATTACTAATATGCAGAAACATTGTATTTATTTCCGCTGGAGCTACATAGTTTTAGCATTGGACATAGTAATGTTGTGGACGGTAATTAAAATTTGTTCTTGGCTCGCTCCCCCGTGAAATCTGTGAGTCATTGCCCAGAATCCATTTCGCAAGCTTAATGCAATGTATAATATGTCCAGACGTTAACATATCGTGTGGAAAGTCTAAAAAATAACATGCAAGAGAAAAAAATGTATATCGACATTAAAAAAAATGCATTTCAGAAAGGGAAACTCGTAGTTCGACTCTCATTCATCCCTTTGCAGTCGATCTCAAAACTACAAGAACTTGGCGTTTTCATGACTCATTCCTTTGCCAGACTGCCTGTTTATGGAATGATCTACTAGTATCTGTATTCCCCTCCCAATTTAATCCGGTTTTATTCAAAACCAACATTATTCGCCAGTTAACGTTCCATTTCGCAATTGTTTTTTTTTAAATAAGAGTGTAAAAGGGGGCTTAGGAGTGTGATCTGTTAAGGTCATCTCTAGTAACAGGCTGGAAGCATTTGAAATGTTATTCCAACACCCGAATTCTCCCTGCATTTTTTTCCTGAATAGTTATGATAACCAATACAGTAGTCTTGAAGATGACAGGAAGCTGTTGTCTATAATAATAATCTATAATCTAAGTTGCAAGGATATATTCATTTAAAGCTCTCAGATGTATGCCCACAAACAAACACGTGTAGTTCGCGCTTACAAATGCTGATTGTGTACTCCATATGCAATGAAATGTCTCACACAGGTATTATAGATGCGTACTTTGAGCTTCACTTCTGTTAAATGAACTTATTACCCGAAGGAGTATTATGAGATTTTTAATTTTTTCATAATTTTCGTAAGTTGTCGTGTGTCGTCACGAAGGCCGGTCCGGAAATAGTCGGATGAAAGTGGGCCAGAATCTGGCGCGGTGTGGTGACCACGCGGCCGTGAGGAGTTGCGACATCACATGGCCGGCAGCCCAGAGGGGAGATGTGTGGTTACCCGAACACACGTGGCCAAACAAATAATATAAAGATATAAATATACATAACACCCAAAATTCAGTTTTTTGAAACACAACTAAGCTGCCACTTCTTACTACGTTATCTCCGAAAGGGTCGCATGTGGAGTGCTTATTTATTTTTACAGGTAAGGGAACTGGAAGGCGACTGGAACATACAGAGTGAAAGAGAAGAGCATGAGTGAAGAGACAAAACAAAGTGGCGACACATCGGCAGCGATATTAGCTAGCCCTAGTGGAATGGTGGCTGGATACATGAACAAGAGGGCGAGCCTTACACTAACTGCTTCAGTTGAAGTGGAGGCTGCCTAGCTTTCATGGGAGCTAGTTCTAATTTATAGTGAAGGCAAAGTAAACCTTGCCGATATTTTATTTTGGATTTTAAATAAACACCAAAACGAAAAATCACTAATTCTGACATTTCTCAAGAAGGATCGATTCTTAGCCGTAGGCATGGTATGCAAGCATTCTCATCTTGCAATATCATCTGAGTTAGGCATGCCGAACTGCTAGTTTATGAAACGAATTAACAGTATCTGTGTTCTCACTTCAATTTCATCCTGTCCTATTCAAAACCAATATCAATCGCCAATTCCTTTCAGTGCCTCAAAACCAAGGAACATAACATTACGCAGCTAGCACCCCTGCTACCAAGTATCAGGACATCAACCACTAAATCCCCAACACCTACACCTCTGCAGAAGTATAATAAGTGTCGTAGACCTCTAGATTCTCAGAAGTCTAGGGAGCCTTTCGCACAGGATTCTTAAAAAATACCTGTATTTGCCTCGTATGTGAGTGTCCTTTGATGATTTTGTTTATTTAATTATGCTTGAACGTTTTATCGGAAAAATTGTGAAAAAAATACTGCTTACTGTAAAGTAAATAATCAAACAAAGAGCATCAGCGTGAAGGTGTTATTGTTAGCAGTTGTTGGGATGAGTAGCGCGGTAGCTGCGATGGAAATGAATGAACACGGTCCCGGGAGTTGTCGCGCGGGCTTTGAAGTTATTTTTTTGCATTTTCATAATTAAAACAAACAAAAATAAAATATACAAAAGTGTGAAATATGTCGGCCGGCTGGTTTAGATATTATTATGTTTTTCTCTCTCACCGTGTTAAAAGTGGGTCACATATGCTGCATTGATGAAAGAAGGAGCGGACAAGGGTGCGAAGCTTTTCAAAATTAATTATTTTCAAGTTGCTAAGATACTCTTAGGCCCGGTAGTTTCAACGGTAGCATAAATGACCTTAAACTGATAAAAAAAAACTACTCACACGATTGGCATATATGTTTCCTTGTCATTCAATGAAAAGTCGATGGTCTTGGCTTACGTTTGAAATAAAGGTACATAGTAGGTCGGCGCTATAGGCAAGCGCACAAAGCAGTGATAATTTCCCCAAAATATGCGTTTTTATTTTGTATCTACACATGCAGCATTAGCTTACGCGTGTCAACTGAATTTGAAATAATTACGTATATTTTCAGTTTATGAAATGTGTTAAATCCAACAGCGCCGGTTCGAGCACCGCCTTGTCTGCCAGGATTGAATCATTAATAATGATAAATTCGTAAAACTAAATGAGGTGGAAACATTTTGAATTTGGAACATTTTTCTCGGCGAGCAAACGCCAATCTTGTGACTGACATCTTTAGCAACCAATAAATAAATAGTTGTATGCATTTTCACTAGCAAACCGACCGACCGGGAGACAACACAATTTTGTGCATGTAATTTCACGTGCGGACTTCATCGATTAATAAACACGTTCGATGTAAGCATAATATGTGTCTGGCCTTTTTCGGATTAGTAAATCTCATTTTTCTTTAAAACTTTACTATTGAATTGAATTTATTTATTGTACGCTTATACGAAACTATATTTTTTCAAAACGGATGCTGCATTAAACTATCATTATTATTTTAAAGAAAGTGGAACATATAATATATTCGCTTACCTCCAGTATTTTTAAACTCCCAAGGATTTTAAGCCCAACATTTAAAATCTATTGTTTTTTATGAAATTGATAGATACACATTTTTTTTATAAATTTGTAATTGAAAATAAAATATGGAAGCTTTCGCCAACTGGTATAAATGTATTGTTTTGTGCAGCCCTGTTTTTAGACTGTACCACGTTTGACAGCTGTCCGATGAATTTTTCAGTCAGCCGTGTCAAATCAGGGTCGGCACATGTCCGGTATAATTGGCTGAAGCGGTGAGATAGATAATGGTGTTACGAATACCGGTAATAACTGGGAATCCTTACAAAACAGGGATTCTTCGAAAATACTGGTAGTACAAAGCTTTCGAACGCGAAATAAGAAAACGATTATTTCAATTAGTTTTATTATTCAGATATTATGTTTTACTTGATAGTTATTTAAAAAGCTGTTTCATTTTCGCGAATTTAGTAAATGATGCCCTAGCGCTTTCGGTTGCACGATCTAGCCGTTGGCAGAAGCTATTTCTTGGCCATTATTGTAAGTAGGCGAGAAGTACTACATGGTATTTTTTCGTTATGATTTAATAAATGACTTAATAATAATATTTAAGTAATTGTAGTTTTTTAACTCAAAATATTAGGAGTACCTTCAGCTTGTATGTTTGAAATATAAATTAAGCTTTTAAAGTGTATTTAATTTAATTATTTTTCAGAAAATAAATCTGATTTTTAGTATTTTCATAATATTTTAGTATCTAAGCTTTCACTTTAAAATGTTCTTCAAATAGAAAACCGAGCTTAATGAGAACTTTAAAAAGAAGCTCTGAATTATTTTTTTCCTTTAAATTTTAATAAGATTGTTTTTTTTAGTCGTTATGATGATTGTTGATCTTCATTACAAATGGCAAAAGAAAAGTTTTTCATTTATTTCCACGCCCGAAATCTTTTATCTATTGCATTTCATTTAAACTACCCTGAAAAAAAATAAAAAAATTAAAATCCAATCTCGGGAATAAAATGAATCCCGGGTTTTAAAATCCTCTACAAATGCCACACCGTATGTTATGTTTACACAGCCGTCCCTGGTTATGTTTTTATAGTGCGTGTTACATATTGTGTGTGGAGAAAAGTTTTAACCAGTGGCGGCCTGTCGTTTTGTGCATTAGATGCGTGCCCTATCTGGGTCACGGTGATCTTGACTTACTAAAAATAATGAAGTTGACTTGAGTGTATTAATTATATGACATTGCAGCCCGTCTGAAATGTCAGCGCATAATATTATTGTTGTTTTGTTTTTAATTAAACTAGATGTAGAACTAATGAGATGTTTGCTTATTTTTCATTTCTAGAAAATACTACAGATCTTTTTTAATGCTGTGTGTAGCATATCCCACATTTTTCTGCGATTTTCTTTTATTTATACTTTTGACTGAAAACAAAAAACATTAATAATGAACGGTATTTTTCGTTATTTAATTTTTTTAAGTAAAATAAAATGTCAACATCAAAGGAATACCACATTGCCGGGGTTAAAGAGCCCCAAATGACAGATAAATACTTATTAATATAACGAGACGAAACAAGATGGCCGCCTGTTGACAGCTGTCAGGCATCTCCTTTTGTTTTTACTATTTTTCAAGTCGTCTTCGTACTTCTTCCTCGCGCTCAAATTATTTTTTCGCGCCGAAAAAACATCATAATTGGAAGATTTAAATTTTCAAAGGAAGGTTCCACATCTATACTCATAAAAGTGAATCTTACGGAATCGGTGCTAACTTCAGAAATATCTGAACCACAGGACCAAAGGATCCTATGAACTTCAATGTAGATGAAATAATGTGCAATCTATGCAAATTAACACTTTTCCTCTCGGTAGCAGGGAATCTCCCATTTCAATTTTATTGGTTGACGTAAGGCTGGACTCCTTTGAAAATTACAGGCACCTGCATTGGGAAAAAGCAAATATATTTCACGATATATTTTTATTTTTTTTCTTTGCCTTTAAAATAACACAACAAAATAAAATTCAGTGCTTAGAAAAGCTCAAATTGAAACATAAGGTTAATTTCCTGTCTTCATTTTAAGATTAAAGATTTTTTTAAACCGTAAAATGCCTACGTTACATAAATTTACTTTTGCTTGTATGGAGTACTCGCTCCTGGAAAATAAAAAAGTTCCACAGAATATCCGAAATATCCGAATCCGAATATCGCAACATCCAAATCTCCATCTCCGAAAAGTGTTATATATATTTTAAAGTTAATTGTAATTTATAAATAGGTTTCACATGCCCAAACTGATTATTGAAACACAGGGGCGTGCATCCCATATAGGCACATGCGCCTAATAGGCAGGCAATTTATGGTAAAATCATTAAAAAACAATTAAAAATCATTTATATTCAATTCAAAATTTAAGTTCAATTGGACCCACCGTTAGCACTTGAGTCAATTTAAAAAAAGTGGAGAGAAAAACATGGGAGAAAATATTTATTCTGAAACGTAATTGTATATACCCTATGCACGTGCCTGCGTGAAACACGCCGTGTACTGCTAGTTGAATTAATAAATAAATAAAAACAAAATAAAGTTTGGAGTTTTCTGACGAACCAGGAGGGGAGAGGGGGAAACAGAAGTAGAAATTGTGGAGGCAAAAGAGGGTCGTTATTAAAAAGTTAATCGCGTTTTATCGTTTGTTTTGGAGCGTTAAAAGAAATATCTGTCGGCCATGTTGTTTTTCATTTATTTTTTTAGGCGCGTTTGAACGAGGTGTACCTTGTACCTACATGCGGAAGTTTCTAGATTTGCGTTGTTGTTTTGATTTTTTAAAGCTTTTTTTGACAGACGCACGTTTAAAGAAATGTAGAATTTGAGGAGAAATCAGACGTCGTACCTATTGCCATTGCCAAAAGTGCCATGTCTAAGCTGGACAAAATGTGGAAAGACCGGGGTGTGAGTAATAGCACCAAGATAAAGCTTGTCAGGAGTCTGGACTATTTTATTTTTCTCTATGCTGCTGAGGCATTGACCATAAAAGCGAAAAATCGAGAAAATTCACGCTTTCGAAATGTGATGCTGGAGGCGCATGCTCCGATCCCATGTACGACTAGACGTTTGCATGGCTTGACTCTGACCAATAAAATTGGAAAGAGTTGCAAGGCTTATGTTCATTTGAGATTGGCTTTTTATGTTGAAAGTTCACATGCGGCATGTGCAAGCGCAAACTTGCACGCGTCTGTTTGCGGGAATGCATGTAATATGAATCTTAAATGCTGTACCGATACCTTTGCAACTTAGATTATAGATTATATACGGGCAGCCTAATACCAAGCATACTTGATTTCTGTACACGTCCTTGTAACGCAATAATTGAACATTTTATTTTCAAATGGATGTTTTTGTCGTTCATTTAAAAGTAAACAAGAGTAATATTGATAATTTTACGTATGACGACTTCCAAAAAAGTATCCGTTTTCCTTAAAATACATTTAAAGTTGCATTGAAAATTTTCAGCCATAAATGTACAATATTTTCAGTCGCGCTAAATGAAAAATCGCAAAGCTGAAATTCTCGTTGTGCTTAAATGAATATGAAATTATTAGGTTTTTTTGCGATACGACCTTTGGGCAGTCGCGCGTGAGAAGTCACTCAAATAAAAACATGTTCCGTTTGTGTCACGAAACATCGTTCAAAGATACCTCGTTTACAGATAACTCGTCCACAGACACATCGGTCACGGAATTTTTACAGATTCTTGTTTTGCTGTGCTGTGTGATTTTTAACTTCACGGATAGACCTTCCGCCGATTGTAAAAATACATAGATTTGTATAAGCGTCCATATGCTGTGGATCCTTCTGTGACACATTCATACAATTCGGTCACACGACAGTTCGTCCACGCGATATTTCGGTCAACGATATTTCAATCACATACAATATAGACCTACAGACAGCTTCATAACGAAAAACCTGCTCTCCAAAAAAAACTTTGTAATTACTGTAGTTTGTAGTATTCTGTAATGGAGTTGTCTGTGAACCATATCTTGTATGTGACCGAAATGTCGTTGACCGATGTCTCTGTAGACAAGTTGTCTGTGACCGGAATGCCGTTGTCAGAAAAGTCATGTGGACGAACTGTCGTGTGACCGATTTATCAATGGCTGAGCTTTCTAAAGTCTGTGACAGAAATGTCGTTGGCAGAAAAGCCATGTGGACATACTGTCGTGTGACCGATTTATCAATGGCCGAGCTCTCTAAAGACGAGTTGTCTGTGACAGAAATGTCGTTGGCAGAAAAGTCATGTGGACGAACTGTCGTGTGACCGATTTGTCGTGGAACCTGTCCCGTTTGCAAGACAAAACGTCGCGAGGGTAAAATGTCGCATAGATGATAATAATAAAAGTAATTGGGAAAATGTGTCAGCGGGCGAGGCTTACATTAATGCGAACTCAGTGAAATGGCTTTTAATATTTCGGGCGGATTTTTTTGTTCAGAAATATTTTATGATTTGAAAAAATATATTCAGGACCTCTTCTATCCGAAGATTGCCGATTATCTTTACTGCTTTTACTTGAGCTATGCCATTAGATTCAGTAATATTGAAACTTACTTTTAAAATCATGGGCACGCCTCGGACCTAGATGTTCTTGTTTTGTCATCATTTTCATCAACATTTTCCCATGGGGATTGCTCCTTGACTTAGGGTTGGTATCAGGCTGAGCAGCCATATCGTAAAAAAATGTTCACTTGCCAATGTCTCTCCTGTTTTAGGGAAGGTCGGCAAGAATTGCAGGGTTTTTGTTCATTTGATATTTTTGGGTGGAGATTGTGAAAGAATGGGAAAAAAGGTGATGGATATGAATGAATTGAAAGAGGTATGTAAGGATAGGAAAAAATGGAGGCAGTTCTGCAGAGGCTCTGGCCACCCCTAGCGGAATGGTGACAGAGTTACAGTTACAGTTACAGTTTTGTTAGTACACAGCAGCGCCAACTTAAACGTGTCTGCTCGTGGGAATTAATTTAATTTAATTTAATTCGAATATTTTTTAGGGTTTCGTGGTTCACAGTGAAAGTCCATTGTATATTAATTAAAAATACACTGCTTTAATTCACTTATTATTTATTAAATATGTCAAACGTTTTCGCCTAAAAAGGATTTGTCATTTGTCCTGATGATGCCTTTTTTAGGCGAAAACGTTTGACATATTTAATAAATAATCAATGAATTAAAGCAGTGTATTTTTAATTAATAATTTAATTTGATTTAAATCTTCAATCTTAAAATATACTTGAAAGTTAAATTTTAGATTGTAGTAGCCCATCTCTATTTAATCTCAGTTGCACAGATATATTGCCATTTAAAGCACGCCCAGAGGCAAGCACGTGTAAATTCGCGCTTAAACATGCTGCATGTGTACTAACAAAATAAACCGAACCTCACATTAACATAAACTCCTGCCACATTTCCTTAAAACGGGGTGGATTTGGCAAAAGTCAACAATTTTGTACAACATGGGGGTTTGGCCTTATACTAGTTAAGTGATATTTCAATCATACGAAAAAAAACGAAGAATCTGATCCCAGGTCCAAAAGTTTAGACTTTAGAACCACTGGTATAAAGGGTTGCATTCCTTGGACACGGTTTGACCATTATTGCGAACATTGAATACTTGTTAAACTTTGCAGGCGTAAAGTTCTCCAACAGAATGCACTTGTCCCTAAGTATTCGGATGCAACTTGGGGCATTTCAAATGCCCACATTGACTTATGCGAAATCTTTGAGAAGTCTACGAGTTTCTAGCAATTTCAGTTGGTAAAATGTTCACGTTGAAAACCAGAAGGCTAAGGTTCCACTTCAACCAGGTTGTCTGACATCATTTCCCATTTCGGTGTCAATTCGGCAGCCCTAAATCATATAACCAGCAAGGCTTACTCAGCCTTCACCAGAAATGAGAAACTTCACAAGTATTTGGCGTAAAGCCGGTTTAATCAATTTAAACTTTTCTTTTACTGATAATATTTCAGCAATTAGGTCGGCTTAGTTCGCAAAACGCATTTTAAATCAAAGAGCTGAGGTTCGATTCTCAGTCCGCATTTACACATGCCGCGTGTGTATTTCCGAAATAAAAATCCAAACCTCAAATGAACACAAACCCACTACTTATACCTACCTTCCCTGAAACAGGGTTAACATTGGTCATGTGAACTTTTTTAACAGCATGGCTCATCAGATTTAAAATAAAAATAAACGAGTGAAATAAAACAGCGTTTCATAAAAAAATATTGCTTTGTTCTTTGAAGTTTTACATAGAAAGGATTAACAATGAATTTTCACAAACTATAAAAAATATAGTTAACAATTTTCTATTTAAAAAACTATCAATACATAAATGAAATACTATTTTAAAATGAAAAGAAAGATTTAAAAGCCAACACCGTCGTTTTTCTCAGTCCTTGCATACTTTTTTTGATACCAGCCAGTCATAATCTTTTTTTATGTAAGCTCTCCTTTTATTATGACGATGACTATCTCATTCACAAAACACAATTTATTTTCTTGTTGATACTTGTTGTTTGTATCCGTTTATTGGCATAAACTTTTTCTTATCAACAACCCACAAAAAAATTTCTTCATTTTTTATTTTTTGCAATCGTATAAAAAATTACAAAGGCCCGTAAAATTTATTCGTTTGCGAAAAAAAAGCAAAACATGATTTATTGTTTATTCATTTGCTTGCTTATCATGGAAATAAGGGTTGCCAAATAAAAACAAAAAAGACCGCAGGAGTGCTAAGCCACACTAGGCGACCAGCTTCAGTTACTGGTCGGCGACTTTGACAATGCGTCTTCAACTTACTGGTATGTGATGTAACAAATATAAGCCTAGTAGCTGTCCATTTTGATTTGTTGTCGAATAATGCGTAGTTCGAATTCTAGGTCACCTGAAAAACTTGGTTGCCGGAAGAATTGTTTGCTGATATGTATAATGATGATGCTTACACATGCTGTATGTGTACTTACAGACAGAATAATAATAAAATACATCTCAAGTACCAAAAGCCCTGCAACTCTTGTTTCCTTTCCTTGACACAGGGGTGAGATTAGCAAAGTGAACCATTTTATAGGATGGGTGGTTAGCATGACAAACCTTTAACACTTTACATAAATCGAATTACAAGGGTAATGTATAAATCAGCTAATTGTGATATTTTTTGGACGATTCTTGGTAAAATTTAATAACTGACGCAGCATGCGTAAACAATTCTTTATTTTATTACTTTACCTAAGCACTGTAGACTGAAAAAATGTATCGTATTATTTATTTTTCATCATTGTTAAATGCATGCAAGAAGAAATACTTCCATACATTACACGCTTGTATTAGAATCATTCCTAAGTTTGTCGACTTTTTGCACAAATCCCTTTTCAGTTGCCCAATTAAATTGTGGCGACTTATGGCCTGTTATGCGCACGGCCTCTTTCATCCAGAAAAACTAAAAATTCACGTACCCTAAAATAATAAAAAAATGTTAATATTTAATGTGTTTTAAATCTGCCGGCTAGTGTACTTTTAAAAAATTAATAAAAATAAACGGTAAGTTATTTCTGTTGAAAAAAATTGACAAATAAATTTTACCAATGGTTTTGCTGCTATTTTTGTTTTTGACGGAGCCATACCATTTAGGGCTTTAAATATCATCAAACCGTCCGGTCAATAGGTCAGTTGGTAAAATACTTAAGTTCATAACCAGAGGGCAAGGGCTCGATCCCCACCAAGGGAGTCAAAAATGGTTTCCCGTTTCCATGTATTTCAAACCCAACATTAAAATACCGTCAAGGTTTACTCGGTCTTCACAAAAAATGAGAACCGCCCCCCTCGGGAGCTGGGAAAACCACATTTCAAAGTGAAATGCCTGGTAAAAAGCTAAACCTAAACCTTAGCTTCAAAGATCAATACAGATCTCAGGGCTGTCAGCCGTTGGGGCACTGACAACCTTGTAGAGTTCAACATCAAAAAGACTCAAGCATGTCTGATATCCTTAAAGAGGATTACAAACAATTACTATCTCCCAAATTTCGACAATGTCTCCCTCTCTAACCATGAACACTTAAATCTTCTTGGTGTTTCTCTTTCATCAGAGTTAAAATACCATGATGCTATTGAGTCTCGCACAACTTCCGCTTTCCGGCGACTCGGCATATTATACAGAGCCCGGAGGTTTTTTACTTCAGCCCAGTTATTGACTCTGTATAAATCCCAAATCCGCCCCATTATCGAGTATGGCAGCCATCTCTGGTGTGGTATGTCCAAGAAGTTGAGTGACCAACTTGATTCTGTGCAAAGGAGGGCAGTGAGGTTGATCAATGATCCTTCTCTGACATCCGATCTGCAGCCGCTCCAGCACAGAAGAAAAGTTGGAATGCTCAGTCTTTTTTATCGATATTACCACGGAGCTTGTTCTAATGAGCTCCATTCATTAATCCCTCCCCCTCGCTTTTCAGAAAGGGAAACTCGTAGTACGACTCTCATTCATCCCTTTGCAGTCGATCTCAAAACTATGAGAACTTGGCGTTTTCATGACTCATTCCTTTGCCAAACTGCCCGTTTATGGAATGGTCTACCAGTATCTGTGTTCCCTTCTCAATTTAATCCGGTTTTATTCAAAACCAACATCAATCACCACTTCCTTGCAGCGCCTCACGACAGAACCAAGAACTCAAGCAACACCTCTGCGGCACCCTCCCAGGGTGACATAGACCCCCAAGACTCACAAGAATTGGGGAGCCTCCCACACAGGATTCCTTAAAAAAAAAAAAAAAAAACGCTAATTTAAAAATAAATACGTTCAAAATTAGAAAAAACTGTTTTCAAGAATTTAATAAGTTAATTAGTTTCCGTTTTTTCATATTATCGCAAAAACTATTCACATTATTCTATTAAAAATCGCACCACAAACTAGAATTTGTATCATTCTATAATTATAAAGAAAAAAAATATTTCCAAAATACAAAACAACAAAATGCTAGCAAAAAAAAAAAAAAACGAGTTTTTTTAATTACTTTTCGTGGCGTCATTTTTTAAGTTTTATAAAAAAAAATAACTTTAAAATTAAGATAAAAAAATATTTAACACGCGTGATTTTTTTTATTAATGTCACTTGTTTACTAAGGCCATAAAGTATAAGAAACATATTTAAAAACAACGTGATTTTTTTTTTGACCGGAGTCTTAATGAAGTTACAGATATGAACACAGCAAATTTTGCTCTCCCGGGAATCGAACGCTTCTTTTTACGAGACCGCAGCATTAACCACTAGACTATAGATTCAATGATCACGGTGATGATGATGATGATGGTATGCTCAAAATGAATGTGCATTTGTTTAGACTGTTAATATTTAAGTTTTCGGATGAATTTTAAATCTAAACATGAACGTGTAAACATCATCTCGACTTGTGTAAATATTTATTTTAAGTGCCGTTCATTTGGCAACTTACAGTCATTTCTTTGAGCGCTGGGTAAACCTTTAATCTAGATATGTATTTATATGAGAAATTTCATGAATTATTTGTATCATTTAATAAACGATATGATTTATGATGCAGTTAGTAGATTTAGACCGGTTTTTTTTATTTTCATTTTTAAGATATCGACCAAACCATCAAACTTAGACTGATCTAATCTAATCTAAGTTGTAAAGACATGTAACATTGGGGATTCATCCAGACCACTTTGAAAGCCCCTGTATCTAAATAAACTCAATAACTTTCATAAAGCGTTCACAATAATATTTTAAACCTAAGTGGCCGAATCTTTCTACGCAAAACTGATCCTTTTTATAGGTCTATTTGTTCTACCAGAAAGGTCCATTTGGTGTGTCTCCAGAATGTCTGTGTCTCCAGTCATGGGTAGAAAGTGTTCAAGATCATTTAAGTAAATCGGTACATTATTATTAATACTTTATTTATCTACTTAAAAGTAATCATTTTAACAAAAAATATTTTATTTTTACTGTAATACTAGTATAAAACAATATTTTAATATACATTCATGATCCCTTTTATATTTCACGCTTTCACTCACAACGTTGGTTTGAAAACACGAATTGTGTGAAACTCCGAGTATTGTTTGTATTGAATATTGTTGCCAGATCGAAGACGGACTCGGTTTCAGTTTCCGTTCACATTTACAAACAGACCATCAAAGAATCGACGGGATGTCTTCACTGTGGCAACACCAAGCATATTCCATCTACCGACATCACAATGATAATGTATATAGACTCAAAACATCACCGGAACGGATGTTCCATTTCTCGGCGTCGAAACATCACAGTTCAATGTAACTAAAACCTTGTTTTTGTTCTAAAAAAAAATGAAAATTAATTTATTTAAAGCATTTTTTTGACTCATTTTTCTTTTAATGTTTTTCGCAATTAATAGCAAAAAGAATTAACGTGCAACAAAAAACAACTTTGAATATTTGTTTTTCAACATTAAAATTAATTACGTGAAACACGCCGCAACGAATACGTTGATTAATTATGAACATTGTTCTGTGCCCCGAGTATAAAACTCGATTGTGTAAATCGAAAAAAAATATAAAAAACTAATTCCCTCACTAGAAGTGCCATCGTATATTTCATACATTTTCGATTTACCCAATCGATGGGAGTCTGTGTAGTTTGATTCTCGGAGTAGGTACTGTTGTATCCACAACATTTTGTGCGAATGCTTTTTGCGCGCGAATAACAGTACATATTTTAGTTTCACTGTAAATTTGTGTGAATAGCAAAATTTCAAATGATTTGAAATTAAATTACGGTCGTTAAACATTTTTGGTAGAATTAAAGACTGACCAACCGTGCTGTAGAGAAGAACGGCTTTTCAACGTTTCTACGAACTCGTCCCCCGAAGCAGAAGTAGGCACGTCCCTTCTTCTACGAAGAAACATGATTTTTTAGTTAAAAAAAAAATTGTCGCTCGTAATCGAAGATTGTAGGTAGTTGAGGTTACCTTTGGTGATGTAAATTATATAAATAAGTTTTAGGATAATTTATTTGATTAGCTCTGTTTTGGCATGAAAAAAACACTTCAAGTTTCTTGACTTATAGACTGGTATGCGGCTGACCACCCATGCTGTAGAAAATGGTTCACTTTGCCAATGTCACCCCTGTTTCAGGGAAGTTCGGCAAGAGTTGCAGGGTGTATGTCCATTTGAGACTTGGTTTCTTTATTGTAGGTTCACATGCGGCATGCGCAAGCGCAAACTTGTACGTGTCTGCTTGTGAGAATGCATGTAAAGTAAATCCCCAATGTTACATATCTTTGCAACTTAGATTAGATTAGATTAGAAGAGCCCTCCACAAGCTTTGTCGTCGCTACAAAGAACGTCAATTACTCTAACAAGACCCACTTGCTCTAAGGCTGGATGGACCCATGGTGGCCGGTCCTTGTTAAAGCCATATGAATTTTTCAACACAGTTAAGAGCAAAAAAAAACGAACCTACGACTTTCCAATTATGAGTCCGTGGCGATCCATCATAACCGTCATACTACGGATTGGTCACGGATGTACCTAATTACCTACAATCTTCGATCACGAGCAACAATTATTTCTGTATTGTATCCCACACTGATTGATTATCAAGAAATTATTTACTAAGCAAGTTGGTTGTCTGTTTTGTTTCTATGGATAAAGTTTTGCAAGTTAGACCACATGATCTCAGATATCGTTCTAAGTTTGAACAGAATAACAGGCTTAGATTTCAAACAATACTAATTTATGTAACGGCAGTAATGCCACCCTTGTTTCTGGGAGAAGCGGCAGGAGTTACTTAGTCTATGTCTATTTGATATTTCGGTTTTTATTTTGTTAGTATACATACAGTCTGTGTAAACGCGAACCAACACGTGTCTGATTTCAAAGTTGCATTAAATATTAATCTCAAATTTTTAGGTTTAGGTTGGAATTACGATCGAGGAATTACGGTCGACGAGGATAAACTCAGTTCGTCCTCAGTCCTATAGACGTTATTATAATCATTATGTTTAGGTTTGTTACAATTTTACAAATTCCAAACCTAAACATAATTACTACCTTAGCTCGAAGGTATGCAATGATTTGTGACAATATTGTTTTCAAACTCAGTTCATCCTCAATCGTCGTGCAGAGGGGATGTTCTCCTGAAGACGTTGGCTACGTCGCCGACGAAACGTCGAGAATGATGTAAGTTCTCTCTAAACGGTTCGTAAAATAATATCCGAGTTAAATTAAGTTTTGAAATTTGTTGAGTTTTAAAATTTATATAATTGTCAAAATGTCAATCGACCGTAATTCTAACTTAAACCTAACTATTTCAAATGTTAATGCCTGAATCTTTGTTAGTTTAGTTTTAAATTAAAATAAAATTGATGAATTATTAATGAATCATACCTGTTTCTGGCTACGACGACTTGCATTTCTCTTCAGGAATATAAATCGAGAAAAAAGATCGGCAAGTGCTTCAGTTGGCCGGCATTTTCTTTAATTTTCACAATTATCCACAAGCTAATTACACACGGTATAATTCACGCTGTTGTCAGCATGTTTTTTATTGTAACGTTTCGCCGCAGTCTGCGTGCGGAGTTTCATGCACACGATCCGTGATCCGGAAGTCATGTGTTTTTCCCGGTTCTGGATTTATGTCCCCGGGTTAGATAGCGCTTTTGGCTATGGAACCCGAGCCCCGAGTACAAAATTTTACGTTCAAACTCTGACATAGCGTTTACCTAGAAATGTATACACTTCCAAACGGTTCCACGACGAATCGGTCACGGACAACCCGTCCACAGACAGATCTGCCAAGGACAATTCGATTACACAACAGTTTGTCCACACGACTTTTCAGTCATTTACAATATTTAATCCAGAAACAGCTCCATCACAAAAAAAACTACAATTAATTACAAAAGTATTTTGTAGAGCAAGATGGAGCTGTGTGGACCAAAATTTCGTTTACCGAGAGTCGTGTAGGTTAATAGGTTCAACTCGCCACATGCGACCCCCTCGGGGATAACGCGGCAAGAAGTTACACTAAATGTGTAGCTTAGTTGCGTTTTTTTTGCGATGCGTGTGAGCGAACTGTTGTGTTACCGATTTGTCAATGGACGAGATATCTTTGGACGATTTTTCTGGACCGATTTCTCGTGACACCCTCTAAAACAGCCTCTCTATTGAGTGTTTTTATTTTGGTGCATTTTTGTTAAAACGCAATTGTTGAGTTTTACACTTGGAATAGTGGAAAATTGTGAAAATGTGCATCGTTTGCCACTGCCACCCCTTTCCGTACTGAACACTTTCATACATCATAGTATCTTTTTGCTATTAGTACGAGTACTCGTTTATCAAAGAAGATAAATGTATTTTAAATTACAGTTGAAATTGCGATGACAAATCTTTTTTTAGTGACAATGTAAATGGAGTCGGCACATTTAAATCAGAGGAAAGATATGACTTCACGTGGTCGGGTTGCTAGGCATTTGTGATTGATTGAATCTTTGGCAAGGGTTTCTGAATCTAACCACCAACGCCGCCGCCTAGGCGCTGTCGTAAATCAAACATTCCACTAGAGACAGGACATGCAATTGTTTTTAAAAATAATATTATATAGGTCTATAATCTATAATCTAAGTTGCAAAGAAATATTAACATTAAAAACTTATATAAAATTAATGCCCACAAACAGACACATGTATGTTTACGCTAACAAACGCTAAATGTGTACTAAAAATTAAAACCAAGCCTCAAATGAATATAAGCCCTGCAACTTTTGCCGACCTTCCCTTTAACAGGGGTGACATTGGCAAAGTGAACCATTGTTTACAGTATGGGTGGTCAGCCTCATACCAACCTATAAGTCAAGGTAATCTGAAAAAAACTGAAGCACTACATACTTTATTGATCACATCTGTCATGGGATGTAAATGTAAATAAATTTTACAATGTTGTACAATTACACGTTAATGCTGAGTACCTGGAATCCGTTTTTTAATTACCGAGGAGTTTCCTTCACTTAAAGATTGGTATGAGGCTGACCCCCCATACTTTAAAAATATGGTTCACTTTGCCAATGTCACCCCTGTTTCAGGGAAGGTCGGCAAGAGTTGCAGGGCTTATGTTCATTTGAGATTGGGTTTGTAAATTGTAGGTCCACATGCGGCATGTGTTAGCGCGAACTTATACGTGTCTGCTTGTGGAAATGCATTTAATTTGAATCTCAAATGATGTATATCTTTGCAACTTAGATTTAGATTCGATTTAAATATTAGATTTTTTAGCGGAATCTCATTATATTTACAGGGATAAGGGCCAGCCTCACGCCAACCATTTTATCGAAATAAAGGTTTCCCTGTTCTCTAGGGGGCAGATACTTGTTTCTCGTGAAGGCTGAGTAAGCCTTGCCGGTTTTTGATATTGGGTTTGACATAATGCATCTCAGATTATATATTTTTATGGTTTGTGTATTAGCACTATGAAAATTCATATTGATTTATTTTTTAGAAATAAATTCTAATAAAACACTGTTTCTTTTCACAAGAGATCAATTTATTTTAATTAATATTACAAGCGTTTTCGAAAAGAAACAGACTTTTATTAGAATTTGTTTCTAAAAAATATAAAAAATACATTTCGGATTATACAAGATGGACACAACAATGAAACTTAAAAAAAAACAGAAAACATTTCAAATTTATTTTCGAAAAAAAATTATAACTAAATAAATGTGTTTCATTTTTATTGGTTCAAAAGTAAAAGTGTTTATTTCTTTGTTTCAGGCTTATCAGCTTTGCGAGGAAAACAAACAAGACAGAAGCTTAACCAGTGAGCGCGCATGTCATGCAAACGTGATGATGAATGGTTTGTCTTAGAAAACATTTAAATTCAAAAAGGACCTACTTTTTCTTTGTTCAGTTTAATCTCTAACAGGATTATTCACAACACATTTAATCCATGGCCGATTCACGGATAATCTTTTTGTTGTTGTATGGACAATTTACGTTAGGTGGTGGTTAAGACATGGATTTGCTGTGTGTGAATAACTCCGTAAGAATGTGTGATGGATTTAGGGTGCTTTACCCCTAGTATAAAACATGGCGTGATTTCCCTACTGTAATCTAAGCTACAACGATATATTGACATTTAAGGCTCATATTTAATGTATTACCACAGGCAGATACATGTAAGCTCGAGCTTACACATAAGTACTAAATATGTGCGTACAAAATAAACCAAGCCTCATATGAACACAAATGCAACTCATGCTGCCTTTCCTGAAACGGAGGTGGCATTGACAAAAGTTAAGTTTTTACAGCATGGGAGTCAGTTTATACCAAACTATTAGTCAAGGAACTATGTAGAATGCCATCACGTAAATATATAAATGTATAGAAGATACAATAGCACTCACGTGAGTGATTTAGTTTTCATACATTTTTTCTATTTACGCAATGGTGAAGAATTTACACAAATATTTACACTCGGGGTATTTATGTTTTTGGATAGTTCATTGTATAATCCAAGTTGCAAAGGTGTATAAACATTAGTTATTTATTTATACTTTGCGCCCACAAGCAAATACGTGAAAATAAATAACATAAAATATTTTAATTACTTATTTTGCGAGCGCTGTTTTGTTTGTGGCAAATACCTCAAGAGCCCCTGCAAGTTTGGTTTTAGCTATAGAAAACCCCACGACACTTGTGTAATGCTGGCAAAATCCGGTTGCTAAAAGGCTGGGTGGGCGTTTGGTGACCAGTCTTTCGTGAGGTTAAAATGTATTAATAAGGAGCATCCTTAAGTCCCTTAACAATATTTTTAATAATTGGTTTCGTTAATTTATTGAATTAAAAGGGGTATAAATACTAATTTAGGCCTGTTACACCAAGCTCCAATCAGACAAAAATCAAAATTAGGTGTGATTTCAACCTTTCAAATCAAGCATTTGGTTGCATACACGTAAATCAGCTGATGTACATTATATTTCCTGTTCAACTTCCATCATATTTTTACCCACTTCCGATAAATATTTAACCGAGGGCCTTACCAGAATGAAGCAATCAAATTTGATTTGTCAATTAAGTATTGATTGGAGGTTGGTGCAACAGGCCCATTTTTAACCTAAATGTATGGTGAAGATAAGGGCGTCGTGTGAGTGGTATAAAAAATAGTTATTTTGATTTTTCTACAAAAATCCAATTAATAACTTTTAAAATTTACGTTTTTTGTCTTTTTCTCAGGTTGTACTTTATGGTATACCAGTACAGTGCCCTTTTTGAATGAATCATTCTTAGATTTTCGTATTTTGTTTGTTATCCAAAGGTATACAATGTTATTCATTATTTTCCTTATTATATTCTGCTTTTATTTCCCCCCGTTCAACATCTCTCACACACATCTTCCTTTATTCTCTTCTTTCCTTGTTCGCTCTCACCCCAGAAAGGCGATAATGCGGAATATTTTTCGTTTGAGGTTTCCCTTATATATGTATGTCGGGAATCATCCCTTATAAATGTTAAAGGAGCAAGAGAAAAGTGAGAGAATAAATTTTGACTTTTCAACAGAAAATATCAACCTTTTTTTTACAAGTACGTCGTCGTGAGAAAAATGAAGGGAAATTGGGGATGTCTACATCCAGCAGATGCGTCGTTAGTGCTCATTGAAAAGACACCGACAATTTTTTTCTTTCTTGACTTTAGTTGGCAGTCTGTTTCTCTCCGTTTTGCCTGTAAACCGGAAAGCGATGTCACCAAAATTAGTGCGTGTTTGACGATGCGGCTGGAACAAGTCGACCACCTATCCCCTGCAGATGTGAGCGTCTGTCATCTCAAACCCACCAATCAGTTAAAAGCAAGCAATCAAACATTTAGAAGTCTTATCATTTACAGCTTTGTAAAACATCAGACAAATACGGTAGCCACGGTACGGTACCATCCTCTACGAAACACGAAGCCAATTTAGTTTCCCTGAAAACAGAGTGACTTAGTTTGGATATCTATGAATTGGAGACTTGTTACTTAATTCAGCATAGATTAAAGGCGGTTCAATTGTCGTTTTTTTCAGCTGATCTATGTGCGTACATTGTGGAGAAAGATCATTTCGAAATATGTAGTACAAAAGCGCTGACGGGCCTGTACCTCGAGCATAAAACATCGAGTAAAGTCTACCTCTGGAGTTGAGAACAGAGACCAGTGTTGGCAGTTTCAGGAAGTTGCATAAGACACATTTGTTTAACAGAAGCTTCAACACATAAAAGCGCCCTTGAGGTGGCTAGTGCCACTAAACGGCGCTGTATACAAATTGTCCAATTATTATTATTTGATTGCGTCTAATCTAATCTAATCTAAGTTGCAAAGATACGCTACATTGGGGATTCACATAACATGCATTCTCACAAGCAGACGCGTACAAGTTCGCGCTTGCACATGCCGCATGTGAACCTACAACATAAAAACCCAAATCTCAAATGGACATACACCCTGCAACTCCTGCCGTCCTTCCCTGAAACAGGGGTGACATTGGCAAAGTGTACCATTTTTTACAGCATGAGTGGTTAGCCGCATACTGTAAATCAAAAATCGAAAAAAAAAACTAAATCACGGAAATACCGTCGTATATTCCATGCATTTTCGATTTACAAATCGAGGTGAATTTTACTCAATGTTTTACACTCGTGCTCTGACCGCACTTGGATAGCTGTATTAGGATGATTTATTTGACGAGCGCTGTTTTTGTATCAATCACACCTCGAGAGCCTTTTGCGAGCTTGATCATCGCTATAGAAAGCGCCGATGCTCAAGTATTTGCAACCCATTCGCTGTAAGGCTCGACTGACTGACTCCATGACTTTATTAACAGATTAAAATATTGTCCAAGAAATTATTATTCAAGCTTCTCTTGCAATCAGATGCCAAAGGTTCCGCACAGCTGCCCCCAGGCTGCAAGTTAGTTTGAGTTACGCCCTTGGCGTTGCAATGAGCATTATTGAAGCTATGAGCCATAATTGTCGCGAGTTAGTAGACGCCATATGTAAGCGCCCCCCAACACTTAAACTAACGGTGGGTACGCCCATGGAGCGCTCTTTCAGACCAAATTACTGGGAAATGTTTTAATGTAATGACTCTAGAAGTTATCACATTTTACCTAAATGTATTTGAGCACTTTGGAAGAAATTACCTACGTCAAAAGATTGTTATTATATTGTTATTATATTTGTATATATATTTTGTTGATACTGCTGATGATATTTTAAGTATATCAAGGTACAGAAAGGCAAGGTGCATCGTTTCGGACGGTAAAATGTGTTTTATACAATTTGTATAGAACATTTTACCGTCCGATGAGTTGTTCACCCGCGGCCATGTTGGATCGCTTGTTTATTGACCTATTAGATCTATCGATGTAACGAGACTTCACACCTAACTATTTAAATATATTTGGATGATTTTGTTTGATCTGTATATTGGTCAATTGTTCAACATTTTCATGAAAAAATGTCGAAAAAAAAGCCTTCATTATAATAATAATAATAATAATAACAGGCTGATTTATTTTAAATTACACATGATAAGAGAGCGCCGTTTTTGTGTGTGTCACACCTCAAGGGCCCTCTCCGATCATGGATAAGACTTTCTAAACAAGTGTGCCTTGATAACCATGAATAATGTAGTTAATACAACTCGATTTCACTATTTACAAGAAGAGTTTGTCCAACCATAATATACATGGAAAGGAATTATTTTACACCGAACAAGTTCTATGAAAAACTTCATCCATCCGCCGACAGATGTCTCTGTCTCAGATGGTTTATTCAAAATTCTTAAAATGACCTCTGAGAATAAAATAATTCAAAATTATATTTATTTTGTAAGTCTCTTATTCATGTCTTTATTTAGCTCAAATATATTGATTCACAAAACTAAAGAGAACAAATGTAATGAAGACAGAGAGCAAGATAGAGGCAAGGGTAGGCGTATTGAGTTCTAGGAATTGAAGTTTCTCAAGATTAGTTAGAGACTTAAGGTCAAGACTGAAAGTTCTCTTCATGAAAGTTTTCATGAAACTTTAAGTGGTGTTTCAAATTATTACAAGTGGTTGTATAACAAAGCAGACCTATATCAAAGTAGACGTATATTAAAGCACATCTCAACTAGAATTCACAAAGTCCGGTCGATAAATCAGAAGGTGACTTAGAGTGAACACTTGTGTTTCAACCCCAGGATGTTGATAACATTATTATTATTTTAGAGGAATGCAATTCACCGATTAATAAAAGCATGGTTGGAAACAGGTTAACATTACGAATGCAGTCGTAACTTTTTTTAATTTAGAACTTTATCTCGACGAGCAAACGTATGTCATGTATGGGCTAGTAACCTTAGCAAAAAATGCCAAATATTTGTTTGTTTTTTCCCTAACAACCCGGCCGGGTGACGACACATTTTTTCTACGTTAATGCACGTGCAAATTTTATTAACAAAACATCAAATTTGATTTTTGAATTAATAATAAAACATTTATCGTCAAGAAGCCTGATGAGATAAACAGTAAACACTAAACAGTAATTCTTTGACTTATTGAACAAGGAATATTGGATGGTAAGAGACTGATGATAAGACCCAAACTGTGTAAATTAGTTCACTTTTCCAATGCTACCCCTGTTTTACGGAGGGGCGACAAAATTTGAAGTTTCAAATAAATCAAATCACCGTTCATTCAAGGAAAAAACTATTATACGTTAAACCGTTTAAACCACTATCAATCTCATGTTTCGGCTGGCATAAGGCTGGCATAAGGATGGCATAAGGCTGGCCTCCTTACCTGTGAAATTAAAAAGGTCCTCAAGCTTATGCTACTCATTCAAATTTAGCCTAACAAAATATGTACTCTCAAAAATTGCACCTTCGATACAATGTTTACGGGCTATTTTTTTAACGAGTTTTTAAATTCATCAAAATATGAAACCAAAGAAGTTTTTACATTTGTTATTTTCTAGAGACTCGATACTTTTTTCACATGTAAAGGTACGATACATCCGGAAAACAGTGTTGCCATCCGACTCTCATAGTTTCTCGGTTTCTCTTTATTTTCCCCGTATTTTCCGGGAGGAAAAGTTTTCACACGTCGCGTCCGGCCCGGAGCAATTAAAGCAGATCGCCAAGTCTAAAACTCAAAGTTTAGACTGAGCCATAGCATTTTATAAAAAATGTATTAAATCTTAAACGCTCACTAGAGACTTTTTTTCGTTTTCACACATTTTTTTGGTAAACGCTATGGTTGAGTTTAACCGTAATTTTTATAATAAGGGTAAAGATCTCACCATCAAAATCGGTGAAATGAAAGATGCGAACAACGGAAAAATCGACGTCATTAAAAGTGTGAAAATATGTGAACAGAAGTAAGAAATACATACTTTTTTCCAGCCGGTAGAAAAAAAGCTTTATAGTAATAAAAAAAAATAAGGCTGGCGTACAGTTTTTGGAATCAGTTATTGAAACTCTAAACGCGATCTCATTTAAACTCTACTTGAGAAAAAAAATATTTGCAATTACACCTGTAAAAAAAGATATTGTTTTGATTTTAATTGATTTATTTATTTAACAAGATTAATTTTGCGCAATATCGGTTCACAATAGACTGATTACTTTTCTTGCTCTGTTTACATTGACTTCGCGACACAATCTTTCAAGCGACTCTAACTCTCCGCAGAATCTTTACTCGTATATATAGGTACGAAAGAGACGATTATTGCGTGTTCAAAAAAAATTCCACGTACGTCGATAATGGATTATACAAGAGCCAGATTGTTTGACACTATTCCAGCTACGTACACCAGCAAGCTACGTGCCTAGGTACATGTACACACAAACTCATAGTTCGTAACAATATTTAAATAGATCTTTTAAATATAGTATTGTTTAGCAGCTTCGATGGCTTGGAATGCACTCCCAGTGACCCTCAGGGAGCAACACAGTGAGGAACGGTTTAAAAAGCAATTGAAAACATTTTTGTTTGGACAATCCTACAAAGCGCCTTTGAAGTGAGATTAGTTACGAAATGGAGCTATAAAAGGGTGGAACATTTATTTATTTATTTGTTTAAGTATGTCATTGTCTCCCATATATAGATGAGACAAGATGTCAGCGTCGTACGTCAAAAATAACACAGATCTTTGTTTGTCAGTTTTCGTTGACGGTTGCCTGGCAACTGATCATAACAAGAAATCGTCAAAAAACTCGATTCTGCAAACCAATATTTTATTTTGATCATGGATTGATAGCTCAGTTGGTAGATTGCTTGCGTTCAAAGCCGGTGGCTTAGGATTATATTTTTCCAAGATCGGAACAAAAAGTTCATCCAGCCTTACGGCAACTGGTTATTTTTTGATTGGCGACCAAGCATGCGGTAAGCCCTTGAGGTGTGAGACACATAAAGTAGCGCTTCCAAAAAATATATTCATAAATTATCCACATTCACACAGACATACTCACAACTTATTGAGTTAACGACTGCGTTGAGTGTACTCGTATTATTTATAAAAAAAAAATATTTTCGGGAAAAAACTATGAGATAACTTCAAGACCTTTTCAGTCCATCATTATTTTCATTTGACATTTCGACTTTGAAAATAACTACATTTTTCTATTCTCAGCAACCACTTCAAGAATCTTGTCTACAAAAGTAGAAATAAAGGGTAAAGTGTTGAAGTAAACGTCATATGTCATGTTCAGATATTTTTATTTCACAAAAAGCCTTTTTTCTTAAACAGCGATTCCCAAAGTTTTTTTTCTTTACACACTCGTTACCGATTTATTTTTAATCATTTCATTAACTAATAGGTTAGTATGAGACTGACCCCCATGCTATAAAAAAGGGTCCACTTTATCAATAATTGCAGGGTTTATGTTTGTTTGGCATTTGGGATTTATTTTGTAAATACACATGCAGCATGTGTCACTGCATGTTTATACGTGTCTGCTTGTGGGCATTTATTTATTATGAATATTATGTTAATATGTCCTTGCAACTTAAATAACAGATTTGTATTAATTATCATTTATAGCTCATGCTTTCACAACGTTTGTATGAAAACATGAGTTGTGTGAAACTCCGAGTATTGCTTGTATTGAATATTGTTACCAGACCGAGGACGGACTTGGTTTCAGTTTCCGCTCACAATTACAAACAAACCGTCAAAGATTTGACAGAATGTTTAAAAAATATATATTTATATTCCATTATGGCAAGGCGGTTTGTGCAATACGTGATTAGCCATGTGCATATAAGTATTAGTATGATTTATTTTTGGTGAGTGCTGATTTTGTGTGAATCATATTTCAAGAGCCCTCTAAGAGTTTTGTTCATTTCTCAACCAACTGTACTCCAAGTACGTTCCTCTTTCTCCCCTCGATCGTGTAAATCGAAATAATTTATCGACACTAAGCTACTCACGAGGGGTGCTGCTGAATGTTAACATACATTTTTTTATTGACGCAATCAGGTGGAGCTTACGAAATATTGTACACTCAGGGTACTGAACTGTACTTTCGTTCGGACTCACGTGATTAACGGGAACAGATTTTGGGGGTCTTTGAAAAATAAAGAAATATATGTGGGCTGTAGGAGCCAAAATACTTGAGAAACCTCTGAAAGAACCCTTTGGAAATATAAAAATAAATGTGTATTTATTTAATGACAACTGTTTTCCGGAAGTCAGATAGAAAACGTTTTCTGGGAAGATCTAAACAAATGTACTTTTATTCTCGGCAAACACGCTTCTTCCATTGGTTGTGATTTGATTTCTCGTCATTACTTTTTTATCTTTTCGGAAATGGAATTTCATATGTCGTAGTACTTACAGGAAGTTAGTGACATAACTAAATGTTTGATATTCAGTAAGTACCCCAAGTACAACAAAAATATTTTTTACTCAACTATAGCGTTTTCACAAATTTACAAACTATAAATTCGAGCAAAAAATTGTGTTGGCGATGCAGGATTTAAAACTAGAATGCCATAATCGTGTGCAGCACAAGTAGGCAGGCTGGTAAATAAATAAATATATAATAGGGAGGTTCCTTCGGTGACCGCTGTTCTTGTGTAAACCCCGCCTCAAGAGACCTCTGCAAGCTTACTTGTCGCTATAGAAAGTGTTAATTTTATTATTTACACAAGACCCAGTTGCCAGAAGTCTGCATGGTCTTTGGTAAAGGCACATAAATTTTTCAACCCAGCGAAGAGCATAATAATAAGATTACGAGTATGTATATGTTTTTTTGCTCCGCCCGCAATCAAACTTACGTCTTTCCGATTATGAGTCATAAGCGTTAACCACTAGACTGCGGACCAGCGGAACTCTCGTTACTGTGCTGTTAACATAGAACATTATTTTTGTGTAAAAGTAACTCGAGGTTCGCTGACTCATAAAATAATGCGAAGTTGGCCATCGCCGGCAAGAGCCGAATGGTGTATGTTCATTTGAGAGTTTGATTTTCACTTTGTACACATAATAAACAACTTTGTAAGCGTGGTGCGTGAATTTGCACGTGTCTGTTGGTGGCCATGCATTAAATTTGTAACTTTTATTTTAAATTCCTTTTCAAGATTGATTAGAGAGTGTAAGTTGTATTCCTAAAATTACAAATATTAAAATATTTAAATGAATTGTTTATTACAGTGCAGTGAGAGTTTAAAAAAATTGTGAAAGTGAAATTATAATTGAAAAATAAAACTGTAATGTGATGTTGAAGAAATAGGTGTGTTGCGTAGGGATGTAGGATGGTCGGTTGCAGCGGTGATTCCTGGAACGGTGACAGTCACCGGTGACTGGTTATCTGTCACAGATACTGCGCTGTCACGGCCATCCAATGCTGCCTCCGGGGATCGTTTTCTATCTCATTTTGGGTAAGTTATTTTTATTTATTTCTTTCTATTTCATAACTAAACCCCATGTAGTACATTGAGTTCGGCGACAAAAAGAATGTATGATGTGAATCTGATACACGCCATCTATCAAAGCCATAAGTTTTCAAATAAACTCTTAAAGAAATATGCACTTTACTAAGTTATTATGTAAATCTGGTGAAAAAATTTACATCATAAATTAATAATTCATCAGTTGTATTATTAATTAATAACTAAAAAATGGCATACTTTGAACTAGGCTCAAAGTTATCGTTAAAAGGACGTGACGGGACCCAAACTTGCGATTATTTCCAAAATGCCACTTCACATACCAACACCTTACCCCACGACCATAGCATCGACAATTGTATTGATATTGTTTGTTTCACAAAAATTTTACTCTCAGAAGAGATGTGACAATCATACAACGATTCAATTGACAAATTGATCAAAAACACATTGCCTGCCTGACCATTTATCTACAAATTGTCCAGAAAGGAGGTACATCTATATTATTTTAAAGATCACGTCAAAGAATTCCTCCCAGCTATTTAATGACTGTGTGAGGGTGCACTATAATTGGAGAAGCTTGTTGTGCATAAAAATATATCTACTTACATGAGAACTTGAGAATAGGGTGTGCAAGGGAAAGCAAGTGGTCGGTGCAATAGGAAGAATAGCAAAGAACAAACGATTGACGATGAATCTGAGAATGGCGGTAGGTACACAAAGGCATATTGTTACCGACTTTGATGTATGGAAGTGAAGCATGGACAGTGAATGATAGCGAAATGAGTAAAGTATGTACGGTGGAAATGAAGCATTTGAGAAGTATGACAGGAAAAACTTTGAGGGATAGAGTTAGGAATGAATGGGTAAAAAAAGAATGTAATTTGAAAGAGGATGTGAAAGTTAAAGTACAAAAGAATGTGATGAGATGGTTTGGGCCTGTGGAAAGAATGAATGATGATAGACTGAAAAAGTATGTATACAAAGAAAGTGTGAAAGGAAAAAGAGGGAAGGGACGACCGAGAAAAGTATGGAGTGATCAGATTGAGGAGATTGTGAAAGAATGGGATATGTAAAGTGAGCGTAAAAGAAGAAAATGCATGAAAAAGGTGATGGATATGAAGGAATTGAAAGAGGTATGTCAGGATAGGAAAAAATGGAGGCAACTCTGCAGAGGCTCTGGCCACCCCTAGCGGAATGGCGACAGAGTTACAGTTACAGTACAGTACATAACAATATTCTTTAGCGCAATTTTCACAAACATAAATATTACGTTCGTGAATTCTATCTATGTATATTCAATTAATGTAAGTCGCAGAGATAAATTAACATGAAAAATTCTTATTCGTGAAAAAGGTTTTAGGATGGCCACGCCGAAAGTGTTTACAGAATGCAATGTCAGATGGGTGCTGTTCCTCCTACGAAGAGCTCAAAAAAATTACAATAAGAAATGTTGAAAAAGATTGATGAACATTGCTGCAAGCCATTCTTAGGATTGAGACTGAAGAAAAACCTGGTGGACAAACGTCACATTTGCTTTTAAAAGTTGCGAATTGAACAGCGGCGTCGGAGGACAGATGGAGTTGAAGGCAGAGGTTGAAAGAGGCCAAGGCTCGGACTGGGCTGTAGCTCCTTCAAAGAAGAAGATAAACGTAACAAATTTGTACCCACCTTTCCGACTCCGTACGCTGCGAAACCTTCTCACCCACCTCGAGGCTTGTATTTACAAAAAAAAATCTCATAAAAAACGAAATTCGGCGTCACGTAAAAATTCAAAATTGAATTGAAATTGTGACCGGCGAGGAGCATCTTTTCCCCTTGTAATATTTTATTACATTTTTTCATTGTAGACCAGTCACATTACGCGTTACAAGGAGACTTTAGGGCGCGAAGCAGAATTGCTTGCCCGCCATTTTTAAGTATGTAGTACCTACGGAACGTTTGGGCGAGCAACTTTTACAGTCGCTAAGGATGTGATGTCTAAATTTGCTCTAGATAATTCCCGAATTTAATTTATCGCGCAATAATTGTCAAAGAGATAATAGACACAGAACAAGTACCATGTACAAAAAATGTGGATTCACACCGCCGTGTTACTATGGTACTGCAATATTTTGATACTAGTTGCATAGGAATTTAGTCCTATAAAACTGCAACATTTGTCCACCCAGAAAAACATCTAAATTGAAAATTAAAACTGAGTCCATTACTGTTGATTAAACTCACAATTCATGCAGCGAAACGTTTAGAAAGTAATATTTATTTGTTAATAAGCAGGACTACCAAGCTCAAACAAACATAGTTGGTAAATCATTAGTACGCCCACAGTTCAAGGTTATTTTTTCGACCTGAACATTTTAATCGATTGGATTTAATCATGGAATAGTGGACACCAACCCAGTGCCTCGATATGAAAATCACTCCCTTTGAACTGTGGATGCATCGATGTGTGGATGTACCGTCGGATACTCAAACATTTCCTAGATGGATGAAGTTACAAACTCAAAAGAGGTGCCCGTGGTACTCCCAAAATGAGAAATTATAAATATACATATGCTCATTTCATCATACACCAAAGAATAGGGTAATTTCACATTTTTATTTATTTAATAAAATGATAGACTACATCTTAAAAAATGCTTCTGCGTTTTTAAAAAAATATATCTGGCTTAATTTTAAAATTATAGCTCTTTCAAATTCGCGCACTTTCGATTTCCGGTAAAACAGGTATTTTTTTTTATTTAGGCGGATGTGACGTCGATGGATCTTCGGATCTATGGAGTGTACCGTTAGGCCTTCAAAGACCAACGGATCCATCTACGTCATTTTGACCACAGCGTGGGTATCACAACTTGTGAGCTGACCTCGCTACGTTTTGATGGGATTCAAATTCTCGGCATTTTATTTTTGAAAATTATCAATGATATCTTTATTTTTACTACCTAAAAATATATGGTTGTGATCCTTGAAATATACTCTATACAACCATTGTATTTTAATACATTTCCCCCCCCACTGCAATTACTCTATTGAGGGACTCTAGGCCGAATGAGAATATTCTGGTTGAAGAATCTAAGGCAGTGGTTTGGAAGAATCACAAGATCCCACTTTCAGTAAAATCGCTAAGACGGTCTGTACTGGAAAAACCCCTAGACTAAGAGCCAAGACGCACAACTAGAGGGTTAAAAAATCTAGGAGCATCATTTACCAACATGCTTCTACGGAAAAAAAATATTTATACATATGAAGCTTCCTTGACTTATAGGTAGGGACTGGAAAATTTCGCGATCGCGATAAAACGAATTTATTCGCGAATTTTGATGTTTTTACGCGAATAACGCGAAATTTGAGATTTTACGCAAAATATCGCGAATTTTCGTACTTTTGGTAGAAATTATGCGAAAAAGTTGTCATGTGTCGCTTTTGCAACGCAACTATTTTGTGGGAAAGAAAAGATTCCTGTGAAAACCCTTTGCAAGGTGCAAAGCACAGAAATAATGGTCGGTGTTATAGCCGAGGGGGCCAAGTGGGCTGATCTTTCAACGTTGAAACACGCTAGAACGCTAGACGCGGGGTTCGATCCCCGCCTGGGTCATTTGACCATAAATTTGACCCTGATTCAACAAATGTAATTGGGTAATTATAGATTAATAATTAATTTAAATGAACAATACTCGTAATGAATTTTTCATTAACGATATTAATACCTGTTTCTGGCCAGGCAGAGTAGGTTGGTGAATTGCATTCCTATTCACAAATCTATTTTATTAAAAAAAATAATGACAAGCAGAACTGTCCTGGACATCCAAACAGACTTGAATCGTGACATCAATGAAATAGAAAATACATCAAGGAGTGAAGCTGCTGCTGGATTAGCCAAGAGCACAACTTGAGGCTTTCATAAAAGCCAACATCCCTCGAAAAAATTAGATAACCCTCATCTAGAGAGACTAAATTTAATATTTTAAAAGGATATTGCAGGGTATTCGGAGTGTCATTCAAATATTAATACTTTTTTCAATCAATGGTTTTTTGTAAGTTGTAACTCGTATTGATTCAGATGTTGTTTATTCATTGTTTTTGAAGGTACATATTGTTGTTTTTATAATAAATTGTAAATATTAGTAAAATCTATAGTTTTACAATTACATAAACCTTTATTTCGATCAAATCAACCCTAAACATTACACGGAATCTCCCCGTTTATCATAAAAAATAACGCGAATTTCCCTGTTTTTGATCAAAAATAACGCGAATTTCCCAAAAAAATAACGCGAATTTCGCAAAAAATAACACCACTTTTTTCCAGTCCCTACTTATAGGTTGGTATTCCTTGACTTATAGGTTGGTATGAGGCTGACCACCCATACTGTAAAAAATGGTTCACTTTGCCAATGTCACCCCTGTTTCAGGGAATGTCGGCAAGAGTTGCAGGGCTTATGTTCATTTGAGGTTTGGATTTTATTTGTAAGTACACAATCAGCATTTGTAAGCGCGAACTACACGTGTTTGTTTGTGGGCATACATCTGAGAGCTTTGAATGAATATATCCTTGCAACTTAGATTATAGATTATAGAAGCTACGTGCCTGCCAAGATTCATGTTTTTTTCCTTATGGGACCAAAAGCCGAGCTAAAGACCCGTGAAATAATAAGGTTCATAATTTGTGACATTCTTGACTCGGTAAAAGTTCAAAATCGGAACCACGGGGGAAAAACGTTCTTCTGGAATTCCCTTAAATTTTTTTTAATACTTTTCCCATCCCTATTTCAAGAAGGGACGGCACAGGGTAACACAAAAATATGTTTCGCCTCCATATAAAGTACATTTGATGAAGACAGCAATAAAAGTTGTGTTTATGCGCGAGCATACACGTTCCACCTGTATCTACATACTACCCTGCCTTCGGGTTACACGACGTATAAAATTATGGGAGGTGAAAGGCCAACGCGTTATGCAAACATATGTTACTTTATATTTTTTATTTAGGTTTTAAATTGCTTTTTTTGTACTTGTTTGAGATTTTTATCTTTATTATGAATGAATGAAAATAAACCATTTTTTAGGTTACGTATTACTTTTACATATATGACTGTAGGTATTTCTTATTTAGTAAAAAAAACTTAAACGGGAAGTCATGGCTGACACTCTTGGAGCAATTGCCCCTAGACCTCTGGATTTTTAAAAGCTAGCTTTCTTTAAGCTGAAGTATCAACCGGGCTTGTACCTATTTCATAATGGACTGGATTAAAAATTCCAAATTAGAATTCTTTCTAGCCTTTTCATACGTGACTAGGATCCAAAGCAACCATTATGAAGTTATAAGAGATTGCGTGAGCTTTATTGGCTTCGAATTCCACAGCGCATCGACTATAAACTGTTCTCAATGGCACATAAGACACTTTATGAGATGACACCACTTTACTTTGTGGAACTCATCAAGCAAACTGGTTTCAATAGCAGACAATTTCGCAGACAGACCTTGCGCTTTGCAAAAAGTGGAGGCAGAGCATTGGTGAAGAGTCTTAGTGAAAATCTGCAATAGTGTTGGATGAGCATGTTTTTGCAGTGACGGCTCCATGGGCATAGAACTGACTGACACCAGTGTTTCGAGAGATTTCCAACAGCAGTCACTTCAATAAATATGTTAAGAGCGATGTGTTCACCAATGGGCGCCCTTGGAACGACGTTGTCACAAAACGGCGACAATAAAAAATGACAACTGATTGGTTTTACTCTACCCTTGCAACCTCGCCGTGTGGGGTCACAATATTTACCGAGTCCTTTAAATTCAACTAGAAGCGCGTCTGTTACACGTGTCTGCTTGTGGTCAAGCATTTAAAATGAATCTTTAATTTTTGCAACTTAGATCATAGATTACGTTTACTTTTAAATTTGAATTCTCGACTTCCTATGTACAAAGTAAAATATTTTACGTTTATATACTCGTGGTAGATTTTTATTTCACCTACTTTACAAACGTCCTGGCTAGAGTAACATGTATCCCATGGTACATAAATTGTGATCATCACATTTTCATGGCGCAGGGCTACGTTTTGCGTATGCACAGCAGGTCGGGAGGCCTATACCCACTACGGGTGTCATTAGTTATAAGAGTTCATGAATAACTAAACTAAGTTATTGCCTACGCTTGCTGGACTGAGAAAAGTATTCCACGCTCTCGAGGAGTTTAAAACATACAGCTGTGGAAATCTCGAGGTTCATTCAAGTTGTAGAAAAATTGTTTCTTCCGGTCAAATGTTGTTTCCAAGTATGAAAATGGATTTGTTTAGTTTTCCCCAGAAACCATTTTTCCTTCTGACTTCCTGAAAACCATTGTCATTGAATAAATACACACATGTGAGCTATTTTTCTTATATGCAAAGGGTTTTCCAGAAGTAACTTAAGTCTTTCTCGTGTAAACCTCTTTCTGAATTTCTTGCGTTCTATACCAAAGAGCTGAGGTTTGATCCCCAAAAAGGGTGCTCGGAATGGTTTCTGTTTCGGTGTTTATTCGAAACAAAAAAATAAAAATGAAATCGGCACGTCTTACTCAGCCTTTACAAAAATGATAATCAGTCGCCTTAGGAGCTGGGAAACTTTTCCAGTATTTTATTTTGGGTTAGAAAGAATCAGGAAGACTCCAGTGGACCGGACACGTAGCACGTGCAGAGGACTCCAGGATCATCAGAACAGTCTTGGATGGTGCCCCCTCAGGTGTTAGACCACTCGGACGTCCCAGGATGCGGTGGGCAGACAACGTTGAAGCCGACGCTGAAGTTCTTGGAGTGAGGGGACTATGGAGGGAAGCAGCATAAGACAGAGAGTCCTGGAGGATTGTGGTGCGGGAGGCCTTGAGCTTTCAAGGCTTATGAGCCGAAGAAAGTAAAGTAAAAAAGTTAAGTTAGAAAGAAACACCGAAACGGGAAATCATTTCTAACACCTTCGGTGGGATTCGAACCCAAGCTTTAGCCATAAAATGCAAGCATTCTGTCTATGTCCTATCACTGAACTATTTATGAAGAAATATTAAATGTCCCTATTTTGTAACAGATCTTACGAGTCTAGATAGATTCAACTCTGAACGCAACTTAGCCCTGTTTTTCTTGTTCAGGCAGACTTTTATACGGCGTACGTTTCACTATTAAGTAAGTATATCTGTGAAGTCTTCAGAGCCGCGCAAAAACTTGCTCCATGCAAATTGGCGACATTTTAAAAACTCACTTCTTATTTCCGCGAGCTGTTTAACATTCTCCAGTTCAGGATTAGCGCCGGCTGGAGAGCTGGGGAAATAATGAACATCCCTTCGTCCCGCCGACCCTTGGCCACGGAAACCACCCTGAAGTTTCGACTCCAAACGACTACCCTAGAATTGCCGTTCGTAAAAAATATATTTCCTAAGCTTTATTTTCGTAGTATGAGAGAGACGTTGATGAAAAAATTGGGCGTGAGTATTGATAATAATTTATCTAATTTTTTTACTTTGAAAAGAAGTTTTCTATGTTGGAATAGAAGTTTTAAATCTACACGGAAAGCTGATGATGCTGGAGAGTTGCTTTCCAGGGCCGTAGTCTAGTGGTCACTTCTGACTCGTAAATGGAAGGTTGTGGGTTGGAATCCCGGCGGAGCACAAAAAAAACGCTCTTTGCTGGGTGAAAAATTAATATTCCTTTACCAAAGACCGGTCACTAAAGGTCCATCCAGCCTTACAGCTACTGGGTATTGCTTGAGAATTGGCGCTTTCTACAGCGACGACCAAGCTCACAGAGGGCTCTTGAGGTGTGATTCACACAAAAACAGCTCTCACCAAATAAATCATCCTATTATTATTATTGCCGAACAAATCTGAGCTAAGCTATAGACTAGGTACGTCAGTAAAGTTGTTAAACAAATCTGAGGTAACCTATACATATATAGACTACGACCGGTCCAAATTCAACTTTTCTATATTCATCATCATCATTGGCACGACAACCCGGGGTGGGTCTTGGCCTCCCTCAGCAACCGCTGCCAGCGCTGTCTATCCAACGTCTTCCTCCTCTAGTCCCACATTCCCACTGCACGGCAATCCGCCACCACTCCGTCCAGCCATCTTGAACGTGGTCTTCCCACTGTCCGGCGTCCCTCCGGGTTCGTCATCACAATCGTCTTCTCCAGGCTCCGATGGTCCATTCGCTGAATGTGCCCCAGCCAATGCAGTCTGTTGACCTTTATTGAGCGGACCACATCAGCGTCCTGGTACAGCTTATAAAGTTCGGAGTTATTTTTTTAACTTTTTTCTATATTAATAAATGAATATTCACACTGTTTTATTTTGCATGCAGTGAAACGATAAAAAATGTATTTATTTTTTGCATGGCTGAAGCAATTTAACGTTCAACAATATAGTCCATTATTTGCAGAGTGAATTTCAGTTATTCGTATTTTACCCATTCCAATATAAATAAATTGTACTCTACGCTTAACCTCATCCGTGGCTTTTACCAAAAAACATATGGAAACTAAAACAGCGCCTCTAGCAAGCGATTCAATTTTCCAAGATTTCTGGGAAAATTTAAGGGTGGAATATAAACTGTAAGTGTTGTATTTTGCGTATTATTGTACGCTGTACATGTGCATAGACGCAAAGCTTTTTTTGTATTATTATTTAAAAAATAAAAAAAATGCTAAAAACTGTCAATTTTAACTGTAGACCGATCCGTGGCGTGGTGGTTAACACTACACACTCGTAATCGGAAGATCGTAGATTCAGCTCCCGGCGAAGTACGACAAATTTATCACTTAATTATAAATTATTCTCTACGCTGCACTGGATAGATATATTCATTTACCTTTACCAAAGATGGGTCACTTAAAGGTCCATCCAGCGTTTCAGCAACTGGGTATTGCTTTCGAGCATAATTGACGCTTTTTATAACGTCGATCAATTGAATTGAAAGTTTTTTTAACCTAGGGAGGAACATCTATAATCGTTAGCTAATCTGAATTGAAAAATACATTTATGTTACAGATGTATATGAAATGCATGCCCACAAGCACATTAGCTATGCATTAGTTAGAGCATGCACATGTTGCATGTGCAATTACAAAACAAAGACCCAAATCTAAAATGCACGTATGCTCTGCAACTTTTATCGACCTTCTTTGAAACAGAAGTGTCATTTTTTAAATAATAATAATAACCATACAGTCAAATTTTACTACTCGGATACGTCGTGCAGACTGGGTGTCTCCTAAAGACGTTCTAGCTACGTCGCTAACGACACATCGAGAATAATGTAAGTTCCCTTATAACGGTTCGTCTAATATGTCCAAACCATCCTAACAAACTTATTTTAATCTTCACTTTCTCTTGCAGCACATTCTTCTCTTACAAAATCATTCCTCACCCTATCACTCCGTTTTTTCCCAATCATACTTCTTAGAAAGTCCATTTCAACAGTATGGACCTTACTAATTTCACTTTCATTCACCGTCCAGGCCTCACTTCCATACATCAAGGTGGGTAAAAGTATGCCACCGTGTACCGCCACTCGAGCATTTTTAGATATGTTTTGATTTTTGGCGATACAAGCTGTGGCACCCAGTACACACCTGCCGTTCATTATTCTTCGTTATTCTTTATCTTCATTATTCGTCAAAAAACACAACTGAAAAATAAAAAAAATGTTTATTTTGCTCACCGGAAATCAAACTCACCACCTTCCATTGACAAGTCCGCAGCGTTAACAATTTGACGAGAACCGGTCGAAGTTTTAAGAAATCATGGTGTTTTCCCAATCTCATCTTTTCTCAAAATCCCTGACATTTTATAAAAATCCCTACGTCAGGGTTTTCTGGACCATAGACGCTATCTAGTAAGGTCCTGACAGATAGGATTTAAGTGGGTAGGGCTATCTCGCCTTGGGCGCCATTCCTAGCATGCACTGGGCCCCGAAATCCAAATAAACCATATTTTAAGGTGTAATTTCATTGCCTCCTACTTTCTATTCTGCAAGTCTAGTCCTTTGGGGGATATGGCTGGTAGAAATATTCGAATGTTTATAAGACTATTCGAATATTATTGAAAATTTGGAATATTCTTTAAAGGACTCGAATTATATGCCAAAGACAAACAAATTGTGTAGCATACAGCCGAGTTACCAATGGATAAGGCTTAAAAATATTTTGTTTTTGGTTGCCAAGAACCCTAGTCATATAGACTTGTGACGCCCGCCGAGAAAAAAAAACGTACTGAGTTCATGAGTCCATGTGTCCAATGTGTAAAATCTATAACCCAAGATGCAATGCTTTTTTATTTACTCATTTTTACATCTTTTACAAACATATACGACTTATATTCAATACATGTCAACAAGCAGGCACGTGTGAGTTCGCGCCTACACATACTGCATGTGTACATACAAAATCAAAACCCGAATGTCAAATGAACATACGCATTGCAAATCTTGCAACCATTTAGCAAGATGAACCGAATTTTAACAAAATAATGAACTCGTACCAATCTTTTAGTTAGTAAACTTCCTAGCTGAAAAGCCTGCAACAGTTATTTGGCAAAAGCAGTACCTACACATTTCGAGCCGCAGCATCCAAAGAGAAAATAGCCATGATGATGGCCGGTATTTAAAAGAAGTATAATAATCTAAGTTACAAAGATATATTACGTTTAAGATTCATATTAAATGCCATACCACAAGCAGACACGTGTAAGTTCGCGCTTACACATGCCGCATGTGGGGCTTACAACATAAAAACCCATTCTCAAATTAACATAAGCCCTCCAACTCTTGCCGACTTTCCATGAAATATGGGTGATATTGACAAAGTGAACCATTTCTTTACTGCATGGATAGTCAGCTTCATACCAACCTGTAAAAAATATAAGACCGAAATCTTATAAAGTGACACTGAATAAATACAAAATCCAAGTATTCGAAAAACTATTCGAAAATTCATCGCCCATCACCAGTCTTAGTGAGAGTCTAGACTTCCTGCACCGCGTAAATCACGTTATCCAACATCTTCCTTGTGCGGGGTCTCCTGAGCCCCCCTAGTCCCCCTAGCCCCGGGCCCCCCTGCCCTGCAGCTGCATCTGATAATAAATCCGCGCCTGCTCAGGGCGCCACCACGCCCAAAGCCGGCCCTGACCATACGAGGAGAGATTTACCGGGCAGTTCTACAATATGTAAAATACTTGAAAACTAAATCTAGAGGTGTGCACTTTCAGATGCGTTATAGTGAATTTAAAATTGAGGAACGCAATAGGTAGCATTTAACGCCCTTGGGGTGGGTAGTGCCACTAAACGGCGCTGTATAAAATTGTCCAATCTATAATCTAAGTTGCAAGGATATATTAACATTCAAAGCTTATAAATACAAATGCATGCCCACAAACAAACACGTGTAAGTTCGCGCTTACAAATGTTGAATGTGTACCTACTTACAAATTAAAATCCAAACCTCATATGATCATCAACTCTGCAACTTTTGCCGATCTTTCCTGGAACAGAGGTGACATTGGCAAAGTGAACCATTTTTTACAGTATGGGTGGTCAGCTTCAAACCAACCCATTAGTCAAGGAAAACCAATTATTGTTATTATTATATTTCTTGGCTTATAGGTTGGTATGAGGCTGATCACCCATGCTGTAAAAATGGTTTACATTTCCAATGTCACCTCTGTTGTAGGAAAGGGCGACAAAAATTGCAGGGTTTAAGTTTATTCGAAGTTTGGTTTTTGAATAGTAAGTACACATACAGCATTTGTTAGCGAGAGCTTACACGTGTGTGTTTGTGGGAATGCATTTAATATGAACTTTAATGTTTTATTTAATTTTTGATTAGATAAGATTATATAATGATGGAACCTGTTTATTTACACATGTCGGTGTTATGGCCGCGGGGATCAAGACAGGTTATTTGGGACCGGATAACGCTGGTTCGAATCCCGCGACGATAACTTCGACCCTGGTACAACAGATGCCGTTGCATGCACACAAGCTTCTGCTTTCGCATGAAGACAACTGGCCAGGTAAAATAGGTTGGTGGATTGCATTCCTTTCCACAAATCTATTTAAAAAAAAAAAAAAAATGTGCACATGTAATCACTTCACTTAAGCAACCGGGGTTTTTCTGATCTTAGGAAGGGCGACAGGTTCTCCGCTTGCAGTGACACCCTGGTAGTGTTTGAACCCTAACCTCCTGGCTTTAATACAACCGTTTTACCAGTTGCGCATTCGACCGGCATTGCCCATCGCAGAAAAAAACAAATTGGGATTAACCATTCCGACAACGTTGTGACTTCACTTTTTAATCAATATAGTCTATGGATATACAGGTGTACACGGCTTTAAATGAATTAAGACGACAGCTTAATGAGGACGCTGTAATGGCTTTTAGGCCTTCAATCAGATAAAATCTATGTTTATTACTTTTTATTTCTTCTCTAAAATACTTCCTACATTGTAGTAATTCAGTAATAAACTTGACGTGACAAATCCAAAGTGACGTAATACAAGATGGCGGTGTTTTTTTTTTACAGCGTAGTATAAGAACCTCAATTGGTAGAACGCTTGCACACTAGTAGCACTTATCTTTGCAGTAGGCATAAGGTATTTAGAGAAACCCGGCGTATGAAATACCGATCAGCATTCCCTCGCTAAACGACAACACACGTGGATAACTCAGTAAAGAAATGTACTCTTATTCAAGTAGTACACATGAGATAAAGCACTCTTCTATTGCGGTTTACGAGTGGAAAGGATTAAGCTGCACTAACATGGTTTAGAACTCCTCCTACTGGACAAAAGCAATGCATTCTGCTAAGGCCGCACTCCATCTAGCTCCGTAATACAGTCTACATTCTTGCTATACGACCACACGCTTCAGTATACGACGCTTTCGGTATACGGCCAAGTTATAGTTTTTAAAGCTTAATTCTGGTTGATCCAGTACCCCGACTATGAAACGCTTACATAAACTCCTCTTGATAGTGAATGGCAATTGAAATCTAAAATTGTAGATGATACGACAGCACCCCATGTGATTGATTTAGTTTACATACATTTTTCTAATTACGCGAACGAGGAGAGTTTTTTTAAAATGCTTTATACTAAGTACAGGGGGCACAGATTATTTTTTTACATAATTTGTAAAAACTGTTCTATTCTGCGTTATTTTCAACGAAATCTGAGCCTGCAGATTCTACAGGCGTTGGTAGATCTTACCGTATATACTTGAAGATAGCAAGCAATAAAATATGGCGGCCCTAAACTAGCTGATCGCTGCACCACACAGTTTATATGAAAAAAAAACACTGCATTTTTTTCTTTCCTTTCGTACTTCTTTCATTTCATAATATTGCTTGACTAATAGTTTGATATGAGGCCGATCTCCCATGTTGTAAAAACCTTATTTACTTTTGCCAATGCCACCCCGATTTCAGAGAAAAGCGGCAGAAAGTGTATGTTCGTGTGAGGTGTGCTTTATTTTGTACATACACATGCAGCATCCGTAAGCGCAAACTTCCATGTGTTTGCTTGTTTGCAGGCATTAAATATGATTCATTAAATATGAGCCTTAAATGTCAATATCTTTGTAGCCAAGATTATAGATTAAATCTTTCTTGCAAGTTCTTCTTTTGATGTGTCTCTGGATTTCCCATTCGTTCACTAGTTCAGGAATTTTGTCCATTCCCACCTGGCTCGGTCTTTCTCTTATACGAAATCCATCTATTCTTGCAAAGTAAGCTTTCTTGCAAAACAATCCTTCAGATACCTATCAGGTCGTATATCAAACAGTCAGATGCCTAACACTTCGTATAACAAACAGGCGTATACCGAGTTTCCTCTGTATCTCACTCCATCATCCTTTACGACTGGCGCAATACATATTTTTTGAGAATTCTTTTCAGAATTTTTCAGATATTGTTTTATAGATAGGTATATCGAAAACAAAAATTCCTTCTTAAACTTTCTGCTGTGGTTTATGAGCGATATATAGAACTTTTATTTAGAACTTAAAGAATCTGACTGCAGAAATTCATTCACATTCTGTTATGTTAAGACCCCATAGAGCGAATACGTCCAAAACGGTGTTCTGGGTTTTAAATGTCCATTATGTTTACTTTTTTTTTTAAATCTGTTACTGTCAGAATAAAATAAAGAAATGTATACTTTACAGATTGCCCGTTTCCAAAAATGATAAAAGTTATTTGAATTCTGTCAAAATGTACACAAACTTATGAAATATTACGAAATAATGCTATCTGGGTTCATTGAATAACTTGAATTTTATGAATGAAAGTATACAAAAAATATATATGAATAGTAAGTTTATTAATCAAACTCAAAGTTGACCGCATTTTTTTTTCGTGATAATGCATGTTAATTTAACAAAATACAATAAAAAAACAGCTCCGAAAATTCCATACAGTTTTGTTAGGCGAAAAGCTACAGAATAAAAGCGGCTGTTTATTTCGTTTCAACGACATTCGAGCTTGAGATGCAGAGGTGAGAGCACGTCCCATTGTCTAAGAAATTTCCGGGGCGCGAGCTTACGCATACAACACCCGATTTTGACGTGTGTGTGTGAATCCATTGGCTCACGCACCAGGGTCGCAATCTTTAACTTAATGGGTTTTTTTCTTGATTTAAAAAAAATATATCGATAGTTTTGAAGTTGAACCATTCTTTTTTATAATTAGTTTTGTGAATTAAAATTGTCTTCACCAACCAAATTTGTCTGGATAGACAATAACGCGGCAAGAAGCTTCACTATATGTGTAGCTTAGTTAAGTTGATTTGATCATATATTTGTGTTATTTAACTTGTAGGTTGCCATGTGGCTGACCACCCATGCTGTAAAAAATGTTTTTACTTGCCAATGTCACCGCTATTTCAGAGAAAGTAAAAAAAAATGTATGTAGGTACACATGAAACATGTGTAAGCGTGAATTTAGATGTGCCTGCATATTATAGGCGTGCATTAAATATGAATAAGCCTTGAATGTCAATACATCTTTGTAACAGAGATCGAATAAGCTATATTGAAAACGACCAAAGTCCGTCGATATTGAAAATGAGGCAACTCTGCAGAGGCTCTGGCCACCTGTAGCGGAATGCTGACAGAGTTACAGTTACAGTCTGTAATAATCTATAATCGAAGTTGCAAAGCTAAATTAACAATCAAAACTCGTATCAAATGCATGCCCACAAACACGTGTTAGTTCGCGCTTACAAATGCTGAATGTGAACTTACAAATAAAAACCAAACTAGAAAATAAACAAATAAATCAAGTGGAAATATATCTACAGAGGTACTGGCCACCCCTAGCGGAATAACGACTGGATACAAGTCGCCACCCGAAAAATATTGAGAACTCATGCTGTAGTCATTTAGGGTGTTGCTATAATTACAATTTTAAAACATTAAATAATTGGTAAGATTTGTAATAATGTAGAAAATATGAAACTCTTTTTTTAAATTAGTTTTCGGTGAACGAGGAGTAACCCTGTGCAATAGAAATTTGTGAAAGGGACATCGCCATCCCAGATCTGTACACATATAGTATAATTTGAGGCAATGTAACATTGTTAGTCAAAATAAATGACGCCAAAAATCATTTTTGCGTGCAAAACTTGTAGTTACCATATCACGTCAAAGTAGAAAGGGACAAACATATTTCTGTCTCACGGCTCTCATCTACCAGACAGAGGGAAAAGTATTGAACACAAAATGTTGTGACACACAATGCAAAAACTAATCATTTTTTGCCTTGTGTGTCACGACAGTATGTGTTCAAATCTTTAATCCTTAATTTATACTTTCATTGTACTGTTTATGTGAGACATGCCTTTTATTTGGATTTCGAGAATGGAGAGCAAACCATAACACTAGGTATATATAGCGCTCAAAACTCACCGGCGTTTGAGGACGGTAGCCTCTTAAGAATTGAGAGTTATACCGCTAGGATGTATTTAGAATGCTTACTTCTGGCTAACTCTCATCACCAAGATTATTTAGCATGAATGAAACAGGGTTTATTAATAGAATACAGGAAATTGAAATAGGAAAGGAGAAAATGGCCAGACCTGCACTTTGTCAATAAAAACACTTGCACAAATAAATATTTCGGCTGGAGTCTCCGACTTTTACTAAGCTCGTGAGGCAATGAACACGCTCGGGGCTCCGTCCCCGAAAGCGGCAGTCCGCGAGGCTAACGCCTCTACAGGTAGAACCCCAGGGTGGAAGCTCTTCTGCACCAGGCTCCGGTTAACAAGGCAGGATGGCAGGAATTCCACGGAGAAGGGTGGAAGCTCCATTGATTTTCCACCTACCAAGCACAGCCACGTATAACGTTGACAGTGATGTCATCTGGTCAAAGACACGTCTTCCTTTTATCGCATCTCGTTCTAGACTGGTGTGCCGAACCGATTGTCTGATGTGTTTAAAATTTGTCAAAAATCATCTTTTATGTATGGAATTCCTCCGTACAAACCCACTATATCGAACCGATGTCAGATCATTTGTTTCGGCTGTTCCGTGCCTTTTTTAAATCAACCATTTCACTATTAGTGGGTCTTTGCCTTAGCAAACCGGCCGTGTGGCGTCACAACATTTTTTAACGTTTTGACCTCATTCCGAGTTCTTAATTTAAAATTTGAATACCTACCACACACTTGTGTTATTCAGTATGAAATGTTGATCCGACATAAGTATTTGCTAAACCTGCTAAGCCCTATTGTACGAGCATAATCCGTCTTTACACAGATCTGCTTTGTATGCCATTACATCCCTTATTACATACAACACAAGGCACATATTTGCATTGCATGTATACCGAAATACATAATGCCTCGAAATGAAAATCTGCAAGCCAAGTACGAACTTTTTTAAAGATTTTATTAAGTAAGTAACATTGTGTGAAACTGCTTGCTTGTGGATTTTGTATGATAGCACCTCCACAACCTGCCAAACCAAACTTTAAGGAATTGTTGCATCAAATTCCAATCAGACAAAAATCAAAATTAAGGTTGATTTCTCCCTTTCAAATCAAACATTTGGTTGCATACGCGTAGATCAGCTGATGTACATCATCTTTCATGCTCAAATTCCATCATATTATTACCCACTTCCGAGAAATATTTAACTCAGGTCCTTACCAGAATTAAGCAATCAAATTTATGTGTCTATCAAATATTGATTGGAGGTTGGTGCAATAGGCCCTAAATATGTCCGTTCGATAGCTCAGTTGATAGTCTGCTTTCGTTTCTGTGTTTATTTCAGATTCAAAATAAAAATACAGATTTGACTTCATAAGAAATAAGAACCAGTCCCCTTTGAGTATTGGCGGGGATGTTATGCTAAGATTTTTTTATTCTATACGGTTCAATTATTATAGTACTTTCTTTATTTTATATTATCGCTTTATAATTTTATATTATGTATCTCATTTTCATAGAAAAAGTATTGTATACCCCTGCACGTAATAAGCTATTTTAGCACTTGTTCCGTCAATTGTATAATTCGGCTTCATGGCACAACCTTGCACTATTAAAATAGCCCTCATTAGTTGGCTGTGGCATACACAACTATTTTCAAAAATTGTATTTTTTGTACATTTTCGCGAGGGTTTTATTCCTGACACCCTTGATGGGTCTTTAACCGTAGCCTTCTGGCTTTAAGCACAAGCGTTCTACCAACTGAGCCACGGACCGGACTATCGAATCGTGACTCCAAATGCTCTGTCCTAGGACATAAGTATCGGCAATTCTTCTTCTTTCAGTGCCACTTCTAACAAAGTATGGCAATTATATCGGCTATTTTCACTTTAGATGCTGCGACTCGAAAAAGGGACTTGTTGCTTTTGCCAAAACACTGTTGCAGGTTTTTCAGATACGATGTCTGTCAGCGTCAGTGAACTCTTCTCCCCTCAAACTTTCCTGTATGATAAGAGTATTTTTCATTCCTCATAACGTGACCACAGTACATCAGCTTTCTCTGTTTGATGGTTGGCAGAGGCTCTTTAGTGGCACGCAGGAGTATACTAATATAGCTACAGCAGAAGGCGCACGACATAGTACATCTCTGGCAATAGTGTACCGCCGATATCGCACATCAGGCATATTGGATACCGCAGAGATCAGTCGCATACGGGCTCAGGGTACAGCTGCGCTCTGAATATCAAATCGACAGGGGTTTGTACCTGCCGGAGTCTAAAAAGAGAAGAGGAAAAAAGCAAGCGCTTGGGCTAAAACACTCACAACTAAAATGCACATGTACAGAATTTTTCTATACATGAACTTTTAATATCCATGTGTATTATTAAATAGCATCACTCATAAGGACCACTTATAAATCTGCACTTACACATACTACACCAGTGTTCACTTTCTATATCTATCTATAATCTAAGCTGCAAGGATATGTAAGCATTTAAGGCTCATATGAAATGCATGCCTACAGACAGGCACCATGTATGCTCAAACCCTCCTCGTACCCGTCCTGTATGTATGTGTCAGAAGGACCCACAGCACATGGACGCTCATGCAAAGCTTTATATTTTCTCAAGTGGCGAAAGGCCTTCCCGTGAAGTGAAAGCAACGGCATGACAAAACAAGAACCTCTAGGTCAGAGGCGTGCCCATGACTCTAAAAGTAAATGGTTCGATGTTACTGAAGCTAATAGTATACCTCGGGTGGCACTCCTTGTGGGATTGTTGCATGTAGGTTCGCACCTACACATTCTGCATGTGTGCATACAAATAAAGAAAACCTCACATGGACATAAACCTTGCAACTCCTGCCGCCGTTCCCTGAACCGGGGTGGCATTGGCAAAAGTGAACCGATTTTTACAGCACGGGTGGTCAGCCTCGTACCAACCTATCAGTCAAGGAGCCTTTCAAAATACAAAACCAAACTTCAAATGAACATACACCCTTTTACTCTTGCTGAAACATGCGAGGCATTGGGGGGAATTTCAGTTGAAGAACATTACGAGTAAATCAAAATTTGAATTTTGAAATCATGGTCATTGCCTGTCACAAAGAACCGAAAATAATCTGTGATAGCGACTGTTGTATTACTAATTTTGCAGACCTTTAGCTACACACAGATGCCACTAGATTTTTTTTTCTAACGAACTTATTTTCTTATTTTTGTCGACATAAGCATGGTTAGACGGACTCAGGGTAGACTGTTGAAGAACAAGTATCACTTGGATCGCATAGATGGTGGTGGAGTTTACCGCATATCGTGTATTTTATGTGAAAAATATGTATGGCAGACTTCTAGATCCATTAATTTTAGAAAAGGGCATTTAGGAGTCTCTCTGGGTACTCTGAGATGGCGGACCACTGCATAGAATACGACCATTATTTTCCCACAACTGGAGTAAAGGTCCTCTAATCAGGGTGCAAAGACAGACAACTTATTGCTCTTGAAACCCTAGAAATTCTCAACAATTTAGATAATAGTATTAATAAACACATACTAGTCCTTTTCCCTTACTAAAAGTACCAGCTCGAAGAAACCCCTCCACTTTTTCTTTCCTACCTTGAATTTTGATCCTTTTGTTTTACCTCAGTTAGCCTCTGAAGATGTGCGGATAAAACCTAATGGCGCTTAGGCAAAATCAAATACCTAAACTGTGAAAATAATACAATGTTCATTATACATAGTTATTTTTAATTAATACACAATACACAAACAATACAAAATATTTTTAATTAATATTGAAAACTAAGAACAGACCTGAGATGAATATTCGAGTCTCTATATATCTGTACACAAAAAAAATGTCTTTCATTTGTCTTTGCTTACTTCGCAACTCTGAGCATTGTAGATCCAAACAAGAGCGTATTATATGCCTAGTAAGTATCTTCACATACATACGTATATCATGTTACATCCACAGCTGATATAAGGGCGTATCGGTTGCCATGACAACGCCGCGTCTCCTTCAACTTTTTCACTTGAACAAAGGCTCGGTTGCCATGACGACGTCAACATTATTTTGTTTCATGCGAATCGGCTTACTTTTATGGGATTCAAACACAAGAATGGGGAGCTTCAAAGTCAAGCAAGTATATTACGGGGAGGAGCCTGTTTAAAGACAAAATATTGGCAAAATGAATGTTCCAAGTGAAAAACATTGTGAAAAACTCAGCCATCAAACAAGGTTAAGAACCATTGATCAACATAGAATCTGGACTATAAGAAATAGATAAGGCAACAGAGTCTTTTGGTGTGCCAAAAAAGTGCACCCTAGGGAGTTCTCTTCATACAAACCAGGTATTGTTATAATGACCGGTCCGCAGTCCAGTGGCAACACTTCGGACTCGTAAATGGAAGGTTACGGGTTCGAATCGTGGCGGAGCACAAACAAATATACCATTTATATTCTCAAAAATGCTCTTCGTTGGGCTTAAAAAATCTTTATTCTTAAAAGACCTTTACCAAAGACCGGTCACTAAAGGTTCATCCAGGCTTACAGCAACTGGGTCTTGCTTGAGTATTGGCGCTTTCTAACGACGACTAAGCTCGTAAACACCTCTGCGGCACTACAACACGTGTCATAGACCCTACAGTCTCTGAAATCTAGGGAGTCTCCCACACAGGATTGCTTAAAAAAATGTTTTCAAGGCAACCGTCTAGGAAAACTGACAAAAAAACAGTTGTTTTTAATGTTTCTTTTTGACGTATGATGCGGATATTAATTCAAGTCTCATTATTTGTTGAATACCTATTATCGTGTCTCATGTTCCTTGACTTATAGGTTGGTATGCGGCTGACCACCCATGCTGTAAAAAATTGCCAATGTCACCCATGTCTCAGGGATTACGGCAAGATTTGCAGGGTGTATGTCCATTTGAGATTTGGTTTTTATGTTGTAGGTTCACATGAGGCATGTGCAAGCGCGAACTTGTACGTGTCTGGTTGTGAGAATGCATGTAATGTGAGTCTCCAATGTAACATAACTTTGCAACTTAGATTAGATTAGATTAAATGGTACGTTTTTACGAAGGGAAGAAATTGGCATACATTTCATCGATGTTTTTTATAATGATCGATGTAAAGAAACAAAGAATAGAATAAAGGAATGACGACTAAAATTAAAGGACTCACTAGAGGTGATGTTGTTTCTTCCGTACATTTATTTGTTTAGGGAGATCTACCTGTAAAGTAGGTAAAATTTTATACAAAATGCATTTAGCCTTAAAATTAAAATTCAAAGATGAAATTTATAATACATCTAACCTAGTCCAGCTAGCGTCCTTTTCCCTGCTCTGATTGCCATTTCTGCAACCAAAATACACATATAGTGTAACTTCTTGCCTGCGTTATCCCCGAAGGGGTCGCATGTGGGGATTCGGGACCTATTTATTTTTACAGGTAAGGGGGCTGGCTTCACACCAACCACTTTCAGTTGAAGTGGGGGCTTAGATTTAATTATTTAAAAGGCAAAGAAAAATGTGTTTTTTCTTAATTTTGTTGCATCTACACGATACAAGCGCCTGGTGATACACTAGCGACAAGATAAAATAAGAAAACAATATTTGTATGTGTGTAAGTTAGTGTAAAAAAGAAGCCATTTTGTGCGGAATGCTCGTGGAAGTGACGGATCTGAGAAGATTGGCTTAGTATCCCCAGGGAAGAAAGGGAGAAGGGTGCCGAAAAAATCCGGGCTCCAGACCACTAAAAACAATCCCATTTCTTATGGAACTTACTATTTACTTAGATCACATTGAAAGTTTCAGGTTCTCGATAGGAAGATTTTTTTATTACTGACATTTTACATTTCAAAAAAAAGGCATCAGTAGACAATAAACAACCTGCAATCATCATTTTCGACGACTCTTTGAAAGCTTTCATTATTTGAATTCGGTTATTTTTTCGATAGTATGGTCGAGTGGATAAGGAGTTAGCCCCCGAATTAGCGTTATTCAAACAAGCGCAAGTTCAAGCCCCATCATGTCCTATCGACGATAGCTTTAACCCTGGTTCAACAGATGCCATCGGCTTATTATTAATTAATAATTCATTCAAATATAAAATTACTAAGTTCCTTAATTTACAGGTTGATATGCAGCTGACCACCCATGCTGTAAAAAAAACTTCGGTTGCCAATATCACCCCTGTTTCAGGGAAGGACGGCAAGAGTTGCAGGGTGTATGTCCATTTAAGATTTGGGTTTTTATGTTGTAGGTTCACACGCGGGATGTGCAAGCGCAAACTTGTACTTGAGAATGCATATAATGATATTTCTGATATATTTGTTGTTTCATTTTATACTTTTTACTTGCTCTTGTATTTATAACACTATTTTTAATATGTTTTGTAAAAGGCACAATGTGTCGTGAAATTATAAATAAATAAATAAATAATGCGAATCCCCAATGTAAAATATCTTTGCAACTTAGGTTAGATTAATAGTTGATGTTAATACCTGTTTCTGGCCAGGCAAAATAGTTTGGTGAATTGCATCGCTCTTCACAAATTGATTTAAAAGAAAAGAAGAAATTCCATATACTTTCAGTATACCCTACTTAGAAAAGTGGGCTTATGTAAGAGATATAATATAGGAAGAGCTAGTCTCATTACGACGTCCATAATTGTATTTATCTTTCCTTCACGATACTAAATTATGTACACATCTGTTCTTCATATAAATAGTGTATCTAAATAATTAACTAGCATGCCTATCCGTGCTACGTACCTACGACCAGTTGACGTTACTAGGTCCTACGATCTTCGTAAATATAATCTATAATCTAAATTACAGAGATAAACTAATATTTAGATTTCATATAAAGTGCATGCCCACAAGCAAATAAGCGCGATTTTTTTTTTATTACAAGTACTCACAGAATGTACACCCGCATCGTGAATGAACATATATACACCCTGCAACTTTTGGTGTCCTTCCCTAAAACCAGGGTGACATTAGTCAAAGTGAAATATGTTTTACGGAATAGGTTGGTTTGAGGTCTGGGTTTTTAATTTGTAGGTGCACATGCAGCATGTGTTACCGCAAAGTAACACATGTCTGCTTATGGCATGCATTTAATACATCTGTTCATCCCAGACTATAAGGGATAGATTTTAGTTGAGCCATTATTAGAGTTTTTACTTTACTCTCCACATTTCGTTGGGTGTCGCAAACAACGTCCTCAGAAGACACCCATCTTGTGCGGTAATCAAGAATGAACTGTTCATTCTGGATCCTTACGTCAGACGGCTGTAATATTAATTTAAACACCAACATTTCTTTGTTGTTTTTCTTTATCTACCTTCTGTAGGAATCCTTCATAATTTTATCTGTTTGATTTTCATATCCACTTTCTACATGTGTTTTTTTTCCTCTCCGTCCAATATTCTCGCTACTCATCCCTCATTATATTCTCAATTTCATGTTTTACATAACACGAGTACATCACCAACACGACATAAAAAACTTTCAACAATGGATGCGGCATCTACTGTACACATTGTTTGTCCAACAATACACGTTTGAAGTTGTCTCCTTTTGTCAAAGTTTCTAATTTTGTTTGTCGACTTTTGAGGCGTTTTATTGGAATGAATGATCCTTTTATGAGTGAAGGAATAAAAAAAGATACTATAAAAAGAGTGAATGAGTCAAGGAGAGACACTAAATGAGTATAAGAGAGACTAAATATTTGAGTAAAAGAGGGACTCAACTTCGACAATAGAGACGGAATGAAAGCGAAATCTACCTATAGAATAAACAACAGTCGTTTAATGAGATTGGACCTTTTTTAGAGTAATTGGTTGGTTTTTGAGGTGAATTTAAAAAGTAATGACATATCTTTGATTTGTTTGGGATTTAAATGAATGAAAAAGTACAAAAAATGGTATTAGAGTAAAATGAAAAACTTGTAAATGCAAGATTCGAAAAAATAACCATTCATGGGCAATTTTGGCTGCTCTTGATTTGTATTGTAATTCATGATTTTTAATGGATTCGGCACCAATTCGGCACACAGGGCTAGGTTTCTAGGCAAAAAGCAAACTAATATTTTGTAAAGTTGCTATTATTTTTTAAATATACCTATATATTTTGTAAAACTTTGTTTTATTCCATATTTATTGTTTGAGTCGTTACAAACGTTTTCGGATAACCTCCATCTTCGGGTAACAAATTATAACAAAAATTAAACTTAACTAAAGAGAGTTGAGTGGGATATCCCACAGGAATGTTACTAGTGTGTATGCAATGGCATCTGTTGAACCAGGGTCGAAGTTATGGTCAAATGGACCAGACGTGATTCGAACCAACTTTATTCTGTTCCAAAAACGCTAGTCAAGAACAGCGACATGACTTCCTCATCCATAACACCGAATGTAAATGAAGTACAAATATAAGCACCGACACACTGGGATGATCTTAGTCTTTCTACCAATGTCTGGAGACATACCGATGTACTTGACCTTTCTGGCAGAACAAATGAGCCTATAAAACGGGCAATCTTTGCGTGAGAGATAAAGCTGGTTCAAAGCAGCCAGTAACACAACTAAAAATTAATGAAAAACTTGTTCAATAAACCAAAAGGTGCTAGTTTTAAACAATTGATTATTTTTCAATAAAAAAAAAAAAATTAAAAGAAATTAAAAACTTTGTTTTATTCCACTTTTATTGTTTTTGAGTATGTTACAAATAATAGTATAGTAAATAGGCGAACACGCAAGAGAAGAAGGACATACTTTTAATATAGAAAATTTAGAGTTAATACATAGCTGTCAAAAAGGAAAAAAATTGGATATACTAGAAATATTAGAGATTAATAAACACAAAAATAAAAGTTCTATGCTGAATATTCAACTTCCCACCATTACATCTCCTCTCCTAACAATATTAGCTCCGCCCCAAAAATCACTATCTCCCTCCCACACATCTACCTTTCTACCCCCTCCCTTACCACTACCACCAATAGATCCCACTCCACTGTCTTAATTTTTAAGTTTAAATTTAGTAATTGTTAGTTACCCGAAGATGGAAGTAATTCCGAAAATATTTGTAACATACTCAAAAACAATAAAAGTGGAATAAAACAAAGTTTTTAATTTCTTTTAATTTTTTTATTTTTTATTGAAAAATAATCAATTGTTTAAAATGAATTTCCACAGTGTTTCACAAAAATCTTTTCAAAAATGTGCTAGTTTTTTTACTTTATGTAAATTAACCTCAACAGTATAACAATACGTTACTGTTCTATGTATATTGGGATTATACGTTGCAGTATAATCCTTTCAAAGTTGTTGAAAGTGCTTATTTTTTATTAGCAAGGCTATTTTATACTCCTGTAAGTAAATACTGTGTTTATAAAGACCAAGTAGATATAAAGAGTTCTTAAAAATTGAAAAACTCAATCGATATTTCCCTTCAACACTTTGCGATTTCTATAAAACTGAAACACCCGCAGCTCCGGTGCGGTATTCTCATTGTTTTCGTCCCGCCAGCTTTCCTCTAAGCCGGAGGGAACACTTTTCTTTAGCCCGCAAGATAAGCGAAGGCTTCTTTTTGCTCCTCAAAGAAAGCACAAACCTACAAGAACACACTTTACATAAATCTCCCATACTAGCTGTGAAAATATCGGGCGGCGCTACATGCCTCCTCGCCTATTGTATTCTAGCCATGAGCAATAATGTATGCAGGGTGAATACGCCCACAAGTGAAACTTCAATAGATAAAGCTACCAGCATTGGATATATAGAAAATAATCTATAAGAAATGAGTTTTCTTTTAGATTTCTTTTTAGTAATGCTACTTTACTGGATTTTACTTTCATTAGATAGTTCAAGCATCTAGAAAGAATGGAAGATAAACGGCTGACAAAAAGTGTGATCTAAGGGACTGTGAAAGGTGGACAGGATGGATTTATTAAGTAAGCGAGGTTAAAAAAAATAACGATGAGATGGTTCAACATCTTGAAAGAATGAATGATGTACAACTAACGAATAAAGTGTACAGAGTGGAAGGGGAAAATCGAGGGAAGAATGGACTGGTTACAATAAACGAGATTTCAAATGACTGAAATCTGAAAAGAATGGGAAAAAGAGAAATGCATGCACTCTTAAGAGAGGGATGAAAGAAGTGTGACGACAGAACAAAAAAGTGGTACATCTGCTAAGATACTTTTCACCCATAGAAAAATAGTGGCTGGATACAAGAACACACAACTATGTTTTTGTCTTGCAGTGTGTGGTAATGCTTCAGATTCGTAGTTTTTATTTAACAGCCCGCTTAGGAGCTGGTAAACCTCCACTTCAACTCTGGTTGGCGTAAGGCCAGCCTCTTACCTGTAAATTTGTAAAGGTTCACACGCAACCCCTTCAGGGGAAGCGCGGTAAAGATATTCTCTATCTGTTCAACTTAATTAAGTTATTAGATGCTTAAATGGCGTAGTGAAATACGTCGGATAGTGCTTGAAAAAAAATACCACGCTTTAGTCAATAATTTCAGTTGCAAATATATATTAGCATTAAATATTCTTATTAAATGCATTCTCACTAGACGACACGTGTAAGTTCGCGCTTACATCGCGCATGTGAACTTACAACATAAAAATCCAAATCTCGTAAGCCCTTCAAATCTTGCCGACCTTTCCTGAAATAGGAATGACATGGCAAAGTGATTACTTTTTTACAGTATGGTGTTATTATGGTATGAGGATGGTATTAGGATGCTATGAGGTTGACCACGCATACTGTGAAAAATGGTTCGTCACCTTTCATGGACATGGTTTCATGGACAGTCTGCAAAAGGGTTTGCAGGATTTGTGTTCATTTAAGGTTTGGATTTTAATTTGCCAGTACACATGCAGCATTTGTAAGCGCAAACTTACACTTCCCTGTTTGTGAGAATGCAAGTACTACGAATTGTAAATGCGAATATATCTCTTTGCGACTTAGATTGTAGACAGTGGTCAGCTTCATATCAACCTATAAGTCAAGGAACTCGATAGTCAAATACCCGTGAATTCATAACTTTTGATAGTTAATAATAATAATAATAATACAGTATTTTTATAGCGCCTTTTCATGACTCTTGGTCATCCCAAAGGCGCTTGCTCATATGAGCACGCGAACAGGTGGGTCTTCAACCCCTTTCTAAAAGTACTCTCCAGATCCATTTCGCGCAGGTCATCTGGGAGGCCGTTCCATATCGTTGGAGCAGCCACCTTGAAGGCTCGATCTCCAAAAACGGTCTTCTTTTTCCTTCTTGGAAACTCTAGCCGACTGCGACATGATGCTGCTGATCGCAGTGTTGCTGTTCTGCTGCTTGTGGTGGCTGGAGTTATCATATCCTTTAAATATTTCGGTGCGGTCCCACGCAGGCTCTTGAAGACCAGCAACCCTATCTTATACTGGACCCGTTCATGAATCTTGAGCCAGTGAAGAGACTTCAGGTGCGGCGTAATATGGCAAAACTTTGAGGCACCATGTATAAGTCTGGCCGCGGCATTCAGTACAGACTGGAGTCTCTTCAGCTGGCTCTGGGGCTGTCCGGCATATACGCCATTGCAGTAGTCGATTTTCGACAGCACGAAGGCATTGACAACAGTTTTTAAGGCCTTTGTTGTCAGATTTCTTCTGATTGCTCTAATTTGTCGGAGAGCGAAGAAACCTGACTTAACTGTTTTGCCAATTTGCCTATCGAGTACCAAGTGCTGATCAATTTCCACTCCAAGAACTCGGACATGGGTTGCTGGGATGACAGCACTACCACATATGTCAACCGGAGACTGGTCAAGGAGGGGCTTACGCCTCCTGGTCACTAGGTATAGTACAGTTGTCTTGTCTGGGTTAAGGATCAGTTTGTGCGATGCCATCCAGTGCCCTATCCTTTCGATGCCTCCTGCAATTTTTTGAGATGCTTCTCGCATTTTCTCAGGCTCACACTCCAGGTAAATTTGGCAATCATCAGCGTAGCAGTGAACGTTAAGTCCAAGAGTATGTATAGTTGGTACACTTGGAAAACTATCAATGATTCACGCAGTAGATTTCCCTCCACCCCCCCCCCCCTCCATCCAGGCGGCTCCAGCCACCCCTAATGGAATCCCCAAAGTCGTTAGTTTTCTTTATGATTTTTGCTGTTTACGTTTTTAGGGAGAAAATAAAATCCCTTTGGTGAGCTGGTATATACTCGTGCTAGGGATGGTGTGGATATCTGTATCCGTAACCGAAAGCATCAGATATCCGAAATTATAAAATATCCGTATCCGTAACCCAAACCGATATAAAAGTTTCAGATCTATAATCTAAGTTGCAAAGATACATTAACATTTTAGATTTATATTTAAGTTTTGTCCACGAGTAGACATGTGTAATTTCGCGCTTACAAATGCTGTACGTGTACTTATAAATTTAAATACAAATTCAAATTATCCTAAAACCTGAAACTTTGTCCGACCTTGCCTGAAACAGGGGTGGTATTAGCAAAGTGAACCGTTTTTACAGTATGATATTGTTTTTGCATTTTTAAAGTGAATAGCCATAAGAATAATTCCTATGACTGAATAACCTAGAAAATATAAAATCATACAATTTATGTACTCATTAGAAGGTATGTATTATTCTTCATATCTTGACTAATGGGTTGATATGAGACTGACTCACATTCTCTAAAACCTTGGTTCACTTTTTCCAGTGTCACCCGGTTTCAGGGCAAGGCGGCAGGAGTTGCAAGGTTAATGTTAGAGTGAGGTTGTTTTTTATGTTGCATGTATAACAGCATGTGTAACGCTCGTTTACACGTGTCTGCTCGTAAACGAACATTAGATATAAGCCTTAAATGTCAATATATTTTTGCAACTTAGACTATATAGATACATTCACGATTCATTAAAAATCGAATGTCCGTAACCTTAACTATCCAAAACTAGTGGATATCACAAAGAATTCCATATCCGAAATTTCATAGCCATAACACCCCTAGTACCTATACACTCGTGGTGCAGACGATACGAGAAATAAATCTCTCTGAATGTTTTGGGCCTTAATCGCGACCATTTTATGGATATCTTTCCCTCTAATCATGGTCATTTTATTATATAGATTAGGATACGAGAAGTATACAATCAAATGCGGTAATCCAGGATTTTTTTTTCGTAAATGAGCTACATAATTTCCTTGATTTTAGAGGCATTAACTTTTTTTTTTTAGAAATTAAACGGTTAGTTTTAAGATTTATTTGCTATTTAAAGTAACAATCAAACAAATTATATCATTTTTATGTATGAGATAAATATATGGAAATGATTACTTATATGTTGGTATGAGGCTGGCTACACGTATTGTATTTTTTTCTCTTCTTCGACCCTGATTCAAGGAACGGCGGGAAGAGTTAATAAAATATAAATATTAGAATGATTTATTGGATGAGCGCTATTCGATGTGAATCACACATCAAAAGCCCCCTGTGAACTTGGTCGTTGCTATAAAAATCGTCAATTCTCAAGAAATATCCATTTGCTGTAAGGCTAGATGGATCTTAGGTGACCGGTCTTTTTTTTAAGGTTAATGATTTTTTCGATCTAATCTAATCTAATCTAAGCTGCAAAGATATATATCATGTAAGATTTATATTAAATTCATTCCCACAAGCAGACATGTATAATTTCGCGCTAACACATGCCGCATATGGACCTACAATTTAAAAACCCAATCTCAAATGAACATAAGCCCTACAACTCTTGCCGTCCTTCCCTGAAACAGGGGTGACATTGGCAAAGTGAACCACTTTTTACAGTATGGGTGGTCAGCCGCATACTAACCTATAAGTCAAGGAAATCTAGCAAAGAGCATATTTGCGAATACATTTTTTTTGTACCGTGCCGGGAATCGAACTCATGACCGATGGATTAGGAGTCCGTAGCGTTAACCACTATACTACAGACCCGTCAAAGAGTCAACCAGTTGCAGAGTTTATGCCCATTTGATGTTAGATTTTTAATTTTGTAATTTTAACGTGTGCTTGTGGGCATAAATATGATTTTTAAGTTTTAATATATCCTTGCAACTTAGATTATATTATATTACGTACACTTTAGCTTGAAATCAAACTAATTTTGACGCAAGCATTCTACCAACTCAGAAACGGACCGGACGGGCACTTTCGTGTTCTAGCCATCTATAATCTAAGTTGCAAAGACGAATTAACATAATATTAGAATCATATATTTTCATATCTGGTTAATTCATCAACTCTTGCCCAAATTCCTTGACTTATAGGTTGGTATGAGGCTGATCACTCATAATGTAAAAAAATATTCATCCCTCAAAATGTCATCCCTTTTTCATGGAAGGTCGGTAATTTGTAAGTACACATGCAGCATTTGTAAGCGCGAACTTGTACGTGTCTGCTTGTGAAAATGCATAGATATAATGTGAATCTCCAATGTGTACATATCTTTGCAACTTCGATTAGATTAGATTAGAACTTACACGTGTCTGTTTGAGGGCATGCATTTTATGTGAATGTTAATATATCTTTGCAACTTAGATTATAGATGAAATCTATAATAATCTATAATGTAAGCTGCAAAGATATATTATTATAGAACGCTTGTACCAAAAAGGTATCTAGTATCAAATAATATCAAAAACCGGAACCCAACCCGTGAATCATGAAATAAGGCTGACGGTGCCACTTTTTTGATGATTTTAAATTAGCCCGTCTTGCGAAACAACATGTAAATTTTCGTACAACAAATTTTGCAAATTTTGCCAAATTCTTCTGAAACGTGAGTAACATCGGCAAAGTGAGCCATTATTTACAGTAAGGGTGGTCAGCCTCATGCCATCCTATAAGTCAAGGAAATACATCATAAGGTGGTACATCATATTAATGCGTGTTGAAGTTTTTAATATAAAATACGTGCTTCTCGTTGAGTAGCTTGCAGCCTCCGCTAGGTGGAGATTGATTCTCAGTATTTACCCAGAAGTGGGTATTTAGGGGAGATGGTCGTTATGCGCCTACCCCCCGAATGATTTATAACTGTAGGGGGGGAGGGGGGGGGGGAGTAGGTACTGAAAATACGGGGTAGAAGGATCTACGGGAAAGCCTAGAATAAATATTTATAAACAGTAAAAGAATAATAATAATCCATATATGTATAATATAAGTTAAAAATTGTGACATTAAAAAAATAATTATAGTATTAGGAAGATTTATTTGGTGAGCGCTGTTTTTTTGTGAATCACAGGTATTTAGGTTGGTATGAGGCTGACCACCCATACTGTAAAAAATGGTTCACTTTGCCAATGTTACCCCTGTTTCAGGGAAGGTCGGCAAAAGTTGTGGGGCTTATGTTCATTTGAGGTTTTGATTTTATTTGTAAGTACACATTCAGCATTTGTAAGCGCGAACTACACTTGTTGGTTTGTGGGCTTACATCTGAGAGCTTTAAAGGAATATATCCTTGCAACTTAGATTATATTTATTAAATTATATTATATATTTATATTATACACCTCAAGAGCCCTCTACGAGCTAAGTCATCGTTGTAGAAAGCGCCAATTCTCAAGCAAGACCCAGTTGCTGTAAGGCTGCATGGACATTTAGTGATACGTCGTGGATACGTCTTTGGTAAAGGTTTATGATTTTTTCACGCAGCGAAGAACATATTTGAAAATATAAATGGATTCAACCCCCCAACCTTCCATTTACGAGTCAGAAGTGTTAACCACTAGACTACGGACCTGTCATTAAATCGGTGTCGGTAAAGTTCATATTTAATGCATGGTTACAAGCAGACACGTATATTTGCAAGTTTTTGATTTCAGAGCCTTAATCATACTACCGATAATGTTTACTCAGCCCTACAAGAAATGAGAAACAACCCTTTTGAGATCCTTGAAATTCCCATTTCCCACAAGTGATCCAATTATACAGTATCTGATACAAAACTATTGGATACCACAATTCAGTGCCGTTTCTCACCGCGCTGTCCCTGAAGTAGAAGCAAGTCTGACTTTACGCCAACCTCCTCACACAAAGTGGGGGTTTCTCAGCTTCCGACGGAGCTAGCTTTAATTCATTGTTAAAAGGCTGGGTAAACTTTGCCGGTGAGGCAACAAACAATTGAAAAAAACACAAGAAAACAACAACTGATGTCATTATTTGAACTCATTAAATGTTTGAGAGTTTATTAACTAAAAAAAATACTGTGGAAATCATGACAACGGGCCCAGCGTCATGGCAGGTTCTCCTCTGCCCCAAGTCCCGCCTCTTATTTGGCTTAAAGTTTTGCTCCGAGTACACAGAAAGTTCCGGCTCTCTTTGAGGAAAACTCACTCCGACTTTGAGTCATATAACATTACATTTGTACCTGATAACTTTATTATTCTCCCATTATATGAAAACATTTTCTTAATTTGAGTAAACTCAACTACGCTTTTATCTTTGTGACTTACGTTTTGTTTTACTCTCTTTTTTGTATTCTATCGAAGACTGTATTTTATTGTTTTTTTTACTAATAAGTTGGTATGAGGATTACCTCCTGTTTGAGCGTATTTTGTCTATGGGTCACAGGCTTTTAAATTCGTTTCTCATTTATCCATTTATTAGTCTTGTCTATCTTTACCTACTCACCGCGTAACAATAACCCCTTTGTAAAGTTCAGTGCTTGTTTAATCTCGAGTGAAAAGAGACGTATCTTGTCTCTTCAACTGCAGGAATCCACAGGAAAAACCACAAAACTACAAAAATTACATTTGGAAGTGAGTTGAGTCCTTTCTAATTAGTCCTTGACTGCTATCCTTGTACCCTGATGCTCTGCTATTCTGGCAGATTTTCCTATTGATCAGTTTGCTCAAACGCCTAATTAAATTTAAAAAAACAGCATTCATTCTAAATTCTCTCTTCCTATTTCAGATAAAAGCCAAGTTTGACTCCACCACCCCCAATGCTGTAAAAACTTGTTTGCACTTTTGCCAATGTCACTCCAGTTTTAGGTAGAGTATATATCAGTAGAAAACAGATATATTCACATTCACAAGGCTAATATTTAATGAACGTCCACAAGCAGGCTCATGGAAGTGCGCGCTTACAGATAATGCATGTGTAGATACATACAAAATAAAGCAAACCTCAAATGATCTTAAACTTTGCAACTTTTTCTTTGAAACCGGGTAGGCATCGGCAAAAATGAAATATTTTTTTATAGCATGCCGAGTCAGCTACATACCAACCTATTATTCAAGGAACGTATTTGAATTATAATCGTCAGATTTATTCATACAAAAAATATTTTAAAATAGGCGTAACTCTTTTTTTATGAAAAGCACACAAGAAAATACGTATTTATTTATAGTGGAGTAAGTAAATAAGTCACTTTTTTCTCCTCCACTCGTGGTGAAAGGGCCATAACTTGAAAGGAAACACACAAATTTGTTTGGAAAGCCTCCCCCTCCCTCCCCCTTTGCTCACTTGACTATCCCCCGCCCTTCCCACACCCTTTCTCCCACTATCCCGTAAATATGTGTGACTGTAGCGGAGGCTACGCCACTGTAGGCATATTTAACAGGGAAGGATTCAGAAGTTCAAATATATATTTGGGTGATTTATTTGGTGAGCGTTGTTTATGAGTGAATCGCACCTCAAAAGCTTTCTGTTAGTTCGGGCATTGCAATGACAACTGGATTATTGCAATAGCCAGAAACACCCGGGTGCTACTTTTTTATAAGAGCAGGTGATTTTTTTAGCCCAACAAAGAGCACAATTTGACAATTAAATTATTTTTGGACTCGAACGGAAATTAAACGCATCGCCACATCTCGATTTAGATTATTTTCACCCTGCAACTCTTGCCGACCTTCCCTGAAACAGGGGTGACATTGGCAAAGTAAACGATCTTCTACAGCATAGGTTGTCATACCAACGTGTAAGTCAAGGAATTAGATATTAGATTTGATATAGGAGTTTAAGGCTTATGTTGCGGGTGGTTGACGCCGGAGTGTTGGCTTTCTGGGATCTGTTTCCGTGGTGTATCAGAACTTGAGTCTCCAAACATTCGTCCAATGTCTCTGATGACCTTCTCCAGCGTGATGTGGTGGGGATTTCTGTATCTAATATTCAATCGAATACGATATTTTTGTAAGATTTTTGATCCCCAGTTCGGCCATGGGTCGTCCCACGCTTTGGGTCTCTAATATTCAGTGGCGGGTTTTTGTGGGTAAGCAGAAAGGCAAGCACTACACGAGGAATATAAACACAGCCTGCTGTACAGGCACGAGCCGTCACTGATGCGGGGATTTAACTCAGCTCACAGTTGGCTACTTCATCACTTTTTATAAAATAACGCATCTAAACTGCATACATAGCATAACTTGTTAACCTGTTTTTCCAGAATGAGTCGCATGTTGCGTGTGGAACCTATTCATTTTCATAGGTTAGCGGTTGGCCTAAAGCCGACTTTTAAAAAAATATAATTTGTTGTGTAGGTTCCTTGACTTATAGGTTGTTATGCTGTAGAAAATGGTTCACTTTGCCAATGTCACCTGTGTTTCAGGGCAGGTCGGCAAGAGTTGCAGGGTGGATGTTCATTTTTAATTCGGGTTTTTATATTGTAAATCCACATGCGGCATGTTTCAGCGGGAACTTATACGTGTCTGCTTGTGAAAATGCATATAATGTGAATCTTCAATGTTACATATATTTGCAACTAAGATTACATTAGATTATATTCACTTGAAGTGAGGGTTTCCCAGCTCTCTAGAGGCTGATTATGTTCGCTGTTACAGGGAAGGTCGGCAAGAGCTGCAGGGTTTATGCTCAACTCAGGTTCAGGCTGTTATTTTGCGGCTTTTATAAGTGAGAACTAACACGTGTCTGCTTGTGGGCATGGATTTAATATGCATGTTATATGTTGATATATCTTTGCAGCTTATCATTTGAATATCATTTTGTCCTACGCCACCTGAGGTAGTAACCTGTCGCGCTTTTACAATCAATGCGTCGAAAAGGCGGATCTGATTTTCCCTGTCTGGGCGTAAAAATTCCTATTTGGTTTTTTTGAAGAATGAATGATTATTATTCATTCATTCTTCAAAATGAATGAATAATAATTAAAAGCTGTACATTTTTGTGACGCCCTTGGCGCGGTCAGTGTGCCTGATATTAAAGGCGGGACAGGAAAACATCCTGACGTTTATGCGTGACGTCACGATCATAAAAATGCTTCTCTACCCCTAGTATACAATTTCACATTTAAACTTAACCAAAAAAATATATGGAAACTATCACAGCGTCTCTAGTGCGAGCGTTTTAATTTTAATGCATTTTTGGAAAACGCTGTGGTTGAGTTTTAACGTAATGTTACTTATCTATTTAACATACTCTCAGGCTTACCGTAATTTTTGCTGAAGAAAGAATTTTCTTTTCTAAAATACAACAAAGGAATTGTTACTGCAGCGTCTTCAGATATTGTGTTTTTTTTATTTCTAAATCCCGCCTTTTTAATTTTCTAAAATATTTGTTTTGAACTGGATTTGCAGTTTCGTCTTGACTATGATAGTATCGGTCAATAGCAAGCGATAAAACATGGCAGCGTACTATATATGGATATCTTCTTTCTGAATTCCCAAACCATTTCATTGTACTCCTTTGTACTTTCACTCTCAGTCTCGTTTATATCACGCTCCTTAATAACCCGTCATTTCGGACCCCATCATTCAGACTCTAACAATTTGATCTTTCTAATTTTGTTTATTTAATGTTAAATTATGCATTGCCAATTTTGGAAATCATGCCAAAGCAATAAAGTTAATGGAGGTGTTTTGATGCCATAAAATCAGTTATGACGTATTGCTGCAATGAATAATTATTATGCCAATAATGTGATACTGTTCCCGCTATAAACTTAATATTATTTAGGCGAGCGTGAATTCGATACGCCTAATATCATGTACAGACAAATTGCTTTCAATACAGCAATGGACTCCGCGTATGAATTTAAATAGACGAAATTTCGACGTCACACGGCCGGGTTGTAACGCTCAAAAGATCTGGTAAAAACCTGAGAAAAAAAGTTCATCATCTGAATTCGAGTGTGAAAAACAAATAAAACAAAGATTTGCATAAAGTGTATATTCTTAATTACATCGTTATTCCCGATGTCATCGGGATGTGGTGTGTGGAACCTTTAATTTTTCAAAGGTAAGGGAGCCAGCCTTGCGCAAACCACTTCACTTAAAGCGGGGATTTCCCAGTTGCCGAACGGTCTGCTTCTCATTTCTTGTGAAGGCTGAGTAAACCTGGCGGTATTTTATTTATGTAACTGTAACTGTAATTGTAGCTCTGTTGCCATTCCGCTAGGGGTGGCTGGGTTTGCAATAAACACCGATACGGGAAGTCGTTCCGGACACCCCTTGGTGGGATGCGTACTCTAGCCCTGTGGCATGGAATGCAAGCATTCTTCAAAGTGAGCTATCTAACGGACTGGAAAATATTTTTGAATAAATGACAAAATTATGAAATTTGGTATGCTTGTACTCAGAGATTGAACTCTGTACTTTCTAATGTCCAGGACTTGCTAGACTACATATAACTAGTGTTCTAGACGTACATGAATATGTTTCTAAAATAAACAGTTGTGTTTAAAAAACCTACTTTTGTTCATTTAGTTTCTCACCGTAGACATCATTCAAAAATAAAAACAGCCTGTATATTGATACGCCACACTCAATTAATGAAGGCCCTGGATTTCGCCGCCGCCGAACTCCATGACAAAACTTAACCCTGCACGCTGATTGGCCGGCGTTCGGCAAAACACCGGCCAACACAAATTAAGTCTAGAGATATCAATAACCCTGCACGCTGATTGGCCGGCGTTCGGCAAAACACCGGCCAACACAAATTAAGTCTAGAGATCTCAATAACCCTGCACGCTGATTGGCCGGCGTTCGGCAAAACACCGGCCAACACAGATTTAGTCATAAATCTCAAGCACTCAAATTTAATAAAAAGCAAACATTTTATCTCATTATTTGTCGCCTTGTGGGCAGAGAAACTTGTAACCTGTAACTTGTACTGAAAAAGAGAATAAAAAAAACGAAATTAAAGAAAAATCTTCAACCAAGTCTTCCTCATTTTAAAGAGAGGGTATCAATTGACGCCGCGAACGTGGGGCCAAGTCACTTGGAAAGTGACAACCCAAGTACCGAGGAACGACTTGTGGCGCCCAACAAGAACCATGAAAAAGACCAACCGGCCCAGTGAAGAAAAGATGGAGCAGGGAGCTTCAGCCAGCGGAGGAAGGATGCCAGTGGCACGGCTCCCCATGAAGTTTGCAGGGAAGCCGGAAGAAGACCCAGGGCTATTTCTGGAGTCAGCCCTGGCTTACTTCAAGAAGAATGCCGTCCCGGAAAGCGACTGGGTGGCATTGGTGATGGAGACGCTGCATGGGGAAGCGGCTGCCTGGATGGAGGAGCTACCACTGTCATCAGACTGGCTGGAAGTCGAATGTGCGTTGAAGGGAAGGTTCAACAGCCAGTCGAGGAGGGAGAGAGGCCACTTCCTGTACCTGTATGGACGACAGGAGCCCGGGGAGGAGCCAATGGGCTTTATCATGAGGAAGAGGGCGCTGGCCAAGCGCTTCTGCAGCACGTACTCGGAGCAGGAGGTCATCCAACACACCATGGACCTCCTGCAGCCACAGTGCCAGGCGAGGCTTCAGAACGCAAGCGGCTCCTGGAGCAAGCTTCTCGCAGCTGCGGCAGGCGAGGAGAGCAAAAACAGCGGCGATGCCCACCATCATCAAGAAGGGCAACGGCCAGCCCAGGAGCGGCGAACAGAGGAATGGCAGCCAGCAGCTCGTCCCGAACAATGGCAGCAACCAGCCTACCAGCATCAGGCAGGAGAGCAGCCAGGCAGCAGCAGGCAACGTGACGCGCTGGCGTGTTGGCACTGCTCAGGGCCACACCTCAACCGCTTCTGCCCTAACCGGGAAAGGAAACCCGTTCAACCGAAACCTGAACCGAATATGCGAAGATGAAGTGGCGATGAGGTCATCCGAGGAGAGAGGCACCCTGGCTCTCCGTCGCGGACCACGAGAAATCGTGAGATGACCTCGAAGCACGCAGTCAACAGCGCGCAAGGCCGAGGGGGCGAGAAAATCCCCAGGATCAAGATATCCATACGCGATGGAGGGGAAATTCAAGCTCTTGTGGACTCAGCATCGTCGCTTTCACTGATACGAGCGGACAAAGTGCCACGGGAAGCAAGGAAGGAACAGGCGGAAGAACAGCAACTGCTCTTAGCTGGGACAGCAGCTTCGCTCAAGATAACCAACGCGGCACGTATCGAGGGTTCCATCCAAGGTCAACCATTCACCAAGACCTTCCAAGTGGTACCAGAACTACGGGAAGAGGCCATACCGGGAGTCGACTGGCTCCGAGCAGAACAAGCGGTCGTGGACTTCCGAAGAGGATGCGTGCATCATGGAGAGGCAGAAAGGAAAACTACGTATTTCCACAGAAAGTTCCCGGAGCAGCAGCATGCTGAGGTGAACCTGCAAATGGATCCGGAAGTTCCCGAGGACACTCGAAGAGCACTCGAGCGGACAGCCAAGGAGTTTCAGCATGTGTTTGCTTCATCGACTACTCCCTGCAAGACGACAACTCACACCATTAACTTGACATCGGCAGTGCCTTTCAGAGTTCGTCCGTACCGGTACTCCGACAGAGTGAAACAGGAGATCCATCGACAAGTGGAAGAGATGCTGGCCCAAGATGTGATTGAACCCAGCCATTCCCAGTACAGTTCACCAGTTGTTATGGTGAAGAAGAAAGATGGGAAGGAACGATTCTGCGTGGACTACAGGCAGCTGAACGCCATCACACAAGATGAAACATCGCACCTACCCATGATCCACGAAACCTTGAAGGACTTGGGACCCGCAAAAATCTTCTCATCTTTGGACTTAAAGTCTGGCTATTGGCAGGTGCCGTTAGACCCGAAGAGCAAACAAGTGACTGCCTTTTCAATCCCTGATGGAGGGAGCTACCAGTTCAAAGTCATGCCGTTTGGACTTAAGGGAGCTCCAGGAACATTCCAGCGGCTGATGAGCGAGGAAGTGCTCATGGGTTACATTCGTCACTTCTGCTTGGTCTACTTGGATGACGTCATCATATATTCACAGTCGTGGGAGGACCACGTCCGGCACCTTCAACTCGTACTGGAGCGCTTCAGCCAGCATGGACTGCACCTATCACCGGAAAAATGTCGGATTGGCCGTACTTCAGTGGAATATCTCGGCCACATCGTCACAGCAACAGGCAATGAACCACAGCGATGCCACCTTCAGGGAATCCAAACAGCACCAGCGCCGAGGACAAGGAAGGACCTGCGGAAATTCTTGGGACTCTGCAACTGGCTCCGAGAATATGTGGAAGATTTTAGCAAGATAGCTTTGCCGATGACGGACCTGCTGAACACCAAGGTGGCGTTTAAATGGACTCAAGAAGCACAAGGAGCCTTCGAGGACATAAAAGCAAGACTGAAGAAACCCGTCTACCTTCACCGGCCGGACTTCACTCAACCCTTCGTCCTGCAGACTGATGCCAGTGGCTATGGACTAGCCGCTGTTCTCTACCAGCCTCAAGACAATGGGGACCGACATGTCATCTCGTACGCCAGCACGAAGATGAGCCCTGCCGAAAGGCGCTACCACAGTAACGAGCAGGAAGCCTTGGCGGCGGTATGGGCGATTCGGCGCTACCGTCCGTATTTAGAAGACAGACCCTTCACACTACGAACAGACAACAGGGCCTTGACTTGGCTTCACTCAGCCAAGGACCAGCGAGCTAAGCTAACACGATGGGCGGTGCTGCTATCCGAGTTCAACTTCACCATCGAGCACTGTCCGGGACGTGAGAACGAGCTACCAGACGCGCTGTCTCGGGACCCTGAAGACGTCACTCTGGACATGGAGCGCTGTGAAGACACAGACCGGATGTGTCACGCTCAGCAAGAGCACCGCCCACCACAAGTGTGCCAAGTTGTGACCCTGTTTGAAATCGTCAAGGAAGGACAAAAAGAAGATCAGCAATGCATTCATGTTCTTCAGAAATTGCGCCAAGGAGGCAGTTCACGACAGGACCAGGGGAACTACGCAGAAGAAGAAGAGGCGCTATGGCGGCTTGTGATGCCAGGGGAGAGGCGCCTGGTCGTGCCGCAGCACCTCATCACGCAAGTTCTTCAAGCCTACCATGAAGACCCACATGCAGGGCATCCAGGGGCCGACGGGACGCATAGAGCTATAGCCAGGATATACTTCTGGAATGGACAGAGGAAATCTGTCAAACGGCACGTTAAGTCGTGTTTGGAGTGCGCACTCCACAAAAGAGGAACGCACCAAGCACCGGCCGCCCAGGCGTCGAGGAGTGATGCCAGCCGGCCATGGGAAGTGATGGCGCTCGACTTAATGGGACCATATCCTCGTTCCCAAGAAGGCAACAGATTCATCTTGGTGGTAACTTGCGTCTTCACCCGCTGGGTGGAAGCCTACGCGTTGCCGGAAAGCAGCGCAAGAACCATTATGAAACATCTCGAAAAAGAGGTTTTCCCAAGATTTGGATTTCCCCGGGTGATATTGACTGATAATGGAACCCAATTCCACCATCGCAACTGGATGGCTGCCATGGATGACTGGGGTTGCACTCACCATACCACTGCAGCATACCATCCCCGTGCCAACCCCACGGAGAGAAGAAATCAAGATATCAAGAAAGGGCTGCGCCTACGGATAAAGGGAGGGCCTCAGGACAGGTGGGACACGCACCTAGCCCAAGTACTTTTCAACATCAGGGGCAGGAAGAACGTGGTATCAGGAGTATCGCCGAGCAAGGCGTTACTCGGTTACGAGCTGCTGCGACCAGGGGAATGGAAGACCCCAGCCTGTGACGAGGGCTGGGTGACAACGGGGGAACGACAGGAAGCTGACGACGTATTGAAGGCTCACCAAGAACGTTACAGAGCTCAGAGGAATCCCGAACCTGAGGTGCAACCTTCGCGCTTTGAGCCTGGACAGCGCGTGCTCATGCGAGACTTCCCGCCCGCCAAAAGAGGACAGTGCCATGGGTTGGCTCTGAGATGGACGGGCCCTCATCAAGTCTTGTCTCTGGCTGGGAGACATGTGTACTGGGTCGCTCGAGGTGGACGGCCAGTCAAAATACACGCCGATCAGCTCCGTTTGGCGCCCGACTCACGAGAGGAAGAACCTACCGAGCAGCGCACGAGTTCTGAAGGAACATCACGACGCCACCCAGCGGCATTGCAGCCTGGGTTCATCTGGAGGGCACCGAGACGCCAGCCCGCTCAGGAAGAAACATTGACACCGCTGAACGAGCAGAGGAGGAGGGACTCCAGAAACCCTGGGTATGGGTGGAAGATCAGGGGCAGTGGCCGCAGGGGTTGTCGGAAAGGAAATTAAGCGCGAGGAGGGTTAAGTTTTGTCAACAGAAGATGGGGGGAATTGATACGCCACACTCAATTAATGAAGGCCCTGGATTTCGCCGCCGCCGAACTCCATGACAAAACTTAACCCTGCACGCTGATTGGCCGGCGTTCGGCAAAACACCGGCCAACACAAATTAAGTCTAGAGATCTCAATAACCCTGCACGCTGATTGGCCGGCGTTCGGCAAAACACCGGCCAACACAGATTTAGTCATAAATCTCAAGCACTCAAATTTAATAAAAAGCAAACATTTTATCTCATTATTTGTCGCCTTGTGGGCAGAGAAACTTGTAACCTGTAACTTGTACTGAAAAAGAGAATAAAAAAAACGAAATTAAAGAAAAATCTTCAACCAAGTCTTCCTCATTTTAAAGAGAGGGTATCAATATAAAACCAAAAGAGAAGTATGTTATTTTGTCCCTGTGTTCCTTCCTACCTCAATATACGACCCTTCAATTCGATTCAGTCTCAGTATACTGTCTATTTAATCATTGCGTGTACCAAAAAATGTCGAATTCTTTGATTAAATACTTAATATGTGAACAAAATATCCTTGTTTTCAAGTTTTTTTTCAAGAAAATGAAAAATAATACTTATATCTCTCTTCTCCTCATATTATAATTGAAGGGATGATCAAGGGGAGAAACGCCAGAAGACAACCATGCCGAGTCTATATTGGCAGATATGTTCTGTTCGTCTAACGAAGCGATGAAAGGGTTTCCATAGTGAAGAAGCAATGTGGAAAAGACTAATGAAATATTTTTTGATTTGATAACTTAAGCCATATTAAATTGAGTAAAATATGATTATCTTTTTGTAACTTTAAGCTCTTTTCACAATAGGTTTCATTGATCAACCATATACATAGCATCCGTAATTATTTTTCTTTGGCTTTGACATACTGTCGGCCAGAGCCTCTGCAAACTTGCTTTTATATCTTCCCATCACATGCATATACATTCCATTCATTCATTTACATCGCATTTTTCATACTTTTCCTTATTGTACATTCACTCTGTAGGTCGGATTCCTTTGAAATTTCACCAATCTTTTGAAGCCATACTATTCTTGTTCTGGCCTTTACTTCATATTAATACAAAATCTAAGTTGCAAAGATATATTGTCATTACAATGTTAGCCCATACGCAGACACGCGGCGTGTGTACATACAAAATAAACCCAAGCTCACATGAACATAAACTTTGTAACTCCGGCCGCCTTTCCCTGAAACCGAAGTGGCATTAGCAAAAGTGAACAAAGTTTTTACAGCTTGGGGTTCATCCTCATACCAACCCTTTTTTTTTTAAAAAACTTACACTAATTTTCTTTTAAGCAACCTGAAATTTTTCAGTGTTTTTAGTATGTACGTGTAGTGTGTTCATTATTGCTTCGTAATATATTTCTCTTTTCTCTCAAATACTATTTTTTATAATACTTCCAATTTATTCGCTCACCAAGACAGTCTTATCATGAGCTGGGAGTTGCCACATTACGAAATGTTAGGCAAATTGCACGACCGTTTTAATTTAAATAAAAATAAAAAGCCCGAATACGTTTGTTGGGATTTTTGCGCGGCCCGGTATTTAGCCCAGCCCTAGCTTTATTCCGGGGATTAATTAAAGTTGGCGAGGGGCAACCCTAATCCCAGGCTAAGTTATTTTTGGACTGAAACCTGAGGGTTTTATTTAATTTAATTAGGGAAATAAAATGTCGCACAGTATCATTGAAAGCTCCGACCGCTGTGTACCTGCCTGCTTAAATTTTAAGACAAAATTATAATAAATTCCTAATTTAAAATGCTGAACTTTTATTTTATTCTTATTTACATTTATATCTAACTGCTCCTGTTTTCATTATATCTTCATGTTACGAACTTTTATGTTGAGAATCAGCATTGTTGTTGTTGTTTGATTACTCGTCTTGTTATTTTTTATTTTTTTTCCAAAATTAGTTCGATCAATTAAATAGCTCAAGTTGGTAGAGTGCTTGCATTCTATGCTGAGAGCTCGGGACCGAATCCCACCGAGGGTGTCAGAAATGATACACCGCTTCAGTGTTAATTTCAAACCAAAAATAAATACCGGCAAAGTTTACACAGCCTCCACGAAAATGAGTACAAGCCCTCTCGAGAGCTGGAAAACCTCATTTCAATAGAAGGGGTTGGCGTAAAGCTGGTCCCCTGACCTGTAAAAATAATTAGGTTCCACTCGCCAAATGTGGCCACTGCGGGGAAAACGCGGCAACAAGTTAACCTATATTTTATTTTTATTTTACCAAAATACACGGCACTGGGTGCTTTTTACATATTTTGGTACATTATTTATATGTAAAACATACAAGTAAAGAAGAAAAAAAAATGTATACAAAATAGTATTTTATTGGTTGATTGGAAGAAATTGCCATTAGGCAATAAACCCGCCAATGTAAAGCTTATTTGCTTATTTAATAACCAATTGAAATCATTTTATTTTTTCTTGATATTATCATCATCGTAATCAATGACACGACAACTCGGGGTAGATATTGGCCTCCTTGATCAATCGCAGCCACCGCTGCCTATCCACCACCTTCCTTCTCCAGTCCCATACTCCTGCCACACTACAGTCTGCCACCACTACGTCCAGTCATTTTGATCTGAGTCTTCCCACTGTTCCGCGCCTCGTTGGGTCCGTCACTACAACCACCTTTTTTTTTTTTTTTTTTTTTTTTTTTTTTTTCTTCATTGAGAGGGGAAAATCTTCAAAAGATTCCTGCCATTGTTTCCGCCGGCAGGATATGTGAGATTTTTACTCACTAAAAACCCTCCTCTGCATCTTGCCACACCTTGGAACTGCCGTCAAGCATGACATCGGGGTGTGGTGTGTCTTTACATGCACAGCATGTCTTCACATTTCAGTTGCGTCAATTGGCAAATCTACACTATCTACATTGAGTTAAGACTACTATCTACATTAACACTACTATCAACAGAGACTACATTTTGGCGGGTCGTGTTGATCCCTCGCCTTACGCGCTCGGCATCCTCCTTCTTTCCGATCACGCGAGAGGCAAAGGTATCCCAGGCCCGCCAGTCCTCTTCTGATTGGAGCATTGACGGTACTACCATGACCAGGTCTAGTCGATCGACCACAATGGTTGCCATTAATGACCCCCTGTGGTCCGCCCAGGCAGGACACGACAGTAGCGTGTGCTCCGCGTCATCATTTTCTGAGTCGCAGTGCCAGCATGCTGCAGTTGCTTCTTTTCCTATACGGTGTAGGAAAAAACCGAAACAACCGTGTCCACTCAGCATCTGCGTGAGCTGGTAGTTCAGGCAGCCATGCTTCCTCGAGTACCAAGGCTCGAGTTGGCTGATAAGCCTGTTCGTCCAGCGTCCTTTAGATGCCGAGTTCCAGCGATCCTCCCACTTTGACAGCGTCAGTTTCCTATGGTGCGGTCCCTTACCTGATTCATAGACTGCTTTGCGCTCAAGCGCCAGCAGATCTATGGGTGGAGAAGAAGCCAGCACCAATGCCGCTTCCTCGGACATGGTGCGGTAGCCGGAGATCACTCTCAGCGCGCTTCTTCTCTGGACGGCAGCCATCTTCTTCCTGTACAGCTCTGTCTCAAGCGCCTGCGCCCAGATGGGTGCCCCATACAGAAGTGTGGAGTGGACCACCTCATGCAATAGTTTCCTCCTGCATGATTTCGGTCCACCCACGTTCGGCATGAGCCTCCCCAACTGTATCGCTGCTCCGCTTGCCTTTGCAGCCGCCAGCTCGATGTGTTCTCCGAAACGAAGACCACGATCGAGTTGGATTCTAAGGTAGCGTAGCGATTTAGCCAACGGCACCTCAAAACCCTCTAGCAGTAGCTTAGGCAGCAGAGGTCGTCGCTTGCGACAAAACAGTACGGCTTCGGTCTTCTGTATGGCTAGTTCCAAACCAGCTCTGTCAAGCCATACCTTTACCCGTCTGAGAGCCTCGTTCCCTATAACTTCAAGTTCACGGGAAGTCCTCCCCTCGATCATCACTGCGATGTCGTCCACAAAAGCAACAATGCTCGACCCCTCAGGCATGTCCGTCCGCAACAGACCATCGTATAAAGCATTCCACAAGGTCGGTCCTAAGACCAGACGTGATCCGCCGCTTCTCTTCCACACCAGAGGCACCGTGCCGATACTCAAGACTTCGGCCATCGAAGTCACTACAACCACCTGTCCAGCCCTGAATGTGACTCAGACAATACTTCTTCTTCTTGTATCACCTCAGTGAAAATTGGCGATCTTCATAACAAGTTACACCTTCGATTCTGCTGCACGAAAGAGTGATGAAGTGCTTCTCCCAAACCACCGCCTCAGGTTATTCTACCAAGATGTTCTCCTTCGACTGGAAACTCTTCTTCCTTCAAGTCTTCTCCGTATTATAAGATTTGATGGCAAACATTTCTCAATATGTGACCGAAATAAACCTATTGCCTCTTAGGAGTTCCATCAGGAGTTTGGTTCTGGTATTCATTCGAGAAAGAAACACACCATTTGTTACTCGGTTCATCCAGGAAGTTGTTATCATTTGACGGTATACCCACGTTTTCAGCCAGTACAGTAAAGAGAAATTCACTTTAAATCAGATTAAAATCTAAAACTCCTTTATGAAAATGAATTTCCATGTTTTACCCACACATTAATTATAATTACTTGTAACTTAATTATTTCATGTTTAATTTTAAATATTAATCCCTAGATTTAATTAGGGTCGTAGGGAAAAGGTTTGCGACTAGGGTCGGGCCAATTACTACCCAAGGCCAGCAATAACAGACCCTATAATGTAATTAAAAATGTGACCCCAACAACCCAAAATAACGATAAAATTTATATTTGTATACAAACTAGCTGACCCGAAAGGCGTTGCCCTGTCCAAATTGCAATCAATACCCACTTCAATTGAAGTGTTTAGTGTAAGGCTGACCTCCCTTCCCTGTAAAAATAAATAGATCCCACACGCCACATGCCATGACTTCGGGGACGACGCGAAAAAACGTTCACCAAAGCTTTATTTTTTGCGTGGGTGCACAGTTTGTACAAACAAGAAATAAAATAATACATGTCGCATTGATCAGTGTTGCTTAGTTGCATTTGATAGTGACCGGTATGTGAAAAAAGTCTTCCATACATTTTAGATGAAAGAAAATAAACGTAAAAATGATTAGATTTTGTAGGGTTTGTGTATTCACACAGTGAAAATTCATTTTTTTAAAATAAAGCTATTTTTTGTTTAACGTAGTTTATTTTCACAATAATATTTAATATCTCGTTAAACTACGTTAAACAAAATATTTATATAATTTTGATCTATGGTTTGTTCTTAATAATTTTAATTTTTTATACATCACTCTTGATAATGGCCTGAATATTGAAGGTCGAAAGTACTCGAGATATTAAATATTATTGTGAAAATAAACTACGTTAAACAAAAAATAGCTTTATTGTAAAAATGATTTGTTAACGGATTGGCATTAAACTTCACGCGGTTTTTTTTGTTTTTTATCAGATTGACAAAACGTTTACTAAATCCATTTGGAGGGTTATCTACACGTTTACATAAATACATACTTACATACCTGCATACATACATACATTCATACATACATGAATACATAAATACATACATCAATACATGCATACATACATGTACACATATATATATATATATATTTCATTTTATAACATTAAAATGAATACAGTACCTTATCGTGGATTTCTACCCATTTCAATAGCCTTAATTATTTCTCATGTCTTGTCCTTCACAAATGAGAGGCAAAAAATATATATAATCCCGCCATTTCCTTGCTAACAATGCTCCCCTACAAGGGGTGGATCGCTTTCTCTTTATTCCTATTCGGCTTGAGGTAAACTCGAAACGAATCCTCCATTAAATGCGAACGCAAACCATGAAAGCAGTGCGCACAAAAAATAAATAACGTCAACGAGGTGCGTTCAAAAATGTATTTTTTTAATTTTTAATTAATTCAACTTAAACTCATCGGTCCGTAGTCTGGTGGTTAACGATGCTGAATGTTAGTTGGAAGGTCATGGGCTTAAATTGGTAATTTTGTGTAGGAAATGGGAAATACAAAGCAGATGTAAAAAAAAAAGGAAACGTATGAAAACCGTATTGGATTTGAATGAATTGAAAGAGGTATCAAAGATAGAAAGACTTAGAGGCCACTGCAGAGGCTATGACCCCCTCTAATGGAATATTGACAGAGATTCAGTTCAGATAACAGGACATTATAATTTAAATTTCAAGTAATTCCCCTCGCTGTGCTGCAAAATTCATGTGCCAAGACCACGGCATGCTTAAACTCTCCTCCTACCCGTCCTGTATGTATGTGTCAGAAGGGCAAAGGTCCATCAAGGCTTACAGCAACATCACATGATGATTGATAGAATTGCCATAATCATCACGCTAAAGAAGCCTAACATAGACAAAAGGCATCCTCTTCCCCTTCCATCGTCCTTTCTATCCTATTTTCCCAAATCGTCTCTGATAAAAACCTCTGCATTCTTATTTTTTCTCTTTTGTTCTTTTCATTTGCTGTAGACATGCTTTTATTGTAATTATTTTTATTTAAGAAAACTATTATTGGCCTTATATGTATTTATTATAAATCTTTACTTGTTTTATGTGTATGTGCTGTTGTTTTCTGTAATAAATAAAAAAAAAAAAAAAAGCAAAACGTCGGGGAGCTCTAGCTACGATCGTAGACCACAGCAACAAATAATAATAATATTAGGAGGATTTATGTCGTGAACGCCGCGCTGTGTGTGTGAATCACACCTCAAGAGCTCTGTGCAAGCTTGGACGTTGCTGTAGAAAGGTCCAATTCTCAAACAATACCCAATTGTTGTAAGACTGCATGAACCTTTGGTGAAAGGTCTTTGGTAACGGTATGTGATTTTTTCAACCCAGCGAAGAACATAATATTTGAAAATATAAATGGTATATGTTTTCACGACCTCCTATTTATATCGCTAATCACTACACTACGGACCGGTCAGATCCCAAAAAGCAACTCTCCGGTGTCAATTGTCAATCACTCAGTGTACAATAGTTTATTTATATCATTTTCGAAAAAATCTTTATTTCCGTTTTTTATTCTATTCATGAAGGACAACTTTGAAGGGGGACAATGAAAAAAAACTTTTCAAAAAACGTAAGATGTCAGATGATTTGTTAACGGACCTTGTAGGTACCCTATTATTCAGGATCTTGGGAAGGAATATGCTCGATAGGATTATAAATAGACCCGCAGTCTCTCAAGGGCCATAACTTGAATTTTAATTTTGTTCTCAGAATCACTTTTCCCTTTTATAATTACCTATATTATGTCAATAAAATAAATATGATATCTATGGAGCTATCGACAACCTATTATCTCTGATGATCTATAATCTAAGTTGCAATTATTTAAGTCAAACCAATAGAGATAAATGTCTCATGCACGAGCGTGCACTGCTGGACAACAATGTTGCCACCTTTCCACGAAACAGGGGTGTCATTGGCAAAAGTGAAATATTTTATTCTTTATAACCAGAAAGTAAGATTAATTGACTCAAATTTTTTTGAATACGGACGTTTTTTCTCGGCAAACAAACGTTAGTTTGTTTGCCGAGAGTTAGTTAGTTAGTAGTCTGCCATCCTTAGCGAATAACTATTAACAAAATATTTGTTCGCCTTTTACCTAGCAACCCAGCCGGGTGACGGCACGATTTTGTCTATGTCAGTTCATGTACCGTATTGACAGCATTGTACACAAAATTTAAATCTGCTCGTTTGCGCCAAAATGAAGACGGATATTTGTAGAAACATTATATTTGTAAAACTTTCTAGATGCCCTTACACTCTCATATTTTCGTTTATAACGAACTCATTTGATACCCAGTCATTGCAGATCCGATCATTCAGTCTTACCATATTATTGACATTAAAAAATTACGTTTTTTTATTTATCATTTTTGAGTTGCGTCAGTTGAATAATGCGTTAGCCGCATGTACTTAGACCTTATTGTATTAAGTTACTTACATTTTTCAACAAAGGCAAAGCTCTTACGCTGTGTACATGCTATATTTATTCTGTGTAAGTACCATTTACTCAGTAAATGGCTTTTCAGGTAATAAATAATGTATTAGATACTATTGTATCAGATATTCCATTGAGGATAGCCAAAAAATATAATTTATTTCTTAGCGTAGACATTGTTTTAATGGGTTTTCGTTCAATATATCATTTGCTATTATTTTTTATTTGTCACTTCCTTAGCTAGCATACAATGCCTTATTTTTTCCAATAATTACATAAATACGGGTTTGTAGTGTAGTGGTTAACGCTACAGACTCGTGATTCGAAGGTCGTGGATTCGATTCCCACAGCGGAGTACAAATAGTTTTTTTTTTTTTAAATATGCCCTTTGCCAGAAAAAATAAACCACATGCCCTTACCAAATACCTTTTCCTTAATTTATAGGCTTATATGAGGCTGACCATCCTTACTAAAAAAAAAGTTTACTTTGCCAATGTCACCCCTGTTTCAGGAAAGGTCGGGAGAGTTGCAGGGCTTATGTATATTTGAGATTATGTTTTTATGTTTAAGTTCTTTTGCGGAATGCATAAGCGCGAATTTACACGTGTAAACGTGTATGAGTATAACCCTACAACAGGGGTCGGCAACCTTTTGTTGTAAAAGGGCCAAATATTTTACGTGGGATTTAGTGCGGGCCGCACTTGGTCAGTGGTGGATCTAATGGTCAGCATTTCAGCAAATGCTGACTAGCACCCCCCCCCCCCCTGTCGCGGCCCCTGGGACCCTCTTGTGATTCATGCATCGTAAACATTCATCAATTGACGTATGAACTACAAATGAAAATTACCCCCAAATTCACTATTAATTCTACCCCCCAAAATAAATCTCATATTGTAGAATCCCAACCAATTCAATTTGGGAATCCCATGATTCTTTCAGGTTCTCATTCAATACGCTCATTTTTATAATTGAAAATTTCTTGATAAATGCTTTTATTTTGTCATTTACTGAAAATCGATTTGTAGTTTTCCGGCACGTGCGTTGCGGGCCGCACCAAGACGCCTCAAGGGCCGCATGCGGCCCGCGGGCCGCAGGTTGCCGACCCATGCCCTACAATATCAATGTACCTATCTTTGCAACTTACATTATACATAAATTATAGAAAGACTGGCTACCAAAATTTCATCCAGCTTTAGAGCATCTGAAATGTAGTAGTCCTATAGGGTGCTAAAGACCTCCCGTGTCACAAATGCAGAGGTTCTTCCAGTATCCATTTATTATATTTAAAATAATTTCACGTAGTAATTTCACACCAGTAAATATTGTCTACAATTAATCAACATTAATGTGTATTTGTGTGTATATCTTACAAATATATAATGAAAACTAATAAATTGTTAGTGCCATTTTTGACTGGCAAAATGCTGTAAGCTAGCAAAAATTCCCTGATTATCGGGAATTTACTATGGGTGACGTCACATAACCGAGGAATATTTTGAATGTTCGGACCTCATTGTAAATGACAAATATTCGCTCATACAGGGAAGAATTGAGAAACGATGGGCATCTAAGGAGAACATCTTGTTTGAAGAACTTGAGATAGTAGTTTTTCATAACTACAAGATACCTTTTCCGTGCAGCAGTATCAAAGATGCAAATCGCTATTACAATCACCAATCTCCACTGAAAAGGCACAAGAAGAAGAAGAAAATGAGTTGTCTGTCATAAAGTACAGATTCCATGCAATTTCCTCTTTACAGAATATTCTATCTCACTTGAGAGTTTCGACATTGCAATCTCCTTTGAAAACTCAACTTTTAGTCGCTTTTGAATGCTCAACTTCCAGTCGACTTTGAATTGATATTTTTCAGTCAACATTTGTGTATTAAAACATCAAATAAGCGTCTCTAGATTTTCCGTGTAGCATGTGCAAAGTTGTGCACACAATTTGTACAATGCAAACATGGAGCTTGTAACTAGCATACCGTCCCCGGGCTATACCTCACTTTGTGTACCGTGCTTTACAGTTGACTTAGCTATACTTGTTCTTATAGTAATAGTTTCTTATCCAAATACTTTTCAGTTCCTGCCTTTATAATACTTAATAATTAAAAAATCTAGTTTCTTTATCACAATCTGACTCACAGTGAAAATAACAAATAATTGTTTAAAAGTTATTAAACTCTGTAAGTGTTATTTAAAACTCACTTGAGACTGAAATCATAATAACATATCTTGTATAATTAGTTTTCAGTTTTGTGTTGATGCATTTACCAAGAATTAAAATAAATCAAAAGCATGAAGGAGTTGGATATGAAGTTTTAAGTTCACTCGAGACGATGCTGTGTCAAATGAAAATCACATACTAAATTAAGAAAGCCGCGCATCCGGTTTATATATTCAGTGAACACCGATCACTTTCTCTCTTTGCCGTAATCATAATGGGCCATTATTATCGTGTTCACGCAATTACGCCACCGCGCCGCCGAAAAAGTGATCAGTCATTATACAGCGAAGAAAAAAGACAATAAATAAATAAAAAATACTCCAAAAAATGTGGATATTTTTTTTATATTCCTACATATTTTTGATGAATTTCATAAAAAAAGTAGTGTATTGTACATTTTAATTTTTTTTTAATGGAGTTTTACTAAGTTTTCACAGAAGCATTTCACAAATTACTATTTTCTTTTATAAATTAGTACCTACTTTCGTTTGAACTCTAACATGGAAATATTCATGTACAACTTTTGTTTTTTTAGATAATACAGCATTATTATCAGCTGTAAGCCTTTTTCAGTCTTTGTTCCGCCGTGGGCGTTTGCACCATATAAAACGTAGTTTCTAGAACTGTTGTTCTTCCCCCTCTGCTATTCTGTTTAATTTTTCAGAGCTTAATTTGCCAGCCCTGCCCCGCGGACTGCCCAATCCCAGTGCATATTTTATCTCGCACACTACACTCGTGTACGAACAGCCAGGGACTCTCAAGCTCTCGCTGACCTGGTGGATAATTTTATTTTGAGACAAAACCCGTCATTTATGACGCTTTTTTCTTGTTCATTGTTCATTGATGCAAGTCTGTTCTCTTTTAATTTAACTACTCACTTTCACTAGAAATAAAATATATATATTTTTGATGGAGTGCTTTAATTTTGAAATAAACATTTACTTTTTCATTGTGGCAAAAAAAAAAAAAATGTAGGTCGTATATTTTTTAATATGTAGAAATAAGGTTTGTATACGGTTTATATAATTATGCTTATAGTTACACATTTTTATTTGAGATTTAGATTTTGTGAGTACACATGCAGTATGTAAAAGTGTGAACTTACACTATCTGCTTGTGGTCATACTACATTAAATATGAATCTTAAACTTAAATAAATCTTTGCATCTTACATTATAAATTGTAGAAGTCACAAAATTATACAGACAATTGCTTCCAATTGTCTAAATCTAAATCCAATGCTTAAAAAAAGGTTATTTTATCAAAATATATCAGAGGTAAAAAATATCTGGAAGATTTTCTTACACTACATGAATTTACATTTTTTTTGCATTAAAAACAACTAAAAATAATTAGCACTCCTTTAAGGCCCTTAGTGATACCGCCATGTTTGCCGGTGCTGCCCAATCTGTTTGTTTTTCCGCAATTAAACGGAAAACAAATAATCAGTACAGAGTTGCCATATCATTACTGCGCTGCTAATCACTTTTCATTATTTGTTTAGCGGAACTTTTACGGAGATTTAATTTTTTTATTGTTTGGTAGCAAATATTATCATAGTTGATTAAATAAAATCTGTGTACAAAGAGTTAACTGAATTATCATAGTTGAAAGTCTCTATTTACTTACTTAAAAAATTGGTATGAGGTCGGAATTTTTTTGAAATTGGAACTTTTTTCTCGGCGAGTAAACGTCAGTCGTGTATGGGACTGCCGGTCCTTAGCAACCAATAAAAAAAATTGTTTGCCAGCGACCCGTCGGGTGACGATACAATATTGTCTATGGCTATGCCAATTCACGTGCGGGCCCTCACTATGAAGAGACATGTTTGTTAAATACACTACTACTTTTTTTTAAATTTAGAAATCGACCAAATTCAAAAGACGGTTTTTGAAATATGAAAAAATTGCTTCTTCTTTTTCTTAATCAGTTTTGTCCTGTTTTATCCTAGTTATTCTCTATTTAGTCCTGAATATGGACACCTCGAATACTATCAAAACTCTCCCTTTGGATGCCTTGTCCAATTAAGGTTTTTTAGCATAACTTTTAATAAAACCCAATAACCTATGTATGTATGTAGCCACATGCATGTTTTTTAAACTAAGTACCATAAACAATACGCTTTATTTGGCGGTCTGTACCACCAGTAAACTAAGCCACAGAGTTTATCAAAAATGTGTGTAAGCTTAAACGCTCACTACAATCGCTGTCTTAGTTTGATACATTTTTTGTTAAAATGCCATGTTTAAATTGAAACTTAAAGTGTTGTTACTTGGGGTAGTGTAATATGTCCAGCTATTGCCCGCACGTGTTGCCATGTATAAATCACACGGCCCACTTGCATACGCTTTTTTTCGCACGCGTTTTTTCCGCCCTGCGTAGGAATTTTTTCCATAGCACTTACGACAAGTTGTGCGGAAAAATAAACGTTATGGTAACATTTTACTTTTAATATGGACAGGGTTTTTTTATTGTTATTAAAAGCCGTATTATTATTTTACGGCTTATTTATTAAAAGGCAGTTAATTTTCGACACCGACCCCTAGTTTAGTGGTAAGCAATTCTAACTCATAATCGGAGGGTATCGGGAGCTTCGGTTCTCAGGCAAACACAATATCATGTAATTTAATATTAAAAATAAATATATGCTTATAGCTGGGTTCTACCTTTACCATAGACCAGTCATCAAAAGCCCATTTAGCCTTATTGCAACTGAGTTTCGATTGAGAATTGGTGGTTTTTATAACAACACGAAAGGCTCTTGAAGGAGCCAATAAAATCTTGAAGAGGACAATAAAAAAATTCTTTCCAAGACGAAGAGCTCTTGAAGAGTGATCACGCAAAAATAGTGCTCATCAATTAAATCGTCAAAATATTTATTAAAAGGCTATGATCTCATTTTCCTTAAAAGTAATGATTTATAATTGAGAATTACATTCGATTCGAGTCATTTTTCAAATCGAATTAATTCTTAATTTATTCTTGGTCTACCAAGGTCATTTTTCATATTCTAAGCACGTGTTTGCTTTTCTGCAATGCACGCCCTTAAAGGTATAATATGTACTTGTATAGAAAGTTGGCCCCTTTTTGTTTTAGACTCTATTCAGAATGTCCAAATCAATAAAATAAACAAATAGAACAAGTGAAATAAAAAGGAGCGAAATAGCACCCCAGGCGATTTCTCTCTCCAGATAAAACTCAGACAGAAAATAAAGAAAAATAAATAGCACAACTATGTTTTGATCCGGCAAAATCCTTTTCCAAGTAAACAACCAATACCGTTTTTTCAGTTATTTTTTCAAGTACACTCGAGCACCGTAGATACGTAGAATTATAATATTCCTGGGTAGTTTGTTGACTTGCTACGCTGTCAGAACCATTCACACCAGACAGTGTTTTTTTTTAAGTAATCCTGTGCGAGAGACTCCCTAGATTTCAGAGACTCTAGGGGTCTATGATACTTGTTGTAGTGCCGCAGATGTGCTGTTTACAAGCTTGGTCGTCGATACAAAGCGCTAATACTCAAACGAGACCCAGTTGCTGTAAGGCTGGATGTACCTAATTAATTTTAACCTAAAAAATTAAAATTCATTTACAAAGTCATATATAATACGAACTCATTATTCTCAACATTTCGAATTGATTAACACATATCACAAATTTCTTTTTTTTCAATTTTTTTTAGCACTTACCATTTACCATTTTTTACGACTTGCCAATTACCAATAACCCCTTGTTAATTACCGCTCACCCTGTTTACCACTTACCTCTTACCATCTACCACTTACCACCGACCACTTATCACTTAGCACCTACCTCTTACCACTTACCCCTTTCCCCTAACCATTTATCATTTACTCTTACCACTGATCACTTACTGCAAGCCACTTGTTTTTGTCACTCACCGCTAACCATGGACCTGATACACTTGTCACTCCCCACTATCCGGTCTGTAGAATCTCCTAGTTCCTGAAGCGGCCACCGGGAGCTCTGTTGGCGCCTCTACCGGATTTTTCACCGCCATTTGCATAATCCATTCAAATTTATGTTACACAAAATGGCGGCGTGCGTGCTCAAGGACGGCGGCGACCTGCAATGGATACAGCATTATTTTTATTTTCAGTATTTATTCATGGAAAAGAGAAGAGCAGAAAAAACGAAAACAAATAACGCGCCGGTAGGTTACCTAATACCGACCTTCTACGCGCACGCAAGCAGTACCACGAGTATAATTGTTTGGACGTAATAGTAGCCTTCGAAAAAAATGCATAGACACGTCATTAACATCATCTATATGTAGCGGTTTACTTTTAATATATTTTGTATAAAATACTGTAGTGAAGTTAAAACGTATACTTTTATTATGAAAATGAAGTATTATAATTATGAATACAAAGTACAAAAAAATGTAATGAGATGGTTTGGGCAACTAGAAAGTATCGACGATTGCTAATTGAAGAAAAATGTATAAAGGGAATGTCAAAGGTAAGCGTAGAAGGGAAAACTGAGGAATGAATGTTCAAATCAAAGAGATTGGAAATGTTTTAAACCTGGAGAGTGTCAATAAGCGAAGAGAGTGATGAATCTCGAGAAGACGAAGTGTGGAAGGACAAAAAAAAGTAAAGACACATCTGCGAGGGTACTGGTCGCCCCTAGCGGAATGACGGCTGGATACAAGTACAAGATGTATCAGAATTTTTCTACCTATGGGACATCCCTAGGGCACTTAAGCTAAAGTCAAAACTTCAGGTACCTATAGAAAATTAGCTTATATAGCCCGTCTCTCCAAGGACTTGTATTTATTTATATAAATTTTCAATTTCTCGCAACATTGACTTCAATCAATTTCATTTTATTTCCCTTCTGCTCTTACGTGTATTTAATTTGAAAATGCTTTCCAGGAAAACATCGTCAGTGTATATCAAATAAGACCGGCCTACAGTCAGTGCTTTGAACTCGTAATCCGAAGGTTATCGTTTCGATTCCCATCGGAGCAAATAAATAGGTTACATTTTCAAAAATATGCTGTTAGCGTGGGGGGAACATTCACCTTTGCTTTCTAGCAACGTAACGAGCCTTGACTGCATCTGAGTTGGCACCGTCCATCCATCGCATTTTTTACCTTCCTGGGGTGGACGTCTCATCACCACGGTAATTCTTACCTACCGAAAATCGGTAATATTTGTATGAAGATCTGTCAATCCAAGATGGCCGCAAGTAAAAACAGCTAATTAGTCTTCATACAAATACTACCGATATTCGATAGGTAAAAATTACAGTGGGGATGAGACTTCCAGCTCTGGTCTTCGGCCTTGTGGTGCTGAGAGTGCTAGGCGCTTAATGGGGCTGGCGTCGTCCATTCCAATTATGTGACCAGCCCACTACTTATCTAATCTAATCTAAGTTGCATAGATATGTTACATTGGAGATTCACATTACATGCATTCTCACAATCAGACACGTACAAGTTCGCGCTTGCACATGCCTCATGTGAACCTGTGAAAAAAACTGCATTGGCTTCGTTTTCCGGAGAGGGTGGTCTACCGTGTTTGTCTGATGGTTTACAAAGCTGTCAATGGTTAGGCTCCTACATACTTGTCTGACATGCTCTCACCTAGTGAGATAGATTTGAGACGCCAAACTCTCAGATCTGCGGGGTGTGGGGTGGTTGACTTAGGCCAGCCGTCGCGTCAAACACGCACTAATTTTGGGGACCGTGCTTTCCGGTTTGCGGGCCCAATGGAGTGGAACAGACTTCCACCTAATGTGAGGCAGTCAGAAACTGTTGGTGTCTTTTAAGGAGCACTAAAGATGCATCTTTTCAAAAAATCTTATCCGTAATTTGAGAGGGCCCTTGAGGTGTGACACACACAAAAACGGCACTCTTCAATTATGTGTACCTTATAAATAAATTATCCTTGTATATATGTACAACATAGAAACCAAATCTCAAATGGACATACACCCTGCAACTCTTGACGTCCTTCCCTGAGACAGGGGTGACATTGGCAAAGTGAAACATTTTTACAGCATGGGTGGTCAGCCGCATACCAACCTATAAGTCAAGGAACAGGCGCACTATTTGAACGGAACTGATCACATCAGGCTCTCTGTAGATACTTATTAGAGATTCCATTGTTGTGCCGACGGCGCCAACCACTATTAACTCTCACCGGACCGCAGATGTAGACGTCTCAGCTTTTTCTGGCATTCCCCAGGTTCCGGAGGCGGGAGTCAGGACTGGCTCAATTGATTAACTGTATCTGGACCATTCAGTATTAAATACAACATCTGACGATGGAAATGGTATGTTTGCAGAACAGTTTGTGGATATTGAATTATACTATAAGTAATCTCTCCATGCTTGAGAGACAGTTTTTTCCTAGTACAGGCACACGTATTTTTCATCTTAAGTAAGAACTTAAGATGAATAATTGTATTTTATACTTCTAAACTCGTACTTACTCCAAAATACTGTTATCATTTTACTTGGCGTTCTTTTAATTAAATTGCCATATTAATTTATTTCACAAGATTTGTTTTTCCCAACAATCGTGTACTGTTCACTCTTTACTCTCAGCCTACAGGTGTTCGACATTGCAATGATCATAGCGACTCTGTTTGTCCCACAGAATCTTTGCTCGTATTTATAGATACGTAAGAGACGATTCTTGTATGTTCTAGAACATGGTAGATACTTCCTAGTAGATGGTAGCCCTATGGCAGCCATCTCTGGTGTGGTATGTCCAAGAAGTTGAGTGACCAACTTGATTCTGTGCAAAGGAGAGCAGTGAGGTTGATCAATGATCCTTCTCTGACATCCGATCTGCAGCCGCTCCAGCACAGAAGAAAAGTTGGAATGCTCAGTCTTTTTTATCGATATTACCACGGAGCTTGTTTTAATGAGCTCCATTCATTAATCCCCTCGCATTTCAGAAAGGGAAACTCGTAGTACGACTGTTATTCATCCCTTTGCAGTCGATCTCAAAACTATGAGAACTTGGCGTTTTTATGACTCATTCCTTTGCCAAACTGCCCGTTTATGGAATGGTCTACCAGTATCTGTGTTCCCCTTCCATTTTAATCCGGTTTTATTCAAAACCAACATAATCACCACTTCCTTGCAGCGCCTCACGATAGAAGCATGAACTCAAGCAACACCTCTGCGGCACCCTTCCAGGGTGACGACATAGACCCCCAAGACTTTTAATAATTGGGGAGCCTCCCGCACAGGATTCCTTAAAAAAAAAAAAAAAAAACAGAGACATCACACACCAATCAGCGTGCCAAGTCTCCCGTCCCCACGAACTCATACGTTCGTAACAATACGATTTAGGTAGATATTGTATACAAGCTCTCCATGCCTGGGACACAGATTTTCCTAGTTTAAGGACATGTATTATTTTCTCACTTGAGTCAAAAAGTTGTACGTATATTTTCTGTGAAGCAATTTTTATGAATAAAAATATTTATTTATTTGCTATTTTGTTCGTGTGTTTGAAATATTAATGTTACTACGCATTATTTGCACTAACGTTATATTTACTCTTATGTACAAGTACAACCTGGCACGTGTTGGTTCACGGGATGTGTCTTATACATGCTTTAATTGTATTTATGTTGGAACGCAAATGGACACAAGCTAATTCAAACTAATCTGCCTTCAAATATTAATAACAATAATAATAATAATAACTGGTCGATTTGATAAAGCGACGTTTAGACTGGCCACCCCAAGGGCGCTTTTATGTGTTGAAGCTTCTATACGTATTAAACAACGTGTCTCAAGCAACCTCCTGCAACTGCCAACACTCTTATTCCACTCGTCCTCAACTCCAGAGGTTCTTCGTCCTCAACTCCAGAGGTTCTTTGTCCTCCCAAGAGTAATTTCGCTGCAGCACTAGCTGCGTAGAGGTAGCATTGCAAAGTGAGCCACTTTTTACAGTATAGGTGATTAGCCTCATACCAAACTACAAGTCAAGGAACAAAAATTATAATAATAAATGCATCAAATGAAACTAAGCTACACATATAGTGTAACTTCTTGCCTGCGTTATCCCCGAAGAGGTCGCATGTGGCGATTCGGGACCTATTTATTTTTACAGGTAAGGGGACCAGCCTCACACCAACCACTTTCAGTTGAAGTGGAGGTTTCCCAGCTCTCGGGGGGGCTGGTTCTCATTTCTTGTGAAGGCTGAGTAAACCTTGAGATCGAACCCTTGCTCTCGGCATGGAATGCAAGCATTCTACCAATTGAGCTATCGACCTTTTTACGAGCTTGATCGTCATCGCTACAAAGCGCCAATTCTCAAGCAAGACCCAGTTGCTGTAAGGCTGGATGGACCTTTGTTGACCGGTCATTGGTAAAGGTTTATGAATTTTTCAACCCAGCGAAGAGCAAATTTTAAAATATAAATGATATATTTTTTATGCTCCGCCGGGAATCAAACCCACAACTTCCCATTCAGAGTCCGAAGTGCTACCACTGAACTACGGACCGGTCACCGGTTATAACACATTAAAATTACAAAAAATCCTTGACTAATAGATTAGTATGAGTCTGACCCTCCATGCTGTAAAAATTTGATTCACTTTTGCCAATGCCACCCTGGTTTCAGGAAAAGGCGGCAGGAGTTGCAAAGTTTATTTTCATGCGAAGTTTATTTTGTATGTACACATGCAGTTTGTGTACAAGCGCAAACTTACATGTGCATGCACAAGCTCAAATGTCAATAATCTTTTCAATTTTGATTAAAGATTATAGATAAAATACATTCACTATTATTAATGCCAAGTATATTAAAAAAACATACAAGCACAGTCCAAATCTCTAGGGCACAGTTTTTTTCTAAACACGTCAAATTATTTCATGTATTTTGCGACGCAATATATCGGATACTGTTCATTTATCGATGTTCTAAAATACATAAGTAATAAAACCGATGGATTTTTTGCTAATATCCTGTAAGTATAAAACCTAAACGTGTCACGTAAAACCAGCAGCGAAATCGTAAAAGAAGGGTTGTAGAAGTGTCCAAAACCATAAAACTATTTTACACGTTTTCGGTTTTACGGATAGTATTTTCAAATACCTTTTTTATTGCATTAATTTCCTGTGTCTATCATCTGAGGTTTTCTATTTCCCTTGTGAAGTAAAAGGCAGTAAAGATATATTATTCTTCTTTTAGTTAAGCAATACATCGTATAGGTTAAGGGCTTGGTTTGGGCTTGACGAATAAACTTTAACAATTAAAAAAACTTAGCAGTTGCTTATATTGTGGGTAAAATTTATTCATGTATAAACCAGTTTTATAAACAATTTTCATCTCATCAGGTTTAAATTATTCTAGTGAAAAATTTTCACGAAACTAGTCCTACATTTACATATATATGTCAGGCTTATTTATTTTAAATTACACATGATAAGAGAGCGCCGTTTTTGTGTGTGTCACACCTCAAGGGCCCTCTCCGATCACGGATAAGACTTTTTGAAAAGGTGCGTCTTGAGAGCTCCGCGAAATATACCCATAGATTCGGAGTTCTTCACTCCGGGTGGCAGTCTGTTCCACTCCACCGGACCCGCAACACGGAAAGCACGGTCACCAAAATTTGTACGGATCTGACGGTGCGGCTGAACCAAATTGATTGCACATTAAAGATATACTTTATTATACATTTTACTCACCCTTTAAGCGAATTCAAAGTTGTTTTGATTCTCTTTTCAAATGAAGGGTTTTACATAGTAAATACCTCATTTATTAAAATCAATAATAATAATAAAAAAGTATATCTTTATTCCAGCCTAGTCATGCGGATGGTGTAATACGTGACTAGCCATTTTAAATTTTAAAGTTATTACAGTGGAAATACAGGATATCAATATAGTAGGATGAATATAAGAATAATGAGTTAAATAAAAGAAAAAGAAAAATAATAATACAGGGAAAGCAGAATACATGTGAGAAAATATAAAAAAAGAAAGTATATGTACATGAAAAAAAACTAACAAAAATACACAGAAACAAGAAAGCAAAATACATGTAAGAAAATATAAAAGGAAAGCATACAAGAGAAAAGTTAACAATAATACACAAAAAAAGAGAAGAAGAAAAAATGCATGTACATTGGCTGGAAGACTAGAAGTAACTGCAGAAAATATTACACTAGAGAAGGAATCAAAGTGATGGCTGAGTAAGCCTTAGACTCCTTGCCCAATGCTGTCATATGCTCAACTCCCATTTCAGGCCTCTGATTGCTGCGATCAGAGAGTTTTGGCTATGTTCAATTCTCTCTCTCTGAACCCAGCCCTTCGAGTTCGCAACAACCTACTCCCCCATTAAAGATTAAAATAAAATTATTTTGTTTTAATTCACATTCGAGTAATTAATCCTTTACTAGGTGAGCGCTGTTTTGTGTGTATCAAACCTTATGAGCCCTTTACATGTTTTGTTGTCGCTGGTCAATGCCATTTTTTCGGTCGCTAGTCGCTTTATTAGTCATTGTATATACTTTTCTTATCAGGTTTTGGTTAATGCAGATTATTTTTTCAAATCAGCCATTCTTGAAAAATGATTGATATTTTTTGTACTTCGTTGGGAATCGAACTCATTCCCGTGTTCGTAGCGTTGACCACTAGACTACGGCCGATTTTTGTGACCAGGCTTAGGTTAATGTTTGAAATCAGGTTTGGTTTTGATTTTGGTTTGGGAAAGGTATCGGTTTATACTTAGTTTTGGCTTAACTTCGTTTTGGGTTTGTGCTTAGATTTTATTTTGGATTTGGCTAAAATACTGAATAAAAATAAAAATAAATTAATTTGTCGCGCTGTTCTTCACTTAAAACTGTTTTGTTTTTCTACAAGATGTGTCAAATTAACAGAACGCCACGACATCTAAATGAGTTATCCTCGTACTTTTTGCTCTGCACTAAATGTCACATTGAAAAGTGCCACTACATTAAAATGAGCTCTACTCTTCTTTCTGTACAAAATGTCAAATTTTGCACGTTTGCAATTTGACAGAGTTTATTGTCTCCACTTTTCACGGTCTCCTTTTAGTGGAGTCAGAATGCAATATCCAGTACCGACTCCATAGTAAGATGTAGTGCACTTTTCAGCGAGCTGCAAGCCAAAAAGAGAAACATTCGCCATGCTTTGACTCGATGTGACAAGTTAGAGTTTCAACATTTTTCAGCATACCTGCACCTTTGATATATCGAACAGTAAATAAAACTAAAACTATAAAAGAAGAACGTGGCTTCTGTGAAATCATGTCTCTAGAATAAGTCATGAAAGACTAGCAGACATCGTAGCTAATGAGATGCCAATAGGTCTACTTCATTAACAGAATGTCTCATGTCGCAAACTCTTCATCTCATCTGGATTTCTGTGGTGTACATATGTAGGTCTGTTAAATTTCCGTAGAGCGTTGCTTTGTTGAGGAAAAAGTACAATTTAACAACGTAAAAAGTAATTAAGCTTAACATACCGTGTAACTTTTTGCCGCGTTCAACCCAAAGGGCTCGCGTGTGTCTAGTTGAACCTATTTATTCTTACAAGTAAGGGGGCCGGTCTTACGCCAACCACTTCAGTTGATGTGGGAGTTTCCCAAGTCCCGAAGGGGCCGGTTCTCATTTCTTGTAAAAAGGCTTAGTAAACTTTGCTGGCATATTTATTTGAGGTTTGAAATACACCGAAACGGGAAATCATTTCTGATACCCTCAGTGAGAATCGAACCCGGATTGGAATGACTGGAATTGAACCCGGATGAATGCAAGCACTCTACCAACTGAGCTATCGACCGGACTTGCCTGTTATAATTCTGTATTGCCTTTTTCTTTTTTTTCACTGCATATAATATGCAATACTTCTTTGCGTACATTTTTTTTCTATTATTTGTACATTTTGAATTGATTGATTAAATACTCGTATGTTTGTATAATATGAGCACTTACGTCCGTTAATAAAGTAAAATATAACTTACAACTTTCCGTGTATAGAACCATCTTGCATATCATTTATTCAAACAAATCTCTGGTGTCTTGTCTAATCTATTTCTAACATGTCATCTAAGCTAAAGCACGACTTTATCATTAGAAACAATTCAACCTCATGGTTTCTTTTTGTCTTCCTACGCGGGGGGAAAAGTGAAAGGCGAGGTGAAAATAAGAAATTAGGAACGGAATGAAGTGAGAGAGACGTACAGAGTTAGAGGGAGATGAGGTTAACAAGTAAACTAATTATATTGTGCCCGGGTAGAGTTAAAGACATTCCTTAGAAACGGCGGGAAAAAGAGAGGTGATATCTGGTGAAGGAATACCGGGAAATACCGAGATTATTCAGCAATCAGCACTGAGAGCCAGGATTCTCAGCGATTTCTATCCTCATTATCAATTAATAGTATTTATTCTGAGTTGTGGAGATATGTACATATTCAAGATTTGTGTGTCATTTAGTTATTAGTTTTGTATTTATTTATTTATTTATTTATTAACGGCACTTAGTGCCTTTTACATTAAATAGATACAGAGTTTCAAAAATAATACAAATATATAAAAATACCAAAAAGAAAAACATGTATTAAATTACAGTGAATAAAAAAGATATGCTAGTGCAGAATGATAATATGAGAATTTACAATAGGTAGGTAAAACTTAAGTATAGTAAGGTAATAACTTATATCAGAAATATTAAATAATATGGTGAAAACAATTGTGCAATTCAAAAAGCAGATATACAATGCAAAACTCACTCGTTTAAAAAAAAAAAAAAATTACATATAATACATAAGTAAAAAAACAATTAATATTGGCCCCGCAGAAAGAATCTCTTCAAACCTGTCCTGTACCTATTAAAATTATTATTAGAAGGATCAAAGTCCAACGTATATTGGTTACCAATACGTTGAATGCGATTAATGCAACTGCTGTACTCTGCAACAGTGTTGGAAGCTACAGGGCGATAAGGAACTATCTGACGAGATCCCTGTCGCGGAACAAAAAAATTAATAGTTTCAAGCAACATCGGGCAATCTATTAGACCATTCTTAATTTTATAGAGTGTAAGTAAATCAATAATTTTTCTCCTATTGGACAAACTTGTTAAATTAAGTAAGGAGTTAAGGAGGATGGGGTCAAAATTAGCAATAGGAATATTTAGTTTAAAATTAACGATTTTTAAAAATTTAGTATGAACTTTTTCAATATTGTCAATATGGACCGAGAAGTGAGGAGACCAGATGGTAGAACAGTATTCTAAAACGCTACGGACCAGTGAGGTATAAAGAATTTTTATTGTTTGTAAATCACGGAAATCTTTGGTAATTCGGAAAACAAAGCCAAGCATTTTCATACTTTTAGCGCGCATATCGTTAATGTGGGCGACAAATGAGAGTTTATGATCAAACAGAACCCCCAAGTCAGAGATGACCAAAACATTAGTTAATAAGTTATGATTAATAACATAATCTTTAATCAATGGGTTTTTTATTCTATAGAAACGCATCACTTGACATTTGGATATATTAAGATTAAGATGATTAAGTGAACACCAGTTATTTAATCTATCAAGTGTCGATTGTAGTTTAATACAATCGTTGATTGAGTCGATCTCACGAAAAATTTTAATGTCATCCGCAAACAAAAGTACATTACAGTCCTGGACAACATTAACAATATCGTCAATGAATAATAAAAACAGCAGCGGACCAAGATGAGATCCCTGTGGGACACCACTAGTTTGTGTAAAAGGATCAGACTCAGAGTTATTTATTTTCACGATCAGGGAACGATTCATAATATAACTCCTAATCCACAACAAAAAGCTACCAGATACTCCCATTGCTTCCAGCTTCGTAAGCAAGATATTGTGAGAAACTCTATCAAAAGCTTTAGCGAAATCAGTGTAAATTACATCGATCTGTTTACGTCTACCAAGAGCCCCCGACAGAAAATTCTCATAAGACATGAGATTAGTGGTCGTAGATCTATTGGGTAAAAAGCCATGTTGACAATTAGTTAAAGATCTAGTGACTACAAATCCAATTTTCGATAAAATCAGTTTTTCAAGCAGTTTGGGAATAGCCGAGAGCAAGTTAATAGGTCTGTAGTTTGTGACATCCTTCCTATCCTTACCTTTGAATATTGGAGTGATGTAGGATGTCTTCCAGGTAAGTGGAAAGCATCCAGAAGATATAGATAAATTAAAAATAGTGCACAAAGGTTGTGACAAACTAGAAGCACAATTCTTTAAAAAAAATGCCGGAACCCCATCAGGGCCAGGACAAGTTAAAGGTTTCATTAATTTTATACCTGATGTAACATCAGACACTTCAAATGACAAGCTCGAGAGCTGAAAGTCAATGTGAGATGAGAAATCAAAGGACTGACCAGTATTATCAGTAGTATAAACACTTTTAAAAAACGTAGCAAATAGGTGTGGTACTTCTCCGACATTATTATTAGATATAGTATTCTGACTCTCATTTTTGAGAGATCGTGAATAATTGAAAATCTTTTTTACATCAGACCTAACAGACATTTCAATGCTATTAATATATTCATTATAACACGCTACCAAGATTTTCTTACACTGCTTTCTGTGATAAATGAAATTCTCATAATCTGGCGCTAATCTGGTCTCCTTGTACTTTTTATGAGCAAGTTTCTTCTCACAGATACAATCAATTAGATCACGGCTATACCATTTTGGGAATGATGATTTTCTAACTTTTGTAACTGGTATACACAAATCAATGGCTCCATTCAGAATGCTGTAAAACTCCTCAACCATCTCGCCTAAATTATTATTTTTCGCATTGATGAATGACCAATTGGCCTCAGACAAAAACTTGTTTACACCTTCATAATTAGCCCTGACAAAATTCCGATAGGATTCTGGAGAGTCAACATTACAGACCTGCGGTTTAGTAATATCAATGACAATATCCAAAATCGGATGGTGACTGTCCGGAGGAACAACAGCTTCCACTGATTCGTTAACAATTGCAGACATATTACTACAAAAAACCAGATCTAGTATTCTATCACCTGCATTTCTAACTCTATTAACTTGATTAAGGTTTAGAAGAAGAGACATATCAAATACAGTATTTTCACGCTCAGTTAAATTACATCTATTAGGATTCGGTGATGAGTCCGATCCCAGTTCCATCCAATTAATATTTGGAAGATTATAATCTCCCACAATAAGAAATTTAGCGTCAGGATAGGCAATCTTTAATCGCTCCACCTCATCGCAATGACTTCGATAGACCGCTATATCAGCAGAGGGCGGAATATACACTGTACCCAACACCATTTTAAAACCACTAAAAGACACTAAGATAAAAACTTGTTCAACATCTGAGTTGATCGTTTTGAGCTTGCGGGAATTGAGATTTCTATTCACTGAGATCAGCACTCCACCACCTCTCACTTTAGTGCTATTGAGTTCATTTTGGTCCAGGCGGTATGTAGTGTAAGAGAAGAGCCCCAGTTCAGCAGTGTGGATATTTGGGTGAAGCCAAGTCTCCGTAAAAATGAGAATGTCGTATGCTAGGGTTGGTACTATTGAGGAAAACTCACTCACTTTAGTACAAACACCTCTCAGATTTTGATACAAGCAGTTTAATTTATGTCTCTGTAGTTTTTTGGTGTGCTTGAAACAATTTTTGGTGACGAGTTTATATACTTTATGGTTAAATTAACCTCTCCCTTCTTTTTCCTCTCCTCCAACTCAGTCCTTAACTCCATCAATTGTTTCCTCTGTTGATATGTTTGATCTGGTTTCAATTTTATTCCATTGGGTATAATACGTTTGAAGTTTAATAGTTTTTTCACTGTTATCGGGTCTCTAAATTCAACCTTAACTGGACGACATGAATCAGTTTTTCTAATTCCCAGTCTATAAACTTTCACAATATCCGATGTTGCTGAAGAATCGATAAGATTTATAGTGTTTTTAGTTGAATCATCATCCTCTTTAATACCTTCAATTGTGTTAGAAGTACCTTCTGGTAAGTTGTAAATTATAACGTTTTTAGACCTCTCCTTTCGATCTTCCAGCTCAGCAATGGCCTCATACATGTCAGAAGGATTCGATTTGGGTATTGATTTGGGAGGATTATTAACAATTTGTTTGTACGCCTGTACTTCTCCTTCCAGGCTACCCATCCTCACAGCCATTTGGCTGATGGTACCCGAAAGGTCGGTAAGCTTTGGTGTGAGCTTTGCTATGTGGTCTTTGCTAAATTTATTGTTGGTATCATTAATAATCGAGTTTAAATTCATTAGTATGTTTTTTGCTTCAGTAATAAATTCCATAGCAGTCATTTTATGTCTTCTTACCGATTATTTAGACAAAAAATACACAGTAATCTTTGTGACCACCCTATACTCAGATTTATAGGTGCTTGGACGATGACTATTCAATAGGACTATGTAAATATGTTAATAATAAAGACTTTAGCCAGTTCCACAGTACCGTTATCAAATAATAGCATAAGTCCCATTAGTTAACACTTCGATTATACTTTCACACACTTTTGTCACCAAAATAATTACGATTACAGCATATAAATATTAAAAATAGCCGGAGCAGGTTTTGTACGTATTGATTTAATGTATTGTATTGTTGTATTGATTTATTATATTGTTATATTATTTTGGATATTGTTGTATTATTTTGGATATCTTTTATGTTTTTTTACGATGTTTTAAATCTCCATGCACTATTTTATTTGTAGTACTCTTTTGTCTACCATCTATTATCTACCTGTAACTAACAAAGATGTATTAACATATTATTCACGTTAACAAGTAGACAATTGTATGCTTGCAATCACATATGCTGTATTTATACCTAATTAAAAAACTCAAATGAACATGAGCCCTGCAAACCTTACCGGCATTTCCTGAAACAAAAGTGAAAGTGGCAAAATTTAATATTTTTACACAATGGGTAAACAGCTTCTTACCAACCACTTAGTCAAGGAACAATGAAATGTAGATTTAAATCAGGAATTAAAAGTCTAGCCACCTACATTACAGATCCACTTCCATTACTTTCGGTCTTTTCATACTTCTTTCATCACATTCAGAGTCATAATCTTGTTCATGCACGCCCTCTATTTTTTATGAGTCTGAATAGGGTATTATTTTATTGCCAAACTGGTATTTGAAATACCGGCTCTCCCATCCCTATATACGGGACTGCAATGAGCAAGATTCGTCCCGCGAGGAATGAAAATGCATTTACCGCCGAGCTTAAGCGCAAATGTCGTCCCTGTGACGTCAGAGCGCCGCGTAGAAGCGTGGCCAACTTCACGGCGCATGCAATTAAATGCCAACCTCAAGACGACAACATTAAAAAATTGCGCTATTATCAATCTCATTGTATTTCTTTATGTAAGTTAACAGTTTTTTGAGCAAAAATCAACAGAGTAACTTATTTATGCAGCACACACGACGATCTGCACCATACATTTTAGTACAAATTGTTGTTTATCATGCGACATATTTAGAGGTTCATACTTTTATTTCAAAAATCCTTATCTTAGTGCTGAAACCAATTTCTTTTAAACGTAATTTTTTTTTTATTAGAGTCCGACAGGTATAAAGGTATAAAGGACAGGTGGTCGCGGATTACCGAAAACGTCGGATAATAAAAAATGCCTTTCCTGTGTTGTATTGGATCGAGAGATGTCATCATTTTTTATACAGGTATACACGGCTTTAAATGGGTTTAGATGACAGCTAAAGAAGAACACTAATATGAAACTATGATCTTCAAATTCCTAAAATCAAGGGGAATTCTTTTGTTTTTCTTCAATACAATACTTCTTAAACATTGAACTATCAAAGTGACATTTTAAAAATCATTCAATACTTGTGAGAATATAAAAGCACACAATGAAGTGTACAAAATGTTGTTAATTTTGGTTTATTAGATATGTTAACATATATTTGCAGCTTAGGTTATTTCCTTTATTATATTACACCAGGCCGTCGTCATTCGCTTTGAGTTTCGATTTTCAAAATTAATGCCATCACAGCAGATGAAATACATTCGCGATGTATGGAAAATCAAATTTTGTATACGTGCTGCAAAATTGTACTATTCGCGTACGTGTTTGAATTCCATACTAAAATACACTTATAAACCCTTATAGACCCTTTTGTTTTTATATCGAAATACGTATGAAACTATATTGACATCTAGCGGCAAAATTAGAAAGTTGTTTCATATTTTCTTTTATTTGATTCAAAATTAAAAGAAAACAAACGAAATAAAAATGGATTTAAATCTGTAATCTAAGTTGCAAAGATATATTACATTTGAGATTCATATTACATGCATTCCTACAAGCAGACATTTGTAAGTTCGCGCTTACACATAATGCATGTTGACTTACAACATAAAAACCCAATCTCAAATGAACATAAGCCCTGCAACTCTTGTCAACCTTCCCTGAAACAAAGGTAAAATTTGCAATGTGAACCATTTTTTAAAGTATGGGTGGTCAGCCTCATACCAACATATAAGTCAAGGAAATTATTTTGTGTATTTCTTTACGTAATCTAAGTCGCAAAGATACATGCCATTTGAGATTCATATTTAATGCATTCCCACAAGCTGACAGGTAAAAGTTCGCGCTTACAAATGCTCCATGTGGACTTACATCATAAAAACCTAATCTCAAATGAACATAAGCCCTGCAACTCTTGCCGACTTTTCCTCAAACAGAGATAAAATTTGCATGGTGAACCATTTCTTGCAGTATGGGTGGTCAGCCACATACTAACCTATAAGTCAAGGAAATTATTTTGTTAAGTTCTATAATCTAAGTTGCAAAGATACATACCATTTGAGATTCATATTAAATGCATTTCCACAAAAAGACATTTGTAAGTCCGCGCTTACACATAATGCATGATGACTTACAACATAAAAACCCAATCTCAAATGAACATAAGCCCTGCAACTCTTGCCAACCTTCCCTGAAATACAGCTGAAATCTGCAAAGTGAACCATTTTTTAAAGTATGGGTGGTCGATTTTCTTTTACTAAGATTGCATGTTTTTATTTTACATGTTTTCCGAATTTTAACGCGAGGAAACTATGCGCAATATACACATTCTCCGAATGTTAAGGGGTTGGGCTGCGTAGCAGCCAGGGGCAACGCCGCTAGTATTATAGATTGGCTGTAGTACAGATGCATTATTAAGGTCCATACAATTTTGGCCTATGATTTGAAAAAAAATCTCGTTTGACTACCGAGTACGTCGGATTATCGAGGAACAGTTTTATTTGCCTTAGCATGTACTCGTCGAACTAAACTGTATGGTTTGTATACAATTGCATATCTAAAAACTTAGTTTTATATTTATACAACCCATTAACTTATCCTTCCACCTTACTTCTTGATAAAGCAGTAAAAAGTTACATTATAGGATGCAACAGGTAAAAGTTGTCCACAAAGATGTTTTTACTAAGCTCGGATTATGTACTTTATTCACTATTTTATAACCACATTATAAGCATTTAATAAAATATGCCTTGTGAGCTATTAAATCTTCAATTCATTTTTAAGCGCATTGCTGGAAGGATTTTTACATTGTTTTACAGTCAGTTCTTAACCCCTAGTACACAATATTGCGTGAATTCGTGTTACTAAAACAAAAATATGGGCATGCGTCTCCTTCGGGAACAATGCAGTAAAAAGTGCTCAGTTGCGTTTTACGCCATCTGTTGCTGAATTACTAAATGCCACTTCATGCACCTACAACCTTCGATCAAGAATAACAAGATTTTTTCTTAAAATCATCAGTTCATTCTTTATCGTCGACTACGTTGGCTACGACGCCAGCGAAACGTCGAAAATAATGTGAGTTCCCTTTTAACGGTTAATCAAATATTCTTCAATAGTAAGTATTTTTATTTGTAAGACAAAACCTGAAAAACTACTTTGCCAATAAATTGTTGTGGTTTGCTTTGACCCGCATAGTACTGACTAAATGCTGTAAACTGAAAAATATCCCTGATTATGGGGAATCCAATTTTTTATTTACTATGATGTCACATAACGGAGGGACATTTTAAATATTAGAATATAATTCCCTACAAAATGTCTAAGAGCTCGCATCCGTATATTAATCGGAAGTTGTCGGGGTTATAGCCGCGTGGGCCAAGAGGGCTGATCTTTCTAGCGTGTTTCGAATGGAACAACGTTGGTTCGATCCCCGCTTGGGTCACTTGACTTTAACTTTGACCCTGGTTCAACAGATGTAATTGGGTAATTATTATTTAATAATTCATTAATAATTAACAATAATGAATTATTAAATGATGATATTAATACCTGTTTCTGGCCAGGTAGAATAGGTTGGTGAATTGCATTCCTCTTCACAAATCTATTTTTTAAAAAAAAAAAAAAAAAAAAAAAAAAAAAAAAAAAAGTTCCAGTGGCAGAACATTAAGTATGAAACTATTCACACTTATCGGAAACCGATTTTGTCCGAAATGTTCTGCCACTGGAACCTCCTATTTATATACAGATCCGACACCCGACAAGTGGGAACGAGCTCTAACGAACGTTATTCTAATTTTAAATAATCAGAATTTTCCAAGAAATACATCTCATGAAATGAGAGTTGTTTTTACTTTAAGAGGAGTGCACTCGCGTATCAAGTCACCGCAGTTTTACGATGTTATAAAGGAAGAGCTGCGGTCCGTGTAAGTTTTATATTAAAATCAATAAATCAGAGCTACCGAACTATAATAAATATATTCCGCCGCAACACCCTCGCGCTCTGAAGCCAAAACAATCTCCTTATGAGATAGTGATAGCCAACGTCACAGCTCACAACAGCAATAAACAGTCTTCTGCTTTTTGTTTTATACAGGTCCGATAGCTGGGTGCCTACGATACATCCCCACAAAAGGTGTCAGAAGTCATTTTCCATTTCGATATTTACTTCAAACCTTTAATAAAATATTGGCAAGGTTTATCCAGCCTTCATAATAAATGAGATTCAGCCTCCTCGGGAGTTGGGAAGAACGTTCTTCATAAAAATTGTTTAGCCTGAGGCCGGCCTCCTTACCTGTGAAAATAAATAAGTTCCACAAGCCATATACGATCGCTTTGGAAACAATTTGGCAAGAAGTTTCTATACATGTGCGGGTTAGTTATCTTTTTTACGTTTTATACGAAGCATTTTATTTTTTGTGTGGTAGCATAGTGGTAGAACGCTTGCGTTACATTTAGGAAGTCTTCCAGCTGAGCTTTGACCTGCAGGCATCTCATTAGCTACGATGTGCGCGAGTCTTTCATGACTCATATGAGACATGATCTCTTCATAATTACCTCCTGGATCTTCTTCATTTCACTCTTTCTCCTATTTCACTTTTGTTACTGTCACCCCTATTTCAGGGAAAATTGGCAAGTGTAACAAAGTTTATGTACATTTGTGCTTTGCATTTCTATTTTGTAAGTACGCATACAGCATGGAAAAGTGAGACTTATATGTGGTGCTTCTGAGAGTGCATTAAATATGAATTATAAATATTCATACATTCTTGTAACTCAGACTATAAAAACAATTTCAATCGATCAACATATAATATGTGTGTGTCGTTATTCCAATGGTTGTCTTTAGCTTCCTGTGACCTCTAGTTCTTTATTTTTCCTTTGCAGCCTCTTGGAAAGGCTGCAGAGGAAGTTGCTCGATGGAACTGAAGGTACTTCCGCCGTGAGAAAGATAGGGAGACAGAGAGATGGGAAGAGAGAAAGATAGGAAGGCGGGGAAGGGAAAGACTTGGCAAGGACCCTGCATAAGAATGCATTACACTTGAAAACGTGCTGTGAACTAAATTATACCAAACATTTTAAAAACAAGAATATTTTATAAATTTCATGAAATTTCAAGCATCCTCCTCTTGTCTCTTTCTTCTTATTTTTTCTGTTTTATTTCACAAAACAAAACTTAGCATCGGCTCGTAAATCTTGAGAATCTCTGGAACCTGCAGAGAGAGAAACCGAGAAGGGCATCCATGAAGAGAGTGATGAATGTCGAGGAGGCGAAAGAAGGTGCTTGGACAAAATAAACTGGAGAATCATCTGAGGTGGTAATTCCTACTACAAGCGGAATAGCTGTTGGTAACAATAAAAGTACAAAGAGGTCTTCGAGCTGGGCGTTGAACAATTGACATATCATTAGCTGCTATGTGCGCGAGTCTTTCTATGCTCATTTTGAAGACAAAATTTCTTAAAAATCTCCTCTTCATTTACTCCTCCTAACTGTGTCCTCTGCTTCACAGGCTTTACGTATGTACAAATTACAGATGTGATGTCGTAAATGTCTGCCTGTGATCGTTTTGAGAATTCTCATTTCGGATGTTCTGGGTGGTCCTTTGGTTCTCCATGTGTCCGATCTAGCTTCTGCTTACAAAGTCAAAAATTATATAATTGGGATCCTAGGTTTAACCTTAACGGATTATTTACAGTTTTGTGTCAAAAATCATCAATATTATGTTTTTTTAAAGAGAATAAGTTGCATTACGAAAATATTGCCTACGCTCAAGGCGCAAAATATCCTGTAAGCCTATCGTCTGATACATAGGCAATTATTATTATAACGTAAAAAAATACATTAGGAACTGGTTTTAAGCTTAACAAATTATGTGTAGGGTTCTGTCATACAACCATCGATTTTATATTTTTTAAGATAATAAGTTGCATTACTAAAATATTTCCTATGCTCTAAACCAGCGGTTCCCAAAGTAGTGGTCCGCGAACCACTAGTGGTCCGCGAGAAAATTTCGCTGGTCCGCAGAAAAATGTGGAATATCTATACTTACTACAATTACAATTTTTGTTTATTTTGTTTTTTTTATTATGGTTAGGTTTAAGTTAGAATTACGGTCGTTTGACATTTTGACAATTATATATTTTTTATTATGGTTTATTAATAAAGCTTTCATAACTTGGTAACTATTAATAGTTTCATTTTATTAACTAGGTACATTTTATGTGTTCTTTGATCACAATTTTTTTTATAAATATATTTAACACTTAAAAAATCCTATTAGTGGTCCGTGGGATTTAAATTATGAATTAACTGGTCCGTGAGGTCAAAAAGTTTGGCGACCGCTGCTCTAGACGCAAAATACCTGTAAGCCTGCGCCTGATACATATGCAATTCTCTGTTATTTTAATTTTGTATGGTTTGTGTTTTAAGATTGTGAAAATTCGTATTGATTAAATTCTATTAAACATTACAGAATTTAATTTCTGTGTTCGTTCTGTTCGTTCAATACTCATTGCAAACATTTGTACGCGTCAAGCTTATATTCCACTTTATTTCCAAAATTCTCTGGAAATACATGAATACCAAAGTTCTAAGGCATGCTTAAGATGACAAAGAGATTAACTACCACATTATATAATTGATGTTGATGGGAAATATTGAAGGAACACAAAAAAACATAACGGGTTGGACCCGCAACTGAAGTGTGGAAGAGCTGTTTTGAACGGCGCAAAATAGGAACAGCGTACCTCCAGTGCATGTTTGGCTCATTTACCACTTGATTCAAAGATGACCTTCCAATTAAATTGTCTTAAGAATCACACTCTACACAATCTAAGCTAAGAAAAAAACGTAAAAAACGATAGGATGAGAGTTGTTCTAAATATTTTTGAAATCGATTTCCAGTTTTCATAAGACACATTGGTCAAGTACACCTACAAACATTGCTCTTGTGAAATTACCTCTGATGGGCATAAGCCAAACAAGAAATAGAGGGACGGCAGGCTCGCCAATTGTTCACGCCCTAAGCTCGCTAGCCCTTTTCCAGTCCGTCGCTTCATCTCAGTTGCGATTTCCAGAATACGACGAGAAAATAAAGGCATATTTCGTGTAATTCCTTTTTTAATACCGTTGTAAAAACTTGTTCATCTGACTTCAATGTGCCGTTAATCTTTTATTCAAATTGAGCTTCTGATCTCTCTGTCTGCTTTAATATGTATGTTATGTGTGCTCGACTCCCATCCTCTGTTCTCGCCTTACTGTCTACCGGTAACCGGTCTATTGGAAATTCCACAGAAAGTTCTTGAGAATCAAACGTACAATCTTTCACAATGAATTTCAGCCATAGCGTTCCCATATAATGTACGCAAACTTTAACGCTCTCTAGAGGCGCTGTTTTAATTTAAATACATTTTTTGAAGACTATTAATTTTGAGTACAATGTATAATCACTAGATAAAGTCATGGATCAGGATAGACGTCTGAAAACGCATTAGGAATTCTATTCTTTATTGTATTGATAATTTAAAATTATTTATTTGGTGTACGCTGTTTGATTTGATATGAGCTTTAAATGTTAATATATCTTTACAACTTAGATTAGAGATAGATACCTCAAGAGCCCTCTGCGAGCTTGATCTATAATCTTATTTGTAATGTTACAGAAACATTTGAGATTCAAGTAATGTGGAAGTTCCCGCTTACTCGTGCTGCATGAGTACTAACAAAATTAAAATCCAAATCTTAAGTGAACATAGTATTTTTTTTTTAATTGGCTGATTTATTTGGTGGGCGCTGTTTTAGTGTGAATCACACCTCAAGGGCCCTCTGCGAGTTTGTTCATCGCTGTGGAAAGCGCCAATTCTCAAGCAAGACCCAGTTGGTGCAAAACTGGATAGACCTTTGGTGACCGGTCTTTGGTAAAAACAGATCAACCCAGTGAAGAGCAAATTTGAAAAATTCACTATTTGTTTGTACTCCGTCGGAATTCGAACCTTCTACCTTCCAATCACGAGTCCGAAGTGTTAAACACTAGACTACGGACCGGTTGATATTTTATGTCTGTTTTTTTACTTGTGATGCTGATATCTTGTGTCTCTTTTTTTATTGTATAATATATCAGTGGCGAAGGGTGCCATACAAGCCGATTCCCATCGGTTTCCCGTTTAAAATGAGGCAAGAATGATAAAAAAAGTAGACTGCATGGTTTCAATGGGGAAAAAATACGTGTTGTTTCTTTGGTTTTAAATGTTTTTTTTTTACTTTGTGCCTATATTTTTTAACCACTTTGTTACATAATTTTAAAAGGGAAGCCGATGGGAACCGACTTGTATGGCACCCTTCGCCAATGATACCTATCATGTTTCATGGCACGTGCGTACAGGAAGAAACCGGCATACGCTGCAATGTCTTTTATATGAATTGGTGGGTTTTCAATTTTTGAAAATAAGTCAATGTAATGTAAACATTGTTATGTCTTTATTTGTTTTTTCAATATTTTGTACATCTTTGTTTGAAAACGGTAGAAAAGAATAATTCAAACGCCATAAAATTGACCAAATTACACAGTACCAATAATTGGATCGTCTTTTAGATTGGAAAACTTTGCACACTCGTTTGTGCGAGTTCGATTTACATTTCAAACACACGCAAGTACTTACGTTGAATGGTAATCGTCCCATTTTATTTTGCAACAATTTTTTCTCATTCTTTTATCAATTCTACAGATTTAGTCCCAACATTTTGTATTTTCAAAAATCTACAACATAAATTAATATACAAATATAAAGCTCCGCCGCGTGCATAGGGTATTAGCCAATACATTTCAGAATAAATATTTCCTTCCATTCCTTTAAAATAACTCATTTGAATTTGACTGAAGTGCTAATGATGGCTTCAATCGAACTGAAATTTTTAAATTTTAAATCTCAATATCAAGCGGAAATGCGTTTATTACCATAGATTTCCTACCTATTAAGCACATGTGTCTGTGTGGGATGTACGTCCCTGATCAAGCTGACGTGTTGGTGAGTTTTAATCTATCTTTAATGAAAGTTGCAAAGATTTATTGACATTTAAGGCTTCTACTCAATGCATGGCCACATGCAGACTCGTGTAAGTTCACGTTTACACATGCGGCATGTGTACTTACAAAACAAATCAAACCTCACATGAACATAACCCTTGCAACTTCCGAAACCCCCTTAAACGAAGTGTCATTGGAAAAAAAATTTATAGTATGGGGGGTCAGCCTCATACCAACCTATTAGACTTTAAATAATAAGGCCTGAAATGACTGGGCTATGAATGAGTTCAGTGTAAACGAGAAACGTGAGTGAAAATACAAAAGAGTAAAATGAGATGGCCATGTTAAAAGAATGGATGATGAACAATTGACTAAAAGAGTTTATAGAAATAATTTCAAAGGTAAACATCAAAAGGAGAAGACCAAGGAAATAATGGATTGATCAAATAAGCGAGATTGCAAATGACTAAAATCTGCAGAGTGAAAAAAAGAGAAGAGCATGCACGAAAAGAGTAATGAATGTCGAAGAGGTTAAAGAAGTATGCAATGAAAATGACGGCTGGACAAGATAATATTTTGTATGAAATTCACGTCAAGAGCTCTTTTACACGCTTTGCCGGTAGTTTTATTTTCGGCTTGAAATAAACCCGAAATGGGAAATTATTTCTGACCTTTGGTGGGATCGAACCTTAGCCCCATGTTATGGAACGCAATAATTCTATCATCTGAGCTATCCACCGTATTATACACTATGTTTTGATATCAAATCTAAAGCGTTACCTACAATACTTGAGACTGCTTATATAAACAAAGACCTTGTAACTTATGCCACTTTGTTTTCTGGAACAGAAAAGGATGATTTGATGTTTTAAGCTTGCAATGATAGCATGTTCTAGATGTATATTTCATCCCATTTTTCTTTATCTTCAATTGCAAATACTCACTTCTTATCCCGCACATTCTAGATTCATCTCCCAGAACATCGTTCCGCCAGTGCATTAAAATTCAGTTTTCATCTCAAATACCACAATACTACAACTCACATAAACCACAAGGCTTATGTTCGCAATAGATGGTCGCTTATAAGTGTCATTTCTGCATTTACACTCATAAAATAGATATTGTTCAGAGGTATCTATGAGGGCTCTCCATTTCACTTAACGGAATGCAAAATTGAGTACTTTTCTATCAAGTTGCCATTGGTAATATAGCTAATAAAAATGCAAGTTGTGCCCAAAAAAAATATATTAATTTGACTTTGATTCAGTGGCATTAATTTATTACCACGTTGTATTTATATATTTTTTTCATAATAACATAAGATGGTGGCTGAAAAAAATCCCATAATTTTTGTTTTGCATCTCTTTCATTTCTGACACCCTTTTGTGATTAACTGACGCCTTTTTGTGGCACTGTCACTCCACAAATTTTGATGAACACATCAGTCTTGAAGTGACGGCTGTCGGTAATATCTAGTGGTTAGGATTGAATCCTAGCCCACTGGTATGGAACGCAAGCATTCTACCATCTGACCCATCAATTGGACAACAAAAAGAGCATGAAACCGTTCCTCTTGTCCGTCACATCTGTATGTGTCAGAAGGACTCTCATACTATCTATCTACAAAGATTTATATTTGTACAAAGGATGGAAGGCCTTGTAAGACGCACAAAAATGGCATGCATGTATAATCGTACATAGAAGGTACATAGAAGAGCAATATTTCATTTGTCTTATTCTCCATACATTGAACGTTATGTCTACTACACAGATTTGGCCACATATGAAACTCCACAACATGCCGTGACATGATAAATTGGCCAACAGTTTAAATAACAATTTGTTATACTGTTGAGTGCGCTTTTATTTACCATGGAATAGAGGAATTGTGTTTGTGAAGAATTTGAAAAATACACAAACTGTAACTGAAGATTATTTTTTAAAATAAAAATGAACCTTATCTCTCCATCCACTCCCTTTTACTCTACAAATCTGTGATGTATGTTTTACATTCATATTTTTAGTCCGTTTTTTTTTCTTTTTGGCAACATTGCACTACAACTTAGATAAAGAGGTAGATCAGTCGATAGAGAATTCCCATCTAAGCAGCACACATTTTATTAGGCTATGACTAAACAATAAGAGGAAAAAGGACGTGCACTAGAAAGCAGTGACGACAACAACGAGAAAATATGAGATTCACAGATATCACAGAGGATCACTCTTTCCTAGACCTTTTCCAACCCTCATTTCTAGGTTCTGTGATTACATTGGGTGGATTTCGTTAACAGTTCACTAACCATGCAAAACTTTTTGTATTTTTTATACGCACACCTTACTTTTAATGAATTCGAAATTGGCTTCATCATTTTAAAGTGTGTGTTTTCTCTTACTACTTTCTACTCTTTACAAAGATTGGCAATAATCGTTTTTTTTAGATTCTGCAGCTCTAAAAAGAGATTTGATGTTTTTATTACACCATTGTTTTGCACATTACACATTTTTTTGTATAGATTTCTTTTTAAGGTTTTGTTGTTTTTTTTTTTTACTTAAATGTTATTTATTGCTCGTATTCCTTGACTTATAGGTTGGTATGAGGCTGACCACCCATACTGCACAAAATGGTTCACTTTGCCAATGTCACCCCTGTTTCAGGGAATGTCGGCAAGAGTTGCAGGGCTTATGTTCATTTGAGGTTTGGATTTTATTTGTAAGTACACAATCAGCATTTGTAAGCGCGAACTACACGTGTTTGTTTGTGGGCATACATCTGAGAGCTTTGAATGAATATATCCTTGCAACTTAGATTATGGATTATAGATTGTCACAGATTTTTCAGCCATGATGTCCTTCGGCGTCGTTGAGATCTTTTCCTTTCAATCTTTCCTCGGATGATTAGATGGAGAAGGCGGTATTTTTCATTCCTCGCGTAAATAATACATCACCTTTCTATGTTTAATTGTTGGCAGATATTCTTTCTTGGTATTCATGCGTCGGACGACTTCCTCGTAGGTGATTTGATCACGCCATGAGATCCGAAAGTGTCTGCTGAGCTTTAACGTTCGACACTCTCAGAGGAATCCAAGCTTAGTCCTCTCATGACTAATCTTTCATTATTCTACGTAGTTCAAATGTTAATTAAATAATATTTGAGTTTGGCAGCATCTAAGGGTGGGATTTATAGTTTAAGTTTTCGGAGGTCGATCCTCCGTATTTCATGTCATCTAAGGTCTAGTGGACCCTGTAAGGGGAGTGTGGAAGTAAGGTCAAATGCTTTAATAAGAATATGAGCTGGCCTGGATTAAGAACGGTTCTAGCAGTGTGACCACATCAGGGCCGTCGCGTCCCTGGATGAATGAAGAATCACAAAATAATAAACAAAACATTTGAAAACAGTTTTCATTTGTCATGGAACCAGATTTTCTTAGAGCAACTGGGTTTTACTCGTTAATGAGGTCCGTACATGAATTAGCATAAACAAAATTGTGTCGTCACCCGGACGGGTTGCTAGGGAAAGGCATACAAATAGTGTGTTATATTTTGTATGGTTTGTGTATTAACATTGGGAAAATTCATCTTTGATCTTTACTTTATTTTATTTAACTAAAACGACTGATAGGTTGGTATGCGGCTGACCACCCATACTGTAAAAAATGGTTCACTTTGCCAATGTCACCCCTGCTTCAGGGAAGGTCGGCAAGAGTTGCAGGGCTTATGTTCATTTGAGATTGGGTTTTTTATATTGTAGGTCCACATGCAGCATGTGTAAGCGCGAAATTATGCATGTCTGCTTGTGGGAATGCATTTAATATGAATCTCAAATGATACATATCTTTGCAGCTTAGATTTAGATTTAGAAAACAATTCTACTTTTTTATTTTCATTAAATTTATTAGTAAACACAAACGTTTTCCATCTCGCGAGGTGCGGTCATTCCGCTAGGAGTGGCCAGAGAGCCTCTGCAGATTTACCTCCGTTTTTTATATCCTTGCATATCTCTTTCAATTCATTCATATCCACAAACTTTTTATACATTTCCTTCTTTTACGCTGATCCAGCCATATGTACCAGGCCCTTGCCTCGTTGTTCAACGTTGCAAATCATTAATTCAAAAAATAAACTAAAAATCGTGGAATTTATGCACATTCGATAAATTGGTCTTTATTTTCACTGCAATGAGTCCCTAGTTAGTATTCCGCTAGCGGTGTTTGGTTGTACCACAGAAGCGTCCGAGTAGCGCGCTCATGGTAGAGGGTACGAGACCGCTAAATGCGTTCTTAATTGAACTATAAATCCCAGTAGAGGGGGCGGCATGGAAGAGGAGGAGGTCCACACCCAGGAAGAGAAACGCCTTGAAGATGATGCGGGGAATGCTCGATGATGGCGCTCATTTACACTCTGATGAAAATCGCGAAAAAACGGAAGAAAGTTTTTGAGAATTTTTTCCCTGTTTCTCCTTTTTCTTGATTAAAGACTCTTACCGCAACCTTAGGGATACATCTTCAAAAGTGCATTGCCGAGTTATTCCTGGAAAGTCGCATGTGGAACCTGTTTATTTTTACAAGTAAGCAAGCTGACTTTACCTCCAATCACTTTCCTCGTACTCAGGGTTTTCTAGTTTTTTTATTTTAGGTTTGAAATAAACATTTCATTTCTAACACCCGCAGTGGGGATCGAATCTTAGCCCTCTGGCGTGGAATGCGAGTATTCTGCCAACTCAGCTGTCGACCGGACGAAAAATTTCAGATTTTACCGTCCGCGCTGCTGGGAAATTGTAAATAGAGTTTTAAATTTGTTCAGCATCAAACTGCACAGGACCCATTCTGGAAAGACTTTGCATGTTTTCTAAAAAATATATATAATCTGTTTAGTGGCTTAGGAATCAACACGAAATATAAATACATCTCTACATTCATTCAATTTTATAATATTTAGATAGAAAGTTAAGTCAAAGGTATAGAAAGCTTAAGGATTGAGTTGTAATGATCTTTGGCAGCCTAGGTCAGGAGTGACATGGAAAAGGAGGGGCAGCATATGAAGCCATTAACCTCCACGTGGTGGGAGACGTTAATTGCAGTGGACGGAGAAGTGATCCTCCCTATGTTCCATCAAACTGAATGGGGAATTATTCTGAATTCAGAAATTGCAAAAAACATGGCAGTGTCTGAAGGGAAATAACCTGGGGGTATGAAAACACAGACTGGATAAAGAATAAAAGTTTTTTTTTTACACAACAGTTTACCCTAATTACGGTGCCCCCGTACAGCTATCAACACGCTGGGAAGAACTCTTTTGCTAGATTTGTAAATCTTATTAACTTACTCTTGAAACTTTCTATATTAGACCTCTTTAAGAACTTCATACTCCGGGTCACAGTGCGGCTTTTCGGTACATGAAATAAGTCATGTCTTCGCCCTCGGGTGTCGTCTTCAGACACATGCAACCTGTAGCTTTCCAACAGAGTGGGACTGTTTATTAAGCTGTTCATGACTTTATGAAAGAGCACCATAAGAGGCACGTTATGCGTGATTTCCAGGCTAAATTACTTTGAGGACACAAAGTTCCACCGGTTTTGCAAGAAAACCGTTTGCATCATCAGGTAGCCTAATTAATGCCATACTTAAAAAAAATACTGTCTTTCTTAGGCCTGTATTTTTGTTCGTGTATTTTCATATAATAAAAACCTCATATAAAAAGTCTTCATTCAAAGTTTTTTGACAGTTTGCCAGTAATTTTTCGCGCGCAATGCTGTGTTTTGGCGCGACATCTGACAGTTCCTTGAACCGCCGCGCCGTCTCCAACTTTCTTGTCATTACAAAGTCTGACCATTAATTATTCAATACAATTCCTCAGACCTCTTTGTTTATTTTGGACACACCAAAACTGACATTGTCGGAAAACAAATTAGCATATATATTAATTTACCCTTTCTTTCTTAATCATAGTTCATTATTTTAATTTTCTTTATTTTACTTTTTTGTCTTCCTTTCATAAAACATCTGTCAGCGCTATACCCAAGCGTATCAATCGCAGCTAGCGTGATTGAAATAAAGCAAGGCTGGTTCGATTCCCTTCAGCCTCTTAACAATAAATTTGACCCTACTTCAACATATGTCATTGGGTGAATATTAACTAATAAATAAATGCAATGCATAATAAATTGATAATGAAAATCCCTCTTTCTGGCCAGAAAAAATAGGTTGGTAAATTGCATTCCTCTAAACAACTTTATTTAAAAGCGTGTAAGTTCACATTCATACATATTGTATAAACACTCACAAAATAAAAAGCCAGTCTTGAAAATAAGCCCTACAACTCTTGTCAATCTTCTCTTAAACAGTGGCAAAGTGAACTTATCCAAACCTTCTAGTCAAGGACAAAGATAAAAAAAATGATTTTGACTAAATGCAGTTAACAATGCCTTATTTCGCAACAAATTTTCTTCTAAGAGAACTGTGAAACCCCTGAAAACGTTGATACGTATAGACCAAGTGGGGAAACACATCCAATAAAATGTATATTTACAAATGTGCGGAGTCTGGAACGCACGGGGTCGACACGGATCATTCGTTAACCCTTTGCACGCGATTTCTTTCTTTCCAGCCATCATGAGGGGATTACTAACGTGAACTGCTTTGTGCAAATAACTCAGTCAGACAATTCTGGAACGGAGTAAAAGGGAAGAACAAAAAGTTTCAATCTTTGAATAGTTGACGAAACACTGAACCTCAATTTGATATAATAGTTGAGTAGACAAGGCGATAGCTTTGTTGGCTACTAAACTATACATATAGTGTAACTTCTTGCCGTGTTTTTGCCGAAGGGTTTGCATGTGGCAAGTGGAAGTGAATTTTTACAGGTAAACGGGCCGGCCTTAAACTAATCACTTCAGTTGTAGTGGGAGTTTCCCAGCTCTCGACGTGGCTCGTACTCATTTCTTGTTAAGGCTGAGTACACCTTACCTGTACTTTATTTTGGGTTTAAATAAACACCAAAACGGGAAACCCTCAGTGAGATTCGAACCCGAGCTGTTGGCATGGAATGCAAGCACTCTACCAACTGAGCTATCGACCGGACTGACGCTGAGAAAAAAATAATGTTATTGTGGAATTATGAATTATTCATGATTGTGTTGCTGCAACATTGCCAAAGAAATAAATTAAAAAAAAAATTAAACTTCACAAAATAGTGTAGTACAGTGCAGCCTCGTCACGAGGTCATCCAATCTACAATCTACAATCTAAGCTGCAAGGATATATTCATTTAAAGCTCCCAGATGCATGCCCACAAACAAACACGTGTAGTTCGCGCTTACAAATGCTGATTGTGTACTTACAAATAAAATCCAAACCCAAATGAACATAAGCCCTGCAACTCCTGCCGACATTCCCTGAAACAGGGGTGACATTGGCAAAGTGAACCATTTTTTACAGTATGGGTGGTCAGCCTCATACCAACCTATAAGTCAAGGTCATCAATTAACTAAAACAGTTTTTTTACCGAATGGTTTGGAAATTAAAACGGCATATTTAGTTTATTCGTTGTATTTTCTTTATGTATTTTTGTACAAACGTAATATCCGAGGTTAATGCCAAGATAAGTCGCTCAATCAAATTTTGACCGAATTTTCAGAAAATCACTGAATTGCCTTCATAGTGAATGGTGTGAGCTTTGATGTCGGTCGGATTACAAACAAAAACCATTTCAGCCTTGTTGAGTAAGTCTGACTCCCTTACCTGTTGAAAAGATGATTCAGCATTTGTAGTAAAACACGCGGAGCTCCGATAGTTACTGATATAAAAAATAAACAACTTTATTTTTTGTTATACCTCAGCTCCATATAAAAAGCAAGTCCCCGCATCTCTTGAGTGTTTATCCATCGTAATCCCCGCCAGGCCTAAGTGGCGGCGCGTGATCCAGGACCGTGAACACTTCTCACACTCCTCTACTCTTTCTGCTCCTTCTTCCCATCCTACTCCCTCTACTCTCCTACTCTTTCTACCATCCTACTCATTCCTCCCATTCTACGCTTTCTACACACCTTATTACCACGACTCCTACTACCACTCCTTTTCTCCTACTCATTCTACTCTTAGATGTATGAGGTATGGAAAACTTCAGTACAGAGACGATGGTTACAAATTTACAGAAATACTTGCCCTTACTCTAGTTTGGAAAGGTTGTGGGTTCGATTCATGGCAGCCCAAAAAAAATGGATAAATTTTCGATCATTGCTCCGAATTGTAGGCTGACACCTGGCGACCACGGTAAAAGCCATTTTTGTTAATTAGCGGAGACACCAACCATCATGATTGTGGTGCTTATTATAAGAATAGATTTTTGTCAGTAGCTTTGTAAAAAAGAATAAAAACGAATGTTTTTCATGTATTGTGTACTTGTAAAACGTAAAACGCTCTGACAAGCGACAATCAAACTTGACGAGGGTTTTTGAGGTATGATTCATACAAAATATTGCTCAACTTTTAGTAGAAGCAGAAGAATTTATGAGCTATTTTGGAAAACTAAAACTTTTTTTTGTGCTACACTGGAATTCGAGTCCACGACTTTCCGATTACAAGTCCGAAGCGTAAAACACTAGACTACAGATATATCTACCTCCCTCCTGTCTTACCACTCTTTCTGCTCAAAATTTTCTGCTTCTTATTCTGATACTCTCCTTTAGTTTCCAAATATGGGGTGTAAAAGGCTTCATTGTTCTCCACCACCCCAAATCGCCATTACGCTGTTCTCTCCAGTGAAGGCGGAAATCTGTTCTAGGAGTAGTTAAGCCCTGCTTCTTAACAACATGATTTTCAGACCTTCTGAACTGTATTTTGAGGTTTCTTTATCCTTTTTCTTGTACTTGCATCTACAGTATTGTTATAATTAATGTGAACACAAGTGAACATTTGAAAAAAGCAACATTTATTAGTTATGGAACAAAAAAACAGATACATGAATACAATTTAAATGTTTTAATAGAAAATGTGTCCTCCCTTGACTTTTATAACTTCTTTAACACGTTTCGGCATAGAATCGACAAGTTTTTTTACAATTTTCTGATATTTGCTGGTCTCGAAACCATGTATGGATTACAGCCTCAATCAGTTTTGTTTTTGTTGTGCAATCTGTTTTACGAAGTCTAGCTTTTACAATAGCCCACAGATTTTCAATGGGATTAAGGTCCGGTGAGTTTCCTGGCCATTCAAGGCATGATATATTTTTGTCCTTGAAATATTTCATCATGATCTTAGACACGTGGCATGGAGCCGAATCCTGTTGAAAAACTTCTTGACCGTTGGCATCAACTTTTCTTAGTTCAACTTCCAATCTCTGTTCTAGCAAGTCTCTGTATTTCTGCGAGTTCATCATCCCTTCGATCGGCACAAGGCATCCGGTACCTTTATAAAGCATTATTTAAAATCTCACTTATTAATTAATTAAAACTCTTTTTATCAATCTTTAATCGTCCATTCTTTCGAGATGCATTTTTGTTTTAATAAAAAAAGGGTCCTACTTTTGTTATAAATATCTGCGGTCTTAATATTTTGATGGGTTAAACCAAACACCTGGTTTAAACCTCTTTTTAAACGGAAAAGTTGACATTTAAACGGATAAAAATACAAACCCTTTTTATGAAATGTTTCAGCGGAAACCTTGTAGAGCTCCATTTAAAAAAAACCTTTTTGAAAAAAAATCTGTTTAATTCTACAGATATTTTTATTAATATCTGTCAATAAATAAATAGTGAGTTTTGAACGGTTCGGCCTCTTGGCTATTTTCAGATAAGTCTTCAGTTAATTACAAACCTTTTTCATGAATATGTGGGATAGAGCCGATTTACTCGTAAAACACAGTTGCATTATATGTGCAGCTTAATTACATATTTCGTTTGTGGTATTTAAAAAAAAACGCCACAAAGAAGCCTGGAAAATATTGGAACGTCACCTGGACAGGTTGCTATGTGAAAAAGTCAACCAATGAAAAAACAAAGAAATTCGTCACACGGCTGGTCTGCTTGGGAAAAAGCAAACTAATTTTATTATTGGTTGTTAAGGTCGGTTGGTTGTCAAGTCCATTCGTCTCGACAACGTAAGACGCGCACCCTTCCCTGGGTGGCCCATTAGTGGTGCTTACCGCGTTTATTGCCTTCCTGCCCTGGGCGGAAGACGCCCTAGATCCTGCACTCAATTTTGAGGCAAACCCTTCCCGACTATCTGATAAAAAGGCTCAATAAAGCTGGAATCGATGGCGTGAAGAGATATCGACTCTTCCTTAGCGTGTATATTTTTTCGTTTAAAGATAAATGTGTGAAGAAGATTGAAATGGCTGATTGTGAGGCCAGAAACAGGTAATAACTTCATCAATTCATAATTAATTCATCAATTTTCCATCATAATTTGGAAATTAAGTATAATATTTTGATTGGAAATGAAATATCTTTAAAAAATTTCCAATGATGTCAGTTGAACCAGGGTCAAAACTATAATCAAGGAGGCAGGAATCGAACCAACGTTATCGTATTTCAAATATGCTAGTCTAGATTACCTTTAATTAAATATTAACCTTTTTGCCAATTTTTGGGTTTGGCAGTCCCGAACCCCTAGGCACTAGGGGTTCATTTTTGATAGCTGTAAAACTGGTAAAACACTTGCGCCCAAGTACAGAAGGTCTTTGTTTATGCATACTCACAACCAGACCCGGGCAAATTTGCGTTTACGCATGTATACTTACAAAATAAAAACCTTGATCTTAATGTGCAACCTTGCAACTTTATATTCCGTGATCTGTTCTTGCAACTCATGCGACACCTTCCCTAAAATAAGGGCGGCATTGGCAAAGTGAACCAATTTTTACAGTATATCTATATCTAGTCAGCCTCATCTATAAATTGTCTATAATCTAGGTTGCAAAAGTTTATAAAAATTGAAGGTTCATATTGAATTCCCACAAGCAGATACATGTACTCGGATGTTGGCGCACTTGGACTTCTGCATGTGAACTTACAACATAAAAATCCGAATCTCAAATGAAATGCAGCTTGATGATGATGATGATGATGATGGATGATTTCTTTCCTGTGGCGCCATTTAATGGTCCAGGACCATCTCAAGGATGCTGCAACTCTTGCTGCCTTTGCCTGAAACAGAGGGTGACATTGGCAAAGTGGAGCAATTTTAACAGTATATCTGCCTCCTATCAACATATAAGTCAAGGAAATCATCAAATAAAATATTATTAAGGTTTCCTATTTATCTCAAGACGTAAAAAAGGGGTAATTGACGTTTTTTATGTTGTTGTCTTCTTTATCTTGTACATTTTCATCGTCAATTCATCATAGCTAAGCCGCGCCAAGTAGACGGACGAGCTGGCTTTCTTCTCGGAAGTAATTTTTCCTGTTATTGAGGATTATCTGTAGATGAATTTCGGATTATCTACGAAATATTATATTATCTGATATCTACAAAGATATCTTGAAACTTCAGAATTCGTCGTTACTTTTATTTTCTAACGTGGAACGAAATTTGTGGACAACCAACAGCAAACGCGCCACTTAAACTAAAATACATGAAATGAATGATTACTTTCAAGCGGTCCTTTATCTAGTGGTTAACACTTTGGACTCATGTTAGGAAGGTAGTGAATTCGATTTCCGGCGGAGCAAAAAAATATTTCATTTTTCAAATAGGTTTTTCGCTGGGATGATAAATTCATAATATGTCTTTACCAAAGACCGGTCCAACCTTACAGCAACTGGGTCTTGCTTGAGAATTGGCGCTTTTTTCAGCAACGGCCAAGTTGGCAGAGGGCTCTTGAGGTGTAATTCACACAAAAACAGCGCTCACAAAATAAATTATCCAAATTTTGTCAACCTTAGCTATAAAAAATAATAGGTTCCACTCGCCACATGCGACCCCTATGGGGAGAATGTGGCAAGAAGTTACACTGTATTACACTGCGTTGCGTACACTATGGAATGTATGTATGTATGTACCTATAACTCCATGTATATACCAACCTTTTTACTGTTTTTTTTTTCAACATTCATTTATTTTATTCCTCTCCTTCTTCCACTTCCATGGAAGATTGTAATCTTGCCTAAAAGGCGCAGTCCCAAACATAAGTACGTAATATTTCTAAGATACGTCACACATTTTGACATTTACGGCAGTTTGTATGCACAGCCGCCAGGCGGTGGAATTGCAAACTAAATATTCAAATATGGAACACCAAAGATGATTGCCAACGTTAAATAAAGTAAAGGGATATATTTTTTTACCTACCAACATCTCTTATTTAAAAAGAAATACCTACGGACTCGACACAAATGTGAAATTGGAATGTTTTATCTGCGGAAAAACGTTTCACTTATACACGCCAATTGGATTGTAGCAACCAATTACAAAATATTTGTGCGTTTTCCTTTGAAACTCGTTCGTGTAACGTTAAAATTTCTTTATTTGACAACGGATGCGGAACATTTTTAAATTTGTAACTTCTTGCTCGGTGAGCAAACTTCAGTCTTGTATTAGATTGTCATCCTTATCAACCTATAACAAAATATTTGTTTGCCTTTTCCCTAGCAAACCGGTTGGGTGGCGTTATAATTTTGTCTTTGCCAATTCACGTGCATTCAGAAGACTTCCCATGAGGACTGCACATCTAACATAGAAAAGTTGTATCCAGGATGCTAGGGAAAAGCCAAACAAATATTTTTATATCGGTTTCTCATCAATTTTTGACGTTGATGACATCAATTTTGACGAGTCCGTTTTAGACACTTCCAATTAAGTCCACATATCTGAGAAGGACAAAAAAAATGTGACGTCACACGGCCGGTTTGCTAAGCTCGTTACCTTCAAGGGCCTACATATTTGTACGACCAGATATTTAACAACTGGGGACTTTCTGCTTCCTTTACAAATTAATGAACATTTTTCGTAACTTTTAACAAATTGAATCATTTAGTTTTTACGTAGTTATCTTTAATTGGCAGCTACGTTAAAAAAAAAATGCTTACCTACCACATTTCTGTGTTAATAAATTTTGTTTTTTTATGTTACAGTTGGCAGCTTTGCGCGGGAAATGGCCGACCACGAGATGGACGCTGACAGAGGTAAACGTTCTTATTCTGAAAATTCAAAAAAATCATTCTATTTTTTTATCGCCGTAAGAAACAAACATTTGACTCGCTTAGGAGGCCAAGACCCACCCCCGGTTGTCATGCCATTGATGATGATGAAGATAATTGGATAGAGTTTGATGCGTACGGATTATACAGTAGGGCCTATTATTCCTTGACTTATAGGTTGGTATGAGGCTGACCACCCATACTGTAAAAAATGGTTCACTTTGCCAATGTTACCCCTGTTTCAGGGAAGGTCGGCAAAAGTTGTGGGGCTTATGTTCATTTGAGGTTTGGATTTTATTTGTAAGTACACATTCAGCATTTGTAAGCGCGAACTACACTTGTTGGTTTGTGGGCTTACATCTGAGAGCTTTAAATGAATATATCCTTGCAACTTAGATTATAGATTATAGCCTCGGTAATCCGGACTGGAAAAAAATAGACCTTTTGCCAACTACGAGTATCTCAAGGATAAAGCATTGCGCAAATCTCACCTCGATTGCGTAAATAAAACAAATATGGAATATACGACGAAACTCCTGTAAAGTGATGTAGTTTTCATACTTTTTTTCGATTCACGCAATCCAGGCGAGTTTATTCAATGCAATTCAAAGTTTTAATAGCTTTAGAACTTAAATAAATGTAGGATACAGGTATTTATGTTCTTATATACGTAATTAAAGTAATTATGTAGTTAATCGTCCGGTCGATAGCTCAGTTGGTAGAGTGCTTGCATAACATGCTGCCGAGAACTCGGGTTTGAACCCCACCGAGGATGTCAGAGTTTTTTTTCCACTTCGGTGTTTATTTCAAACCCAAAATAAAATACCGACAAGGCTTGGAAAGCCTTCACAAGAAATGAGTACCAGCCTTCTCGGGAGCTGGTACTCCATACTTTAACTGAATTGGTTGGTGTAAGATATATGTTACCCCTTACCTGTGAAAATCAATATATTTTACAAGCCTTGAATATGACTCTTACGGCAGCAACGTGGTTAGAATTTTCATCTGCAACTTAGTTGCAGATGCCGGTACAGATTTATCGAAGGATATATGCGAGGTGGAAAGATTCACTAGTGATAAACTAACGTGTTCAACAAGATTGTGCATAGTATATCAGTCGTAGGTAGGCAAAAAAAATGTTCCTGCCGCCACCCGCCTCTTCTTCTTTTATTGCCACTTCTAACGAAGCTCGGCAAACTTTGGATTCTGCGGCTCGAAATAGGGACTTGGTGCCTTTGCCAAACCGTATCGTTCGTCCGGATAACCACTAAACCACACCGAATAAGCGAAGCCCTACTTTATATAATACCGTTATGTAGGAAATCAAAACTCAAAGCAACTAAGAATCAGATATTCCGAAAATTCTCTTTTCAATTAGTATTAATGTATTCCCGAGGAAGCGGGGATTCAATTTCATTTGTAGTGATTATGTATTAGCAGAGATTGTGGATCCCTGAGAACCTTTTCCAATACTTAGGCAGATTAATTCTGGTAGGGCTCTTAAAAGCGACTCATTCTGTTCAATGGAATACAAAGTATTCCATCAATTCAATTATCACAGGTATCTTTAATCTCACTTGAAAAAATACATTAACGTTTAAGATTCATATTACAAGCATTCATTCGCGCTTACACATGCTGGATGTGTACTCTTACATACAAACTAACAACATCGCATGAACATTACCTTTGCAATTACTGCCGCTTTTCCCTGAAACCGGGATGGGATTGGCAAAAGTGAACCAAGTTTTTAACAGCACGGGAGGTCAGCTTTATACCAACATATTAGTCACGGAACTCATACCAACCCATTAGTCAAGTAACGCAATTCAATCTATAAAACATACATTACCTACTGACATAAAAAAAATAGCCAGCATTGCTTATCAACTGCCATTTTTTTATCATACAAAAATATTATTTTATTATGCAAGACGAAAGTATTGATTTTTGAAAGAGATGATGAAAGTATGAATTATGAAATTAAAATTAATGGAATGAATGTTGATGTCGTAAATGAGTTTGTATATCTGGGAAGTAAGTTTGAAAAAGATGGAAGAATGTCCGGTGAATTTGAAAGAAGAATAATGAAAGGCAGGTGTGTACTGGGTGCGACCGCTTGCATCGCCAGGAACCAAAATCTCTCAAAAAATGTTAGATTGGCGGTGCACGGTGGTATACTAGTGCCCACCTTGATGTATGGAAGTGAAGCCTGGACGGTGAGTGAAAGGGAAATTAGTAAAGTCCATACAGTAGAAATGGACTATCTAAGAAGTATGATTGGGAAAAAACGAAGTGACAGGGTGAGGAATGATTTTGTAAGAGAAGAATGTGGTGTAAGGGAAAGTGTGAAAGTGAAGATTAAAAGAAGTATGTTAAGATGGTTCGGGCACATGGAGAGAATGAGTGATGAAAGATTGACGAAGAAAGTATATGTTGCTAGAATAGATGGATGTCGTGGAAGAGGAAGGCCGAGAAAGGTATGGATGGACCAAATTTTCGAAATAGCGAATGAATGGGATATCCAGAGTCATAATAAAAGGAGAGCTTGTATGAAAAAGGTTATGGCTCTGGATGAAATGAAAGAAGTATGCAAGGATCGAAAGAAATGGCGGTTGATCTGTAATGCTGGTGGTTAAAGCTGAGGCTTTTAAATTAAAAAGAATATGTGTTGTAGTTTTTTTTTTTTTTTTAATTTTTTACTGTTTAATTGTCTAGAGTTTATTTGTTTTATATATTTGATTGTATTAATTGCTTGTACTCCTTGACTGATAGGTTGGTATGCGGCTGACCACCCATACTGTAAAAAATGGTTCACTTTGCCAATGTCACCCCTGCTTCAGGGAAGGTCGGCAAGAGTTGCAGGGCTTATGTTCATTTGAGATTGGGTTTTTTATATTGTAGGTCCACATGCAGCATGTGTAAGCGCGAAATTATGCATGTCTGCTTGTGGAAATGCATTTAATATGAATCTCAAATGATACATATCTTTGCAGCTTAGATTTAGATTTAGATTTAGATGCTATCATGAAGCAGTTCTCAGCTTCTTTTAGGTAACGCCCCCTAAGCACTTGTACATGAATATGTTAAATAGACATGGACTCAACACACATCCCTGCCTGATACCCTCAAAAACTTCAAACAATTTATTATGTGTTTTTGAAGTCCTGTGCATTTTAATTTTGATCCATGTCTTTGTTTCTTCTTTTCAGTTACAACCTACTACTCTGCTTCAGATTCCTTCTTGACATCAGAACTTCTGCCAGAAGAATACAGCTCCATATCAAAAGAAGAAGAGTATAAAGTGACGCAAGGACTTCAAGAAGTGCCAGAACGAATCTTCAACCCTCTGAGAAGAATCAATTTCAAAGATGTCAACATTCAACAAGTGAAAACTTATAGAATGTGGTCAAAAATTGAAGATTACTTTTTGAAAGAGTACAGAAAAGATTTTGGCGATCAAAATAGATACGAGAATAGCTTACAAATAAAAAGACAAAAAGAAAATGTAATTAATGTTAAAAAAAAAAAAAAATGGAATTATGATAAAGTAACTTTAAAAAATGAAGACATGATACTCGTAACAAGTAGAGGAAATGCCTTTGAGGGGCATCAAATAACATATCCTATAGGTAATAATGATAGAAAAACAAATGACAATATTAAAAAAAGTAATTTTATAGATGATGTAGATAGAAGAAATAGATTTAGCGATGTAACAATTGATATTAAAGGATTTGAAAACAACACAAATGAAATTGTTACAACAGCAATTGCTAGCACATCAAAAAATACACAAAGTTCTAAAAAAGATACAAGATTTAATTATAGTGAAGGAATTGATGGGACTAGTACAACAATTAAACCAAAATTGGAGAGTTTTAAAGAAAGAACAACAGTGATACCTAAAAAGTTTATGCTGAAAGCAACTACAGCCATAAACACAAAAATAACTACAGTGTTCCACAATGATGCAGTTGAACAAAATATCCAAAGATTAGACAGAAATGGTGTGGAATCGTTTGATCATTTAGATGACTATACAAAAAACTACATGTCAGATGAGCCAGATCGAGGTTTGTTTCCAGAAAAGAAAGACTTGGGACTTGGTGAATCACAAGCAGACATGATTATGAGGTTCAGAAGGGAAATAGTGGACCAGACTTTGAGCAGTGAGGCATGTTATCCATTTGAAAGGCCACAAGACAACACATTTTACAGCCCTGGCTTTCCTGGACCTTATCCAAACCATACAGAGTGCCTTCTCATAATAACAGGTAAGATTTTAAACCAATATTTCAATTATTTTGTCTTGTTTATAACAAAGCTATTGTGTGATGAAGCACATATTCTGATTGAAGAGAATGAAGCTCCGATGACCATGATATAGTTGATACTGATGTATAAAAGCATTTCTTTCTCTTCTATACATATAATCTAGTACTTTTTATTCTTATAATTTCCAAATTACATTGCAAATAAAATCTTAGCCTATTATTTGAGTCGTATAGTATCAAAGACATCAATCTAGAATGTTTGCCTAAATGAGATTAAACATGGAAATGCGAAGAAGATGCCTTGTGCTTTCAATATTTATCTCATTTTCGAAATAAACCCCTCGTCTTTGATTCTACATAACTCATCATCCTTAACATCTTTAATATCCTCTGGGATATCAAAATCTTTCGTCTTCTTTCTTCCAAATATTCACAAATTCTGTGACGGTCTCTCCCAGGTCCCTTAGTTGCCATCTCTCCCCGTTTGCTACTCTAGCTACCTCTGGCCTGGCGCACTAGCAACCCTCGTCAACGGCGGACTGCCAGCCCGGGGACTAAGGTCGCAATAACTCACCAAATCACTGCAAGCAAAAATTACCACGCTTCAAGGCTAAACAAAAGACCTCAAAATTTCATGTTCCAAAAATTGTAAGTCTTCTTTTTGCGCCTTTACAGTGAAGTTTGACAAACATCATTGCAATTTGCGTGTGAGATACTGTTGCACGATAAAGGGATTTTGTGCTTCTGCCAAACCATTTTCTCAGATTATTCAACCAAGATATTCTCCTCAGACCTGGAGCTCGTCTTTCCTCATTTCTTTTCTGTATGATGCGATGTAGGAGTAAATACTTCTCGTTTTCCATTATGTGACCGAAATAAACCATATTTGGCTTTTTGTTACACATCAGTAGTTCGGTTCTGGTATTCATACGGGAAGAACCTCAGCATTTGTAACTCGATCCATCCAGGATTTTTTAGTATCTGACTGTATACCCACATTTTAAAAGCAGTGATTTTATTCTCGAAGCACATTGTTACTGTCCACCCTTCCATGCCAAAAAGTACAATCGGAAAGATGCAGCATCTCCGCAATTTATTATTTATTGTATCTGAATTTACCCGCAGTAGCGCTTCGTCATAGTTTGTCTGTGGGTACAATAGCAACGAAAATCGACATCTTGTGGCAAATTTAGCAATCCAGTGGTAATTAATAAATTAACGCCATTTTGTGTCACGACTCTAATCATATTCTATTAAAATAATCACACTCTTAGTTTTTAGATTTGCCTATCAACCAGGCACAAAAGAAGCTAGGACCGCAACGCCTAGTGTATATGCAATATTTCTGATTATTTCCACGTTTACATTGCTCACATAACAAACTACACGTAAAATATACATTTATTTACTAATTTTAAATCCGTTCAAAGTTTGATCTATAGCTTAGTCACAAAAGTTCATCATTTATAGCAGGAGATCTAGATAAGAGCAGGAGATCTAGATAAGAGCAGGAGATCTAGATAAGAGCAGGAGATCTAGATAAGAATCCCAATATACCTGTTGCAATTATTTCTCTCAAAACCAGGACTCTTTTTCAAGAATCTTTATGCTGCTTTTCAACCAACGCCCAATCATTATTTATGTTTTAAAACTGATCAATTTAATCTTCAGTCTTTTGTATTTAATTTAAAATTCTTTTATAAATATTTAAAAATATAAATGGTAAAACATTGTTTTAATTCACTTTATTTTATTTGTTTATGCTCGAATATTTTCGCCTAATGAGGCATCTTCAAGAGCAGAATGGTTACAAATATATTTTTATAAAATAATTTTCAAAACAATTTTCAAAACAACTTTTTTTCCAAAACAAAAGCAAAATTCATGGACAAAAATTCTTTTTCTTTTCAATTAACATTGTTTTTTTACGTACCTACTGACAGACTTATTTACAGATTTTAAATCTTCTTCTTCGTCCTCTCATGTTAGATCTATTGATCTGGACCCCTTTTGTTACACTGAAGACCAACTGTGCCTCCAAGCTTTAGGTACACAACAAAAAATATGTGCATCTTGCTTTTCACTTTTCGAAAGCTTCTGCAGCCTTCAAGCTAATACCCCAATACATTGTATGTATACTGTTAACCAATACCTACAAAAGCCTGGCATGGTAAACTTTACCACTGTCTTGTTACCGCAAATATCCATCCAGTCATTTCACTAATAAAATATACCAGAGGAAAGTATTGTGGTATTCAAATGTGACGCCATGAATCCCCCTTTGGGTGCAAATTGGAATTTGTACAAAGAAGATATTGCACCCTTAAATTGGGGTGAATTATTGAGGTTCAAAAATGTTGAACAACCTTTTGTGGAGTAATGGCCAAGTAGTCTTAGGTAATGAAAATCAGTGTTTAATTTACGAAAACGTCAATGGTTCAAGTCCTTTAAATAGCTATAAATACTAAATTTAAGTCCTTAGTAAAAGACGTTACATTTGGTTACTTTTTTAGTAAAATTTATCGTATTTTACGTACACTCATTAATTTTTCACTTTATTATCATTAAGTCTGGCCTTTATTAAACACTTGTCCATGACTGTGTTAAATAGACATGGACTAACCACATATCCCTGCCTTACACCCTCAAAAACTTCAAACCATTCGTTACAGGTGTCATCGATATGAATACATGCCATACAATAATTAGAGTAAAAGTGTGATCAAGACAATACATTTTAGTCATAAATTCAAACATTATGGTGTTATCTATATAACGAGCTATGGTTCAGCGAGTTTATTTTGCTGGAACAGTGTACTCCTACCTCTAGAGTTGAAAACAGAGACGAATTTTGTCAGTTTCATTTGTTTAATATAACTACAGCACATGAAAACAGTAACAGGAGAAAACAGAACAGTGACAAAACAACACATGATATACCATCATATAACATTAAATGACAATGACAAAACATCACAGGAAAAATCATCACAATGACAAAACATTATAAAACAAATCATCTCATGAAGAACATGCCATGAGCGGTTTACATAATTTGGTTACAGGTGTAGTACCTGCTGTATATTTCCGCATAACCTAAGCCAGCAGATCTGTGAGGCTTTACCCCATTCACGTTTCTTCCCCGAGGATGGGTGGCGCCCTGATCCCGGCTCAGCTGCCTTATGATGTCCGGATTATGTGCGCAAAAGGTGATTGGCAACTCAATGTAAAGGCCAGGAAATTTGTTCAATCTGTTGCTGTGCCTGCTTTTTTCTTGCGCTCCATAAAAGAAATCCAATTTTCCAAGTTGATGATAGCACTAGCAAGGTTTACTCCATCTTCACAAGCAAGGACTTACGCAGAAATTCAAGCAAGTATCGGCCACTATAATAATAATCTTAGTTGCAAAGGTATATAACATTTAAGATTCATATTAAATGCGTTCTCATAAGCAGACACGTATAAGTTCGCGTGCACACATGTTGTATGTAAGCCTACAACACATAGACCCTTATCTTAAATAAACAAAATCCCTACAACTCTTGCCGACCATCCCTGAAACACGGGGGAAATGGTTAAAGTGAATATTTTTTTACAGTATGACATACCAAGCTTAGAGTCGTTGAAAACTGAGTAAATAGTGCCGATGCTTAATTTTGACATTAAAATAAACACCTAAACAGGATATCATTTCTTTCAACGTTTGGGTCAAACCCTTGCTCTCTGACAGAGAGTGCAAGTATTCTACCAACTGAGCTATCGACCGGACGGTAGGTACATGTAAAAGAGTAAAATTCCCGAGTTGATGATGGGTGTAGAAAGGTTTACTCAGCCTTTACAATTGGGGACGTACACAGCATTTCAAACGTGATAAGGCAACAAAATAATGGTTTCCAGTTTTCTGAAGATCGGGATTTTTTTTAATAACAGTGCGTGTATAAATTATGAACCTAGCTTACAGTTTCAAGGTTTTCTCATGTTGAAAATCATTCCAGATCAGTGAGAATCGAATCTATACATTTTACCCTAAAAAAATCTGCAACAGTAGGTACCTACCAGGAAACTAAAAAAATATTTCTGAAAAAGTGTTTAAAAAAGTCTATGAATTCAACAGATCCGTTGTATCAACAAGTGGTGTTAAGTAGTAGGAGTTTTCCCTCATCGACATTGATTGCCCTAATCCCCACTAAGCCCACTAATTCACTGGACTGACCCCCATTACTTGCCGGTCAACTAGCTCAGTGTAAACAAGCCACAATAATCCCGCGAACTCGAACTCAAGCCAAATTAAAAGTAACTATACTCCTGTGTTGGAGTAGGTAAATGTATAAATACAATTTATTTCATTTAGTTTTTTACTTATTAATCTGGTAGACTGCACAAATTAGTACTTCATTCGCAAAACGAATAGCCTTTGAAATGGAGAACATAATGAGATGAAGCAGATCCAGGATGGCGATTTTAAAGGGATTGTGTCTCCAGAACGAGTTATAAAAGACTCGTACACATCGTAGCTAATGAAATGCCATTAGGTTAAAAATAACCCATTTGGATTACCTTCAAAAGTGATAGAAATCTGGGCGTCCTCATCTCAGAATGCACGAGCCCATAAAAAAAAAAAAAAACGCAACTAAGCTACACACCTAGTGTAACTTCTTGCCTGCGTTATCCCCGAAGGGGTCGCATGTGGCGCTTCGGGACCTATTTATTTTTACAGGTAAGGGGGCCGGCCTCACACCAACCCCTTTTAGTTGAAGTGGGGGTTTCCCAGCTCCCGGGAGGGCTGGTTCTCATTTCTTGTGAAGGCTGAGTAAACCTTTGAGATCGAACCCTTGCTCTCGGCATGGAATGCAAGCATTCTACCAATTGAGCTATCGACCTTTTTACGAGCTTGATCGTCGTCGCTACAAAGCGCCAATTCTCAAGCAAGACCCAGTTGCTGTAAGGCTGGATGAACCTTTGGTGACCGGTCATTGGTAAAGGTGTATGAATTTTTCAACCCAGCGAAGAGCAAATTTTAAAATTTAAATGGTATATTTTTTATGCTCCGCCGGGAATCGAACCCATAACCTTCCCATTCAGAGTCCGCAGTGTTACCACTGAGCTACTGACCGCCCATAATATGACGTCTATTTGTAAAACACAGATGGAAAGATCTTTTTCTTGTTGTTTCTCTTGTGAAGTAGAGCACCAGCTATCTCTCCATCTCTTCAGCGGTCTTCCTTGCAGGCGATGTCCTACAGGTTTACTGTGGGGCAGCCACATGGGGATTCTCCATCTGTCTATCCTATCCACGTGGTCCCTCCAGTACCTATTACTTTCTTCCTGCTACTATCATAATATCCTCTGTCCGACAGGTCTCTCTTATTTCAGAATTCGTCGAAAGATCTAAATCAAGAAAAATAAGATGAGAAAGAAGACCTTTCTGCATCGCTTAAAGTTCAAAAGGATACACACATACATATTTTGTTTGCCTCCTATGATAGTTGATAGTAGAGATTATGTTTGTAGAATGTAGATCTATGCGGATCATTAAAATAGTTCGCTCGGCCTGATGGTAGATGAAACGTAAGAAGGCCTGAACACCCTCGTAACGTACATTATATATCCATACCTGCACCGAAGCTATCCCAGCTCTATGCTCGTATAAGTAAATGTACGTTATAGATTATAGACTACAGGGCAGAGCACGCCATCAACATAACAAAACTGTGCCAGTACCGCGCTGTTTCCGCAGGTCGCATGTGGCGTGTGGAACTTATTTATTTTTACATGTAAGCGGGCCAGCAATACGCAATCATCTTCAATTGAAGTGGATGTTTCCAGCTGCTGAGGGGGCTGGTTTTTATTTCTTGTGAAGTCTGAGTAGACCTTACCGGTATTTTATTTTGGGTTGGAAATAAAAACCGACACGAAAAAATATTCTTGAATCCTTCGGTGGGGATCGAACTCTAGCTCTCGGTATGGTATGCAAGCATTTTACCAACTGAGCGATCGACCGGGCTTACAACAACAACAAAGGTTTAAAAAATAGTTCAGCTTTTAAATTACTAACTAAATTTTAAATATAAAAAACAAAGCAACTAAGCTACTACTAACTACGTTATCCCCGAAGGGGTCTCATGTGGCGATTCGGGACCTATTTATTTTTACGGATAGGGGGGCCGGCCTCACACCAACCACTTTCAGTTGAAGTGGGGGTTTCCCAGCTCCCGGGGGGGCTGGTTCTCATTTTTGTGAAGGCTGAGTAAACCTTGAGATCGAACCCTTGCTCTCGGCATGGAATGCAAGTATTCTACCAATTGAGCTATCGACCTTTTTACGAGCTTGGTCGTCGTCGCTACAAAGCGCCAATCCTCAAGCAAGACCCAGTTGCTGTAAGGCTGGATGGACCTTTGGTGACCGGTCATTGGTAAAGATGTATGAATTTTTCAACCCAGCGAAGAACAAATTTGAAAATATAAAGTGTGTATTTTTTGTGCTCCGCCGGGATTCGAACCCACAACCCTCCATTCAGAGTCCGAAGTGCTACCACTGAACTACGGACCGGTATGCAGGTGTATATGCTTCAAATTGAGACATTCTTCCTACCAGAAAAAATCAAATTCATAGCTCAGTTGGTAGAATGCTTGCTTCAATGCCAGAAGGTTAAAGTTGGAATCCCACCAAGGATGTCAGAAATGATTTCCCGTTGCAGTGTTGGACTTTGAAAATAAATAAAAACAAAAGTGATATTTCTTTCCAGTTATGAAATGTTGGTATAAATCGCCACATAATAAATTTGTCACGTCGCGACGCGTCCCAAATAAAACATAAAACACAAAACATGAAACAACGTCTGAAGGGGCAAAGACGGATGAGGAAGCCGGGTCGGAAATGGAAAAACTTCAGAGGGGCGAGCTACACACAGCTGTACTTAGTTATACACTGTATAGCTGAGCTATGTGCAAGTATCGCATGTGTGTGTACCGCTACAAGCTCTAGCTAAACAATAATAATGAAACAATATATACATTCAAGCTTAAGCCAAATACAAACGTTATTAAGCTGCATATATAATGCAACTTCTATTGTATCGTTACAACCAGGACAACTCATAGAATGACCCACATTTATCCCTTTGCAGTCGGCATCAAAACTATGACAACTTGGTGTTATCACAACTCATTCGTTTGCCAAACTGCTCGTTTATGGAACAAGTAACCAGCATCTGTGTTCCCACCCCAATTTAATTTTGTTCTATTCAAAATCAATACCAATCGCCACTTTTTTTAGTGTCTTAAAGCAAAGACAACGCAACACACAACACAATACTACACAGCTAGCCTAGCACCCCTGTTATTAAGGATCAGATCTGTATAAATCCCAAATCCGCCCCATTATCGAGTATGGCAGCCATCTCTGGTGTGGTATGTCCAAGAAGTTGAGTGACCAACTTGATTCTGTGCAAAGGAGGGCAGTGAGGTTGATCAATGATCCTTCTCTGACATCCGATCTGCAGCCGCTCCAGCACAGAAGAAAAGTTGGAATGCTCAGTCTTTTTTATCGATATTACCACGGAGCTTGTTCTAATGAGCTCCATTCATTAATCCCTCCCCCTCGCATTTCAGAAAGGGAAACTCGTAGTACGACTCTCATTCATCCCTTTGCAGTCGATCTCAAAACTATGAGAACTTGGCGTTTTCATGACTCATTCCTTTGCCAAACTGCACGTTTATGGAATGGTCTACCAGTATCTGTGTTCCCTTCCCAATGTAATCCGGTTTTATTCAAAACCAACATCAATCACCACTTCCTTGCAGCGCCTCACGACAGAACCAAGAACTCAAGCAACACCTCTGCGGCACCCTTCCAGGGTGACATAGACCCCCAAGACTCACAAGAATTGGGGAGCCTCCCGCACAGGATTCCTTAAAAAAAAAAAAAATCAAATACCAGCTCACTAACACACACACACCTATGCAGCACTCCAACAATTGTCATAGACCTCTATATATATTGAAATCTAAGGTGTTTACCGCATAGGATTCCTTTAAAAACCTTTTCATTTTCGCAAGGAAAGGGGTCGGCCTTGCGCTAATTACTTCACTTGTAGTGGGAATTTCCCTGCTTCTTAGGAGGCAGGTTTTTATTTTTTTTGAAGGTTGAATTAACCTTACGGGTGTTTTTATTTTGGGTTGAAAAATAAACACAGAAACGCGAAATTGTTTCTCACACCCTTGGTGGGAATCGAACCCTAGTTCTGTGGCATGGAATGCAAGCGCTTTAACAATTGCCTATAGTTATTCATAGTTCATTATTATTTTATGACATCTGTTTAACCAGAGTCAAAGCTATCTCGAACCAGCTTTGCTCTTGCATACAACATAGGTATAAGAAAGTTACAAGTCATATGCCGCTCCTTTTCATTTTTCAGTTGATCACTTCTTTCTGCATTTATTTTTATTGATTTCAATATAAAAATAGATCGTCCTACCATTCCGGGACCATCGATGAGTGGAACTAAGTAGTTTTCTCAAGCTTTCCGTGTTTTTCCGTTCCCCTCGTCTTGACAGCCCTATTAATCACTTCCGGGGTGACTTTTAAAGGCGTCCAGTTGACACACAATACAGCACTTGAGCCTACCAGAGACGAAAACATCCCATTTCCCGGTATCCAGTAAAAAGTGTGTAGAATCCCGGGAATTCCTAAGAAATGTGTGTTCGTGTGTCTTGAGGTGCCTTGTAAAGGATTAGGGTAAAAATTCAGTACCTACACATCACACATTTGAAACCATTGCAGTTTTTAGTATTTAGAAAAAAACACATTGCAATACCGGGAAGTTCTTCAAAATAAAATAGAATTTAAATACTTCAAATATTTAACTGATGGCTAAAATTAAAAAAATCAGCTCTTCATAAGGGTTAAAGTAAACAACTGAGGGTAAATAATGAATTTAACTTTAGAAATTTAGAACAAACACCTCAAACTGAAAATTGTGATTCAATTTAAGTATGATTATGACAAATTATTCACAAAAAGGTTGTATCCTGAAGGCGCTATCTACGATGCCAACGAAACGTCAAGAATAAGATAAGTTCTACTACACCAGTTAATCAAATATTCGTAAAGCTGAATTTCTTTAAAATTGTAAAAATAAATGTTTTATTTCAGGAATTACCGGGATTCGTAAATATAATTCACACTTTACTAGACCTCCCGTAATGGAAAAACTTTTTTCATTTTTCGCCCCTTCCCTGTTTTGCAGGGCGTGACGTCAGATGTCTATGTATAATTATTTTTCATGTATATAACAGTAACAATAAAAAATAAACATATATTTAAGATCATATTTAATTCGATAGCTCAATGGACTCTGCACAATAACAAAATCTCCCCCGGCTATGTGACATCACCCATAGTAAAAAAAAAAATTATAATGAGGATTTTTTTCCTATTTTACAGCACTATACCTTAACTGATATGCTGAAATGAAGCTGATCCCCAGTGAAAACTTATTTCACTTTTGCTAATGCCACGCTGTTCAGAGAAAGGCAGTAGGAATTTTAGGATTTATGTTATGGTGAGGTTTGTTTTTTTCTGTAAGTACACATGCAGCATGTGTAAGTGCAAATTTTTACGTCTCTTCCTGTGAGCGTGAATTAAATACAAGCCTTTAGTGTCAATATATCGTCAATATATTATTGATTAAAGATTACACAGGCCAACATATTTTTCCAACATACATATTTGGGTGCCTGCGATTTTTCAACTGTTCCTGGTTAATTTTTGGGTGGGGAATCCAAAACAGCCCTCAGATCTACTTTTTGAGGCAGGCTATATCTACCATTTTGCTTATTTCAATTTGTGCATATTTCATGTCATACTATTGCCATCTCCAGTTCAAAAAAAAAACAAAAGCACATGGATTAATGTATGTATTTGCAAACGAAGGTAGATTTAAATACATCAATCACTTATCACTTTAAAAAAATCTCTCACACAACTTTCTAGCATGGAGTTTAGTAGGGTAGGCTCGCTGAAGGCTCCAACAGTAGTCAGCCGTCATGTCACTATCCCATTGTCCTTGATATCAATTTTCCATAGTTTTTATGTCCCCTTTTACCCACTATTCTTCCCTACGATCACCATAGTTTTCTGGAAAGCGACTGAGGTGGCTATGGAAGGAGTAAACTTTTATACTCATGTTACAACCGAGAAAGCATAGTTTCCACTTATTTTACGTAATTCTTTGCTTTATGTTTCCCAAGATAAATTTGTATTAGGGGCCGTCCATAAATGACGTCATCGATTTTGGCCGATTTTCGACCCCCCCCCCCCCCCCCCCCCATACAATCATCCTATAGTCATTATCTAATGACCCCCCTTCCCCCTCTTGATGTAATGATGGATGAGCTTAATAATTATTAATGTTATATTAGTTACATAATATTTAGTATATTTTGTAGAAATTGGTATTTACAAGAACGACGTCACTTTTGGTACTCTGAAATCATTTGCCATCATCCGCAGACCAGACTCCCCCCCCCTTAATGCGAATGACGTAATATATGGACAGCCCCTTACTTGAACAAATGAAGACCAAGCGTTAGATTCAGCCTCGTTCATTGATGTGGGTGCGTTCATTGAAATTTTAACACCTTCAGTCCTTGGGCTATAGGTTGGTATGAGGCTGACCACCAATACTGTAAAAATGGTACACTTTGCCAACGTCTCCCCTCATTTGAGATTTGGGTTTTTTTATTGTACGTCCACATGCGGCATGTGTAAGCGCTAACTTATCCGTGTTTGCTTATGGGATTTCATTTAATATGAATCTTAAATTTAATGTATCTTTGTGACTAAGATTATAGATAGACAGGGTATACTCAGCCTTCACAAAACATAATAACTGTCTACTTGTGCAACAGGAAAACCTCCGATTCAAGTACTTGTGATCTTTTTATACATGTGACCTTTGATCGTCCTTTTTTGCACACGAGCAATCGGTGAAAACTTGATATGTCATGTCATAGTATAGCAAATCATCAAAGATCATCATCTGTATGTGTCTCTGCAACGCCCTGCTTCGACAGCCCTGGGAAGGTCTTGGCTGAGGTCATGATTCTCCTCCACTCTCGCCTGTCCATCTCCTTTACTCTCCAGTCACGTCTGCCCACCGTCGCTGCATCTGCGTATATAATACCGTCCATCCATCGCAATTTCTTCCTTCCTTGTCTCTTGCTGCATTGTGATGCTGGCATTTTAAAGCGCCTAATTAATAGGGTTGGCGCCATGCATTCTTATTATGTGACCAGCCCACTGCAGGCGCCTTACTTTTATGGTGCACAACAGGTTACCCTAATTACAGTGCACCCTCTCAGCCATGAACAAGCTGGGAGGAAATCTTTCACCATGGATTTAAAGATGTCTAAATTGTTTTTAAATATGTCAATCTTTGATTCGTTAATGAGTTTAACACTCCGAGTTGAAGGATGTTGCGCCAAGTCGTCAGTGCGACTCATCGGTATATGAAATAAATCATGACCTCGCCCCCGATTATAGTCATTTGACACGTACAACCTGAAACCCTTCAACAGGGTGGGACTGTCTATTAACCCGTTGATGATCTTATGAGAGAGCATCATAAGGGTCCAGTTGCGCCTAGTTTCTAAACTCCTAAAACCTTGATGGAACTGATCACATCAGGCTCTGTGTAAATATCATAGAGCTCTTTTTGTAACGACAATGCCAACTATTTTTATTCTCACCAAATCGTAGATGATTCTAAAAATCCTCCTTTCAAATGTTGAAATCGAGCTCTCAGTGTACCATATATGTGCATATACTAAAGCTTAGTTATTATTGGTTATTATGCATAATATATATAAAGCTACTATGCATATTTTTTTACTGTTAACTTACATATACTATTTTACTGTTCTCTGGCGCTCAGAGCATCGGCTGATAGTTTGTCTATACATATGAACATATTATGATGATGCTTCATTGACACAAGCTAGTTTTGAGTCCAATACTTCAATGGTAAGTTCTCAAAGGGCCATTTAATCACAGTTATCAAATTGTCATTGTGAAACACCGTGTACTTGGATTTATGGGATCTGCTTACAATATATACATACCGGGTGGTTCTCAAGTATTAGTTCAACTAAATATACATATAATTAATCTAAGTTGCAGAGACACATTAAAATTTGAAATTCATATTAAATGCACGCCCACAAGCAAGCACTTGCCAGTTTGCGCTTACACATGCTGCATGTTTATTTTTCCGCCTTCTTCTTGTGCCGTTTCGGTGAAGATTGGCGATCATCATAGCAATTTGCACTTTGATACTGCTGCACGAAGGAAGAATATTGTCATTCTGCAAAACTACTCCCTCACTTTGTTTTAACAAGATATTCTGTGTACATCCAAAATAAAAATCAAAACTCCAACTGACCATAAGCCCTGCAAGTCTTGACGTCCTTTCCTGAAACAGGGGTAATATTGAATGGGTTGAGTTTGTATACCCATTCTAAAGTTGATTGGTCTGGACGTAATAATAAAAAATGATTTACTTTTGCTAAAGTCACCCTTGCTTCAAGAAAGATCCGCACAAGTTGCCGGGCTTATAATCATTTGAGGCTTAGGTATTATTTTGTAAATAGACATGCAGCATGAATAATCGCAAACTTACACTGATGCTTGTAAGCACGCAACAATTTGAATGTTAATTTCTTTTGTTTTAAATTCAATAGGAAAAAACAAAGTTATAATTCAGTTTTATTTGTTGTTTTGCACAAACGTTTTCGCCTAATAAGGCATCTTCAGCAGCTTAATTGTAACATCCTTTTTTACTTTATACATTATTTTTCAAAACAAAAATTCATTGAGAAAATGTTTAATATTGATTTATATTCTTGCAACTTCAAAGCTCGCACACTGTGTTCGGCGAACGTTTTTGTGTAGTTTTGGAAGCATTGTATTGTATGTTATACGTGTACCATGTACATTTATTCTGTATTGCGTACTATAATGCTGTAATTCATGGCGATTATAATCTCTGGTTACCTATTCATCATTCGGGGCATGTGACGTCACAGGGCACGTACGAATGCGAGTCCCATACTAATCGTTACGCTAGCGGAGAATAGTATAGTCAAGTGTATTGACAAACTAGTTAACTAGCCCCCATAGCTCATTCACAACTATCCCATGGTATTGCCTATATTACATTAGTGTTCATGTGGGGTTTTGTTTATTTGTTTGCGCACATGCAGAATGTGCAGGTGACAACCTACATGTGCCTGTCTGTGGGCACGCCTTAGATGTTAACACGTCTTTGCAGCTTAGATTATAGATAGATTATATTCGTGAAATTTAATGCGCCTCAACGAACTTATACACCAAGCTTACATACTTTTTCTGTGCCCAAGTATGGGGTTGCCAGGTGTAAAGACGTCAGTAAACGCCATAGATGTACACTTGTCTGTTATTTCATTACATTATTATTTCAAGTTGAATGTTATTTTGACTGCTCCAAGGAAGAAGGAAGTAACTCCGAAATTTAGGTTTTTGACTTATTTCCATTTCTGAAGGTAACAAATCATTATCTTCATTCCAAGATGACAGCCGTGTCTCTATCTCTTTTAAATTCGTAAATAAATAAAAAGTTTATGCATTGTACTCCATGGAATAAATAACATTCAATTGGCTTTCCTGCAAAACTGTCTTTTTTGACTTAGTGCTGTCTTCCTTGGAGCAGTCGATTTTACACTTAATACAAACTTTTTAGTAAGAAAAAACGCAACTTAGCTACACATATAGTGTAACTTCTTGCCTGCGTTATCCCCGAAGGGGTCACATGTGGCGATTCGGGACCTATTTATTTTAACTGGTAAGGGGGCCGGCCTCACACCAACCACTTTCAGTTGAAGTGGAGGTTTCCCAGCTCCCGGGGAGGCTGGTTCTCATTTCTTGTGAAGGATGAGTAAACCTTGAGATCGAACCCTTGCTCTCGGCATGGAATGCAAGCAAGTAAGGCTTATCAAAACTGTTGTTTAATCCAATGTTGTCTAGATTTTCAATTTATTTTTCAGCGCAAGCTTTTATTGTTAAATTAATGTTTCCCCCCAAAGTCCATACACTTTATTTCAGCCTAGTCGCGCGGAGGGTGCAATACGTGACGAGCCATATATAAATATTTAAGATAAATAAAAAATATCGATATTTATTCATATACTTATAAGAGGTAAATAAAACATAAATATCTGTAACATACAATATAGCACATCATAACACCTGTTCGCAAAAATAACAAACAACTTTGCACACATTTTACACTAAGCAAACAGTGGCGTATCTTTACAAAGATTTACTAAGCTAAACACCCCGAGGAAGTTTCTGAACTTTCTAACTCTCTTTTAAATGACTTGAAAAGAAAACATTTTTTTCTATTTGAGCACTGATTTATTTAAACTTTTCTTTGTTTGTTGATTAAAAGTCGCCAACTCTTTTGTCTAGTGTATACGAACATACGCATATCCGGTCACTAGCTCAGTTGAAAAAAATTATGTTTTTTGTGGCGACATTCCTTATGCTATACATGTTTTTAAATATATTTGGTGAGCGCTGTTTTTGTGTGAATCACACCTCACAAGTCCTCTGCGAGCTTACTTGTCGCTGTAGAAAGCGCCAATTCTCAAGCAAGCCCCAGTTGCTGTACGGATGGACGGATATGGTTACCAGTCTTTCGTAAAGGCAGATTAATATTTCAAACCAGCGCAAAGCCAATTTGGAAAATTAAATCTTTTTTCGTGCTCTGCTGAGATTCAAGCCCACTACCTTCCAATTACGAATCCGAAGTGTTAACCACTAGACTACGGACCGGTAATAAAATTTATGAATCACAACTTTTACAAAAGCGTATTTTTTCAGGATAGGTTGCCGTCTGAAAAGGTTAACTTTTTATTTTTCTTGTATTTTTTTAATTCTACCACTAAGGTACTTCCCTTTCGAATCAACCAATCAAATCTTGGGTTGTAAATTATAATATTTGCCTGTGAATAGTTCACGCCTCTGGCAGGCACCATCTGCTGAAATCAAACTAAAAACAAGCCAGCCCTCCAAATTATAATTATAATACATTTCCACCTTGGGGGCTTTAAATTCCGCGGGAAAAGTTGCGAGTTTTGTTTTGTATAATTCCCAGAGCCCGAAAGGCGTGAACCTGAATTTAATTTTATTAAATCAATTCCAGGAATACCTGTAGATGAGAATAAACAAGGAAATCCTGCCCGTGATTACACTACGTAATGGGCGAACGATTCAAGTTTGGAAAGTTTTGGAAAGCGAATTTCAAACACTTTTAGTTTTGCATTTTGCGTGATTTTTTTATAGTAGCTTATGGAAAAATTTTCAACATTAATTCAATGTTTGAATCAAAAAAGGCACTAAGTAACATTGTGGTTCATCAAAGATTGAATTTAAATTGGAAAGATACATTTACATTTAAGATTCATAGGGATTGCATTTTCACAAGCAGACGCGTTCGCATTTACTCATTTCGCATGTGTACTTTCAAAATAAAATAAAAACGAATCTCAAATGAACATAAGCCTTGCAACTCTTGCGTACCTTTGCTGAAACAAGGGTGAAACTGGCGTTAAAGTGAAACATTTTTTATTTACAGTATGAGTGGTCAGCCTCATACCAATCTTTAAGTCAAGGAACGAGTCCCTGAAAATCTTTTCTAATCTAATCTAATCTAAGCTGCAAAGATATATATCATTTAAGATTTATACTAAATGCATTCCCACAAGCAGATATGTATAATTTCGCGCTAACACATGCCGCATGTGGACCTACAATATAAAAACCCAATCTCAAATGAACATAAGCCTTGCAACTCTTGCCGTCCTTCCCTGAAACAGGGGTGACATTGGCAAAGTGAACCAATTTTTATATTATGGGTGGTCAGCCGCATAACAACCTATAAGTCAAGGAACATACATGACAAATTACATTTTTTAAAATCAAAGAATAAAAATAACAATATATACATGGACATAAAAAACTAAATCATAAAACCAAATTCACTTTAACAAACCCTAGCCGCCAACATCACAGATCAACCGCCATTTCTTTCTATCCTTGCATACTTCTTTCATTTCCTCCAGAGTCATAACCTTCTTCATACAAGCTCTTCTTTTATTATGACTCTGGATATTCCATTCATTCGCAATTTCGGATATTTGGTCCATCCATACCTTTCTCGGTCTTCCTCTACCACGACATCCATCTATTCTACCAACATATACTTTCTTCGTCAGTCTTTCCTCATTCATTCTCTCCATATGCCCAAACCATCTTAACAAACTTCTTTTAATCTTCACTTTCACACTTTCTTTTGCACCACATTCTTTTCTTACAAAATCATTCCTCACCCTGTCACTCCGTTTTTTCCCAATCATACTTCTTAGAAAGTCCATTTCAACGTTTTAAAAATTGTTTTAAATACTGGAGGCTGGATTTTGGAATTTCAAAAAGGGACTAAATACCACGTACGGTAAGCGGCATGTATCAAATCGTTGGAGTAAGTAAAGAGATGGTATTGTGAGCTGCATAAGAAAGTTACACTACTGATATCCAAAAAAATTAATCCTTTATTATATTGTCCTTCGTCGTCGTCTTTCGTTTGGACTTTCAAATTTTCAATTTTCAAAATGTCTCGCCGCGAGGATCGAACCCGCGTCTCCCGGGCGGGGCCGCCGAAAGAACCGGTGGTTTAGCCGATTACGCTAATCTGCCTGCTCGGCAGTGTGCGAAAATTAAATGTATTTAAGCGATACAAACCTCATATTTTATGTATAGAAATTGTAATTATATAGAGGCGCTATCCTATTTTTAAACAAATATTTTTTACATACAAAACTATGTACATAAATTAGAACATAGAGGCGCTCAACATTAACTCAATTCATAACAAATATAATTTTTGACAAAAAAAAACTGATAAATGAAATTCTGATTCTGAAAAATGAGATTCATGAAATTTAACGCATGCGAACTTACAACATAAGAATCTCAAATAAGTTGCAAAGATATAGTACATTCAGGATTCTTATTACACGCATTCCCACAAGCAGACACGTGTACTGTCGCGCTTACACATGCTGTATGTGCACTAAAAAAACATAGTATTTCCGATTTCCGATATATTTTTGATTGCATCAATGGATCGATATCTCTATTTTAAATCGATATTTTTAAACACTGTCGATGTAAACATTATGTAGTTCGCGAAAATAACAGTAAACGATAATAAATATGCCTGGAAAAACGTTCTGAATATATACAACAATTTTCTCACTACCCCGCAAGGGCGTCGTGGGCTAGCGGTAACGTCCGCGTCTTTGATGCAGAAGGACCCGGGTTCGGGCCTGGAGGTGACATGTTTGTTTTTGTTTTTGTTTTTTTTTTTTTTTGTCCCTTTTTTTTAATAAATTTGAAAGGAATGCAATTCATCGATCTATTTTGCGTTCTCTAATAAATATTTAAAAATTCAAGCAGGGACGCAAACCAGTTTTTAGAAATACAGATCATGGCAGAAGAAGATTTTGCATATAATTTTTCAACAAAATTGTCAGTAATTATTTTTTCTCATCAAATATTTTCAAATACGTACAAGCTTTTTTAAAGATATACTACCTATTACCTATATTAGTTATTTATGCCACTGCCAAGTAATGATAGTCTTTTTAACACGAGTGCTAGTTTGTGCCATGAGGCGCAGCCGAATGGCACAATAGAAAGCACGAGTGTTACAAAGACTAATTACGTGCAGTGGCATACAATACTTTTTCTACGACCATGAGAGAATTAACAAAATAGTGAATAATAGTCATTATAATGTACTCGTCCATTTGAAGTAATTAAAACCTTACCTATGTCAAAACGTGTGATTTATCATTCCCTTCGATTATCTAATCTAACCTAAGTTGTAAAAATAAATTATATTTAGGTTTCATATTGAATTCATGCCCACAAGCCGACACATATGTATAAGGTCGCGCTTTTACATCCTGCATATAAGCTTAAACATTCAAACCCAAAACTCAAATAAACATATGCCCTGCAGTTGTATTGGCAGGTGAACCAAATTTGTACAGCATAGGTGATCAACCTCATACTCACCTATTAACCAAGTAACTTTTTGAGTTTGTTTATTTTTTGCGGTGAAATTTTTTGTATTGTTTTCCTTTCAAGCCTTTTATTTTCCATTGAAAAAAGGAAAGCTTTATTTGGAGCAATCCGATAAATAAATTCGATAAATTTTAGCACTATTAACAATTTTTATTTGACTCTACACATAAAATATACTTATTTATTTTCATCTGAACAGGGCTGAAAGTCTCATCACCACGGTAATTCCTACCTACCGAATATCACTAATATTGTATGAAGCCTAATCAGCTGATCGCTTGCGGCCATCTTGGATTGACAGGTCTTCATACCCCCATACAAGGTTGACATTTGAAATTAAAAAATGGTTCCAATTCTGACAATGCGCATGCGCACATGTTCATTTTAACACGGTTACCGGTTGCATAATGTAACATTATGCAACGGGTGTAGAAATGTATGGCATTGTGATTGCGTTAGCCGTTTTGTAATTAGTAAATTACCAAATGGGAGTAGAAAAAATCTATTATCTATGTTGCACAATACATTGCATTTGACATTCATATTAAATGCATTCCCACAAGTAGACAGGTATAAGTTCGCGTTTACACATGCCCCATGATGACTTAGAACATAATAACCTTATATCAAATTAACATTCGCCCTGCAACTCTTGCCGAACTTCCCTCAAAAATAGGTGAAATTTGCAAAGTGAACCATTTTTTACAGTATGGGTGGTCAGCCGCATACTAACCTATAAGTCAAGGAAATTATTTAGTTTAGGTATATATAATTTAAGTTGCAAAGATATATTAAATTGAGATTCATATTAAATGCATTCCCACAAGCAGACCCGTTCCTATAAGTTCACGCCTGCAAATGCTAGATGTGGACTAACAACATAGAAACCCAATCTTTAATGAACATAAGACCTGCAACTCTTGGCGACCTTCCCTGACACAGGGGTGAAATTCGCAAAGTGAATCATTGTTTAGGGTGGTCAGCCTCATGCCAACATATGATTCAACGAAAGTTGCAAAGGTATTGTACATTTAAGATTCATATTACATGCAGTCCTACAAGCAAGCACGATCGTGTTAACACTTGCTGCATGTGCACAAAAAACAAACCTCACACGAACCGCCCTACGCCCTTCTAATCAATCTATCAGATTTCCGATATATTTTTAATGGCATTCATTTATCGATGTGCCTTCCTATATCGAATCCATATTTTCTAACAGTGTCGATTAACTTATTCTGATAAAATCTATAACCATTTACGGTGCATGATAATCCCGATGAATGACAGATCATAGGGTGGGCAAATGAGAATATAGAAATATTGATATTAAATCAAGATTTTCATACACTATTGATGTATCTATAACAGTATGTACAACCGTTTACAATGCGGGATAATCCCTGTGTCTTTTAATTTTTGAATGGTAAGCTTCCGTAAATTTTATTTTATCAAAGCCTACAAAATTTAAATTTTCTTTTACAAAAACTGCATGTTTTTATTTTACATGTTTTTTTAATATTACGAATTTTACCGTGAGTAAACTATGCGCAATATACACATTCTCCAAATGCTAAGGGGTTGGGCTGCGTAGCAGCCAGGGGCGTAGCCCCTAGTCAATTTTTAAATGGAAAAAACACGGTTTTTGTACATTTTGTAGAATTCTAATAAATATTTTTAACCTTCTCGTTTTCCTCATTTTCTCAGTTTTTCCACTGCGGTACTTAGGCCCGGTATTTCAAACGTTAGTATAGCGACTTTATACTAAATAAAAAGGATGCATTTTTTTTTTAAATATGGATGTTTTTTTTATCAATTTAAAGTTACATATACTAACGTTGAAAATACCGGGCCTTAGTGCATTTTTTATCAACCGTTCGATTACTCGCTCAAACCAAGTCAAAATAAATCAGTCCCGCATCATGTTACCCCCTCACAGACACGTTAGTACATCATTTATAAGTTGTCAATTGAATTATCGTTCATAATATTATGACGTGCGGAGGGTTTCCTAAATCGATTTCCCTAGAGTGGATCATTGGAGACCCTCTCAGCAAATATTCGATTTTGGCGATCATCCGTATTCTGAAGTACCTATATCCGAAAGCTTTACGTTTCATCTCAAGCATGGTACCTATTTACCAAAAAAATATGTTTACTAAACTAAAATACCGCCTATATTGAGTGCTTTAGTTTCCATAGATTTTTGGTAAATGCTATGTTTGATTTTAAACGTAAAGCTTAATTATTGGGGTACTGGTAAAGATTCTAGCCATGGTTTAGTAGTTAACGCTTTAGATCGTTATTAAGAGATATTGGGTTTGATTCCCAGCTGTGTTCAATTAGTAGGTACCTACTATGATAATATTAAACCATTGTACCTACAAATTAAAATAAAGAGCGATGAGTATGTGTGTGTGGAATAATTGGGCAAATACTGTCGTGAGACTAGACTGTTCTTGCAAGTACAAGCCTTCTAGAGTATTCTAAGCGTTATGCTTGAGGTAGCAAGCAATAACTATCTCTTTGCAGGTTGTGGCCACTATAAAAGTAAGTAAGTTGTATGTGATATAAATTTGTGCAAAAAAGTAAGGAACTACCTTAAATAAATTAAAATACACACGTTTTTATAAAAACTTAAGAACAACTAACAAATTTCAACCAAATGTGTGGTATCCGGCAAAATCATCATAAGTGACATCAGTTCCTTGCTAATTGATTGGTATGAGGCTGACCCCATGCTGTAAAAAAAAAGTTCGATTTTTCCAATACCACCCCGAATTCAGGGAAAAGAAGCAAGAGTTTCGAGATTTATGTTCACGTGAGGTTTGGTTTAGTTTTTAAGTATACAATATGCATGCATAACGTGCCAATTTAACGTTTAACACGTGTCAGCTCGTGAACATGTTAATATTTTTACATCCCTTAAATATCAATATGTTTTTGCAGCTTAGATTACAGATACCATGAGCAAATATTCAGTGTTTGTGACATCATTCTAGCCTTTATGAGTCGCTCACTCTTTCTTTCACCCTTTCACTCGCTCTCTCACTCTGATTTGGATCACATCAAGTTGCGAAGTTTACGAGCTTAGTGCGGTTCTCGGGCCTACTGAAGGAGTTAAAGGAACCTTTTCCAAAACATTCACACGCGGACAGTTGCCAGACATTTCAAATATGTCTCCGTTCTGGTAAAAACACACTTACTAGAATGCTTGTCTTGAGATAATTTATTTTGAAATTTTTGTCAAAAATAAAACTTACAAAGTATGCAATTTGGTTCTATATGACAAGGCAAATAACTTAAATACGGCCCAAGATTCTTAAAAAAACTTTTTTGCGTATAACGAGCTTGATTTAAGAAATTTAAAGAAGGCAAAGAAATACTGAACACGGTCAACAGCACTTGGTGCTAAGATGTATGGCTGAGATGGACTCGTTGTGTCAGCTCTGTTGATTTGTGCACAAAAATCTGAAAAATATTTGTTGTCAATAAGTGTTTTCCTGTTTCTCAGTTGAACCACTTTGGTACTAAGTGCCTTTTTTTTAAATAAATCATTTATGACTATCCTTACAACTATCTCTGTAAGAAGAGGGCACGGCATTTCAGCTTGGATCGTACGGAAGGGCTAAGTTAGGAATGCAATGAGGCAACCTCTCAATAAATCTGACTGGCCCCCGCGGGATTCGAACCGGATACGTTAAGCTTACCTATGCGTGATCATGCCCTGTACCTACGAGTATAACCCAAAGCACAATAGTAACTATGTACATAATATACACGCAATCAAAATCTGTCAAGCTACGACTGCTGATAAAAGAAGAACAAAATACCTGCAGTATCTGCTCATAACTTGTGCGCTAGCAGTGGCAAAAGAAGTGACTTGGAAGTTTTTTGTTAAGGAATCGTATATCTTGGGTCTATGACGCTTGCTATCATATTATTACATGACAGTATGACTTTATTGAAGTGCTGAAGAGGTGTGGGTGTTGCTGAGGTGGCGCTTGATGTCCTGATCCTTTGAAGCAAGGGTGTTAGCTGCGTAGTGTTGTGTTGCCTTTGTTTTGAGACACTGAAAGGAAATGGTGATTGATGTGGATTTTGAATAGACCAGGATTAAAATGGGGTGGGAACACATATACCTGTAACTTGTTCCATGAAGGGTGGTTTTGGCAAAATAATGAGTCGTGAAAACACGAAGTCCTCAACAGCAAATTGAACAGTGATTCAAGTTTGAAGTTATCAATCTTTCCTTGTTTTGTGACTCTCTCCATCCAGGAGATCCGACCGTATAGTTATATTTCAAGGATAGTGAAAAGGAACTCATCCTATAATATGGAAGATGTAGCATCTCACTTTCACTGTCATTATGTTAATACAAAAACAATTCACACATATATTTTCCTTCCTTAATCTTATTAAAATAATATTTTCTTTTCTTTATAGCTCCTCCTGGTCACCAGATCAAGCTAGACTTTAGAGATGAATTCAACATTGAACCATCTGAGGATTGCAGGTTCGATTACCTGGAGGTGAGAATGCCAACATCTTCTTTATCCACTCTCGAAAGTAGATCTCTTCCAATCTTCCCCAGGCCTCGCTGTGGAATGTTTTCATTTCTTCCACAGACAGCTCGTCCATAGTTGAATCGGTCACACGACAGTTCGTCCACATGGCTTTTCGGTCAACGATATTTTGGTCACATGCAATGTCGGTCCACAGACAGCTCCATCACAGAAAAGTTGCCTTGGAAAAAAAGCTTTGTAATTAATTACTGTAGTTTTAATTAATTGTAGTTTTCTGTGTTGAAGCTGTCCGTAAACCACATTTTGTATGTGACCAAAACGACGTTGACCGAAAGTCGTGTGGATGAAATTTCGTGTGACCGAATTGTCCGTGGCCGAACTGTCTGTGGACAGGTTGTCTGTGACCGATTTCTCACGGAACGTGAAACACTGGCCTTTGGTCTAAACATGATCTGCTTAATTATATTTCAGGCTGACTTAACCAAGTTTCCGAACAAATATCTTCCACTTTTACTTTCTGAAACAATTTTAATATTACATTTCAATTCACAACAATTTTTTGTGTCTAGGTGCGAGATGGTGCCCACGGCTACATGCCCCTCATAGGCCAATACTGCGGAAAGGAATACCCTCCTCTTCTGACGTCACGGGGCCGATCCCTCTACTTGCACTTCCACTCGGACGACAACATCGAGTATAGCGGCTTTACAGCGGTGTACGAGTTTGTGCCGAGGCCCACGACAGGTAAATGCTGCGCGCTACTTGGTCACCGTTCGTCAAGGCCGGCGTTTGACTCGATTTGATTGGTCGCTATTCATTACCCACTGCATAGGTAGGATCTTATAGACTATAGACGATGAAGAAGTCGTACAATAATTTTCTAAAGTATTGCTTAACTAAGTTATTTAAATATTTATTTTAGTTTATTACAAGGGTCATGGGTCTAATTTAAAGCAACTTGGCTATTTCTATACCAAAATAGCTTTTAAAATAAATAAAAAAGTTTAATGTTTCGCATTGACTATGCATTTTTTCATCGTCTCCTTCCATTATTCTCTTTAAAGAAAGTGTTAAAATTTTAGGGTCTTCAATGAAATTTAGCAGATAACACCTAATGTGTTCTTTGATATGACCGATTGGTGACGAGAGGTGTTGGAGAAGAAAATATGGAGGCAATTCCTCGTGCAGGTCAAGACCGGGTTGCAGCGTCAAAAAAAATTATAATATATTTTTTTCCCTGAGCTGAGTTCACTTTGCTGGTACCTAAGGACACTAGAACTACAAGATAACTCCGAAACAGGAAATCATTTCACACATCTTTTAGGACCTCATTTTGCCTGTACATGAATAGTTTTTTTTCTATTGTTGCTTTAGCTGGTGAAGGCCAACCAGAGCCAGAGATCTGCCGGATAGAGATAAGCGGCAACGAGGGCATCATCAACAGAACTGACATCGCTCCGGAGCACATCACTTACAGCAAGGAATGGGGCGCGCCCTTGGACTGCATGTGGGTCATCACTGTCGACAAGGAAAAGAAGGTGACGTCTTATGTACCATATTTTACAGCATAAAAGAAGGTTCCATGACTAATCGGTCACAGACAACCCACCGACAGACAGCTCAACCATGGACAAATCGGTCACACGGTAGTTCTTACACACGACTTTTCCATCAGCGACATTTCGGTCACATACAATATATGGTCCACAAACAGCTCCATCACAGAAAACTACAGTAATTAAAAAGGGTTTTTGGAGCTCAAGTTCTATGATGAAACTGTTCGTGGACCTGTTCGTATATTGTATGTGACCGAAATGACATTGACTGAAAGTCGTGTGACCTATTTGTCAATTGACGAGCTGTAGGTGGACAAGCTATCTTTGACCGATTTGTCGTAACACGATACAATGATAATTTATGTTGAAGGTACGTGTAATCAAAGAGCGCCATTTTAGCGTATTTCCCCCCTCAAGGACCTTTGATAACATATTTTTTTAAGAGAGGTCTTTAGTGCTCCTTTAAAGAAACCAACAGTTTTTACTTGCCTCGCATTAAGTGGTAGTCTGCTCCACTCCTGAGGTCCCGCCAACTGGAAAACACGGTGCTCAAAAATGCAGCGGAACCAACTCAACTACGCCTGACACATCTAGCGTATGTCGCACCAAATCCATGTGAACGGGTAAAAAAGTCAGCTGAATAATATGAAGGAACCAAACCATTACACCTTTGTAAACCATCAGAAAAACACGGTAGATCCCCCTTTCCGGAAACAGAAGCTGATGCAGTTTGTTTAACAATGGAGTGATGTGAATAAATTTTGTCATCCCGAATATGAGTCTCGCTTTTGAATTCAGCACAGATTGAATGTGGCTACTTACTACATAAATACGGTTATTGTAGACCACTGTCACTGCTTCCGCTGCTGTTCTTGCCACTGCAGGTACTAATGAGCAAAGCTACATATACGGCAGCAAGATGGCTAAGTACAGTTGTTCTTTCACCGGTGGTTGAAGTGCGCTTAAAAACTGACTAAACCCAGATCACTGGGCAGCGCTAGTAGCATGAGCAGGAACAGTAGATGGAGTGTGGTTACATGCTGCCTTGCTCACTTACCGTCCAAACAGGGCTGGGTTTAATAGAAAGTTATCTTACTTAAATTCATGTATTTTTTGTCAACAGATCCAATTGACGTTTAGCAAGTTTGAACTTTCAAAGCCCAATGACTGCGACAGCAATTTCGTTGATGTCTTCTCCAACAAAACTGATATCCCATCCAGGTAAGATCATTTTGATTTACTTGACAATGAGAACAATAATCGGCCAATAATATAGTTTAGAGATTTTGAAACAATCAATCGTTTAATCTTGAACAATTCATGGTGTAGTGATTTTTGGAAGTGGGTATTGGAATGATAAAAACAAATAAAATACGGATGTAGAAATGAATAATAATAAAACAGATAAGTTATTTTCACATCAAATGTTTTATTGTACAAATTTGATTTTTGCGTGGGATGTCAAAACCTGTGAAAAAGCGGAGGTTAGAAATAATACCAACCTGTTTAAAATGATACCAGTCACATAAAGATATTCCCGATAAATAGTAGGTAAAAAGTATTTTTTTTCATAAATTCAGACCACAAGGAATAAATAAATTACAAACATACTTTCTAATGAGGTCCGTACGTGAATTGGTATAGACAAGATTATGTCGTCGCCCGGCCGGGTTGCTAGGGAAAAGGCATAAAAATATTTTGTTATTCGTTCCTAACCAACAACCGACATTTGCTCGCCGAGAAAAAGTTCCGAACTCAAAGATGTTTCGACCTCATTGAGGACCATCCATTTAAATACAATAAAATAATTGGGGTTCTTTCTATAGGTTGAAGAACTTTTGCGGTACGATGACAGACAGCGTGGAATCGACTGGCAACATCCTTCATGTCCGCTTTATGGCTGAAGCTCCGGCAATCAATTCCACATTTGAAGCCCTCTTCACAGCAGTCCGTGACAAAGGAAAAGACAGTAAGTATAGTTTTTATTATGATTATAATCATGGAGTTCTATCAAATCCTTATAAATCCATGATTATAATAACATTTTCATCATTACCTAAAAGATCGTAAAAACAGAATGCATAGGCTTAGAATTTCGTTTTCATCTATCCAATGCACGTACAAAGAAGTTGGCTAATGGTCCTTTCTTGCTGAAGAACGATCACATCATCATATTTGATTTCTTTTAAAAATCAGTGCTGCTTTGGTCTTCAATGAGGTAAAAAAAACTCAATTGTGAAAGTAGACTCTGTTTTTATTTATATATTTTTACACTTCTAATACAAAGAAGTCATTGTTGATGTGTAATGGCATTGCTTTTTGTTGTATTGTCTGAAACTCACGAGGTCCTTTAATCGCTCAACTTTTGTTGATAAATTTGTAACAAGAAAGCCGGGATTCTTTGTGATGTCTTCCCACAGGATTACTGACCTTGCTATTAACTCAAGAAAAAAAACATATCTATCTCTATGTTGATCTAATCATTTCATTGTTACAGGTTGCTTAGAAGGTGAATATGATTGCGAAGACAACACTTGCATAGCAAGTGAGTTGGTTTGCAATTCCAGAGTAAACTGCCGCTTCAAATGGGACGAAGACGATTGTGGGGTAAGACAAATTCTCAACTACCATCTTACTATCCTATCTAATCTAGTATTTTTTGGGTTCATTGATTTTTTTAAGCATCGACCCATAAAATGTAGCATTCAAAAATAATTATATTTTTGTACTTTTGCAAAGATTATTTGACTAAGTTTAAGGATGAAGGCAATTGTGGGTTAAGAGTAAGTGCTGCTTTACGCGGAACCTATGCTGCCCAGTTCGTCTATGGTTTTTTTCTATCCGGTGCCAGCTACTAGCAGTCTAGAAGTTTATGGCTTTTTTAAAAATATATTTGTGAAGAAGAATGCAATTCATCAACCTATTTTGCCTGGCCAGTTGTTTTCATGTTAAAGCAGGAGCTTGTATGCATGCAATTGCATGTGTTGAACCTAAAAGTTACACCTTTTCAAGGTCATCTTTTGATACCACCTTGTACTCAATTCTGCTTTTTTTGTTTTGCTCCAGCCGGCTAATGGGTCTTCTCTACTTGAAAAGGACCACATCATCATCATCATGGTCGTCTTTTCGTTGATTCTTTTCGGGATCAGTGCCGCCTTTGTCTTCAATTGCATCAAGAAGTTGATCAGCGATCATCGTATCATACAGGTGAGGACCAATTTATTCATTTGACCTGAAAAATAATGTTGGTGTCAAATATCATAGTAAATATGATTGAAAATAGGTAAATGAACCATTTCTTCTTCTTCAATGATGCTATGGCCCGACTGGAGCCTTGGCTTCTTATAACTTCTGCCTCCAGCTCCGCTTGTTTTCTAATTGTTATGCAGTTCTCCAATTTGCAGTCTGCAGAAGCCGAGCTGCGTCCTTCTCCACTTCATCTCCTCATCTCAGTCTGTAATAGACCATATTTCGTTAACACATTAGAAAACTATTAAAATTGAATCATGATCTTGTATTCCGAAATGATGTCGTCATTGCAGAATGTGGTACACATGAAATAATAGAAAAGTTGTGACGCCACACGGCCGAATTGCTTAAGCGAAGGCTAACCAATATTTTGTTGCTGGTTGCAACTACACATAGACCTGTCATATTAGTTGATAAGCGTGAATTTACACGTGTCTTCTTGTTTTTAAATGGATCTCAATTGTTAATACATCTTTGCAATTTAGAAGACACATAGAATTAAAATGTAAAAATAAATTAATTTATCTAAACACTCACGTTTTTATTCAATAGTGAAAACATCATTTTTATTTCAGCTAAAAAAATTCAACATCAATTTGTTATTACAAAGGTGTTCTTGTTTTTGTTGAACAATAGCTTTTTATAAGCAAATCACATTATTCAATATTCCATACGATACAACATGAAACAAGCCGCATGCATATTTAATGGGCCGCCATGTTGTGTCACATTCCCTTGTATTCTAGCGGCTGCCATTCTGACAATGACATTACGTTCGCTTCGTACTTTTGACGTCGCATTATAAAATGCTAATTTTTTTCGCCACAACAATATTCAAAGGAAACACATTGTGTATGTGTGTGTGTGTGCATACCCGCTCATTGTATCTCTGTATGAAAATAAGATACGGTGTTATTCACAAGCAGCAAACCCATGGCTCAACTGCAACTAACGTGAATTTTCCGTACAAAAAAAAACGATGAGCCATGGATCAGCTGTTTTTTTTTTAAATAGATTTGTGAAGAGGAATGCAGTTCACCAACCTATTCTGCCTGGCCAGAAACGGGTATTAATATCATAAATTAATAATTCATTATCGTTTATTTTAATGAATTACTAATAAATAATTACCCAAAAACACCTGTTGAACCAGGGTCAAAGTTAGGGTCAAATGACCCAGGCGGGGATCGAACTAACGTTATTTTATTGCAAACACGCTAGAAAGATCAGCCCACTTGGCCCCCTCGGCCATAACACCGACAAATAGTAGATCAAATGCTTTGTGAATAGCACTTGTAATCTGTATACATATAAAATACATAGTATTTATGTATATATGTGTTTATGTTCCCTAAGGACTTAAACTGATCATCCAATTTTGATCAAATTTTCAGGATACATGTAAAATATACTCGGAATGGTTTCTGCAATGTTTGGCACTGATCGAATAAAAACAGTTCCCTATTTCTTATTATAAAGCAACGCGGTCGGTAAGCTCTGAAACTATCCAACAGAAGGGACCACATCGCCACCTTAAAAGTAAAACAGAATAAGTGCTGATTCACTGATTTGAGAAATCGTGGATAAAACATTTTATTGGGTGTAACTTCTCATAGAAAGTGAACTAAATAATATAAAGAGGCGCTCATGAAAAAGTCCTAAACTTCACGATTTTAAAAAAAAATAGCATTCATTCCAGAAATTGAAGAAATGGAAATTCGTTCAATATGTCACTTATTCAGTTTTACCTTTAAGGTGGCGATATTTAGGTATATGGGTATCGCCGTCTAAATTTGTACCTTTTGTCTTGTGCGCGTGTCGCCAAATGATTTTCAGTTTTTTCATAAGAACTGGTGATGTCTACTGAGTTCTAGATTTATTAGAGTAAAGTATTTGAAAAGCGTATTGAAATACAAAAAAAATCTGCAAAAAGCATGAAGTGGCGATGTAATTAAAAAATAAAACAAAATCGCCTTTTTTCCATTCTCATACAAATTTTACATGTCCGCAATCCGTTTTTGACTTTGATGGCAAGAAACGATAAAAAATAGACAAATGTTTATAAAGTTGAGTATTTTTTCATATACCTTAGTAACGTATCTTTTGTTTTCTGTACTAGCCACAAGAATATTTATTTTTTTTTACACGAAATATTAGTTGCTAATGGTTGTCTCCATTTTTGGTTCCGAAATTTTTCTTTTAGTGTGTTACCATTTTCATTGAAACTGACAAAAATCTTGCATGCCTAAGTATTTTTTCGCGTATGGTAACTCTTTGATGCAGTATGGAAAACACAAAAAAACTGATTCGCTACCTTCATTTTCTTCCAAGAGGGTCTATGTCTCAGCCGTAAACTTGTCGTGATGGTTTTGAGTGGGATTTAGCTTGGAATTATTAGGGTAAATATCGAAATCTGTTGTCAATTGTGTATTACCTACTTAGAGACATTAGTGCTGCTTAAGATTGTGTGTTTTTATAGTCGCTGGTATTATTAGTTTTCAAATAAATCAATTTTAGGATTATGTCGGGCGTGTTTTTTATTGATGAACGCTACCGTAACCGTTACCGCGCTACGTCACATTTGTGAGATTAAGGCATATTAGTATTGGTTAAAAAATGATACTTACTTTAAATAAATAAAACGCAACTAAGCTACACATATAGCGTAACTTCTTGCCGCGTTATCCTCGAAGGGGTCGAAACACTAAAAAACATTAGGCGACACACGCACAAGACAAAAGGTACAAATTTCGACGGCGATACCCATATCAGAGATTAATTTACTAATTAATTTAATTCCTTAACTTATAGGATGGTATGAGGCTGACCACCCATACTGTAAAAATTGGTTCACTTTGCCAATGTCACCCCTGTTTCAGGGAAGGTCGGCAAGAGTTGCAGGGATTATATTCATTTGAGATTGGGTCTTTATATTGTAGATCAACATGCGGCATGTGTTGGCGCGAACTTATACATGTCTGCTTGTGGGAATGCGCTTAGTGTAAATCTAATTCTATAATCTATAATCTATAATCTAAGCTGCAAGGATATGTAAGCATTTAAGGCTCATATGAAATGCATGCCCACAGACAGGCACATGTAGGTTCGCGCCTACACATTCTGCATGTGTGCATACAAATAATGAAAACCTCACATGGACATAAACCTTGCAACTCCTGCCGCCGTTCCCTGAACCGGGGTGGCATTGGCAAAAGTGAACCGATTTTTACAGCACGGGTGGTCAGCCTCGTACCAACCTATCAGTCAAGGAGCACAAAAAATTATAAATGATATACAGAAATTCATAATGAGACACATTACAAATTAAAATTAAAATAAAGTAAAATTAAAATTAAACTTAATATTACACTTAGAATTAATGCCCTAGCCGCCATTGTTGTAAATCAACCGCCATTCCTTTCGGTCCTTACATACTTCTTTCATTTCATTCAGAGTCATAATCTTTTTCATGCACTCTCTCCTTTTGTTATGACTCTGAATATCCCATTCATTCGCTATTTCGGAAATTTGATCCATCCATACTTTCCTCGGTCTTCCCCTACCACGGCTTCCATTCATAGTTGCAGCGCACACTCTCTTCGTCAGTCTTTCGTCATTCATTCTTTCCATATGTCCAAACCATTTTAACAAACCCCTTTTGATTTTTACTTTTATACTTTCCCTTGCACCACATTCTTCTCTCACTGAATCATTCCTCACCCTATCTTTCCGTTTTTTTCCAATCATACTTCTTAGAAAGTCCATTTCGACCGTATGGACTTTACTAATTTCACTCTCATTCATCGTCCAAGCTTCACTTCCGTACATCAAAGTGGGCACTAGTATACCACCGTGTACCGCCAATCGAACATTTTTCAATAAGTTTTGGTTTTTGGCTATACCAGCGGTGGCACCCAGTACACACCTTCCCTTCATTATTCTTCTTTCAAATTCACCTGTCATTCTTCCATCTTTTTCAAACTTACTTCCCAGATATACAAATTCCTCGACAATTCCGACATTCATTCCATTTATTTTAAACTCATAGTTCATATTTTCATCATCTCTTTCAAAAATCAGAACTTTCGTCTTACTTGCATTCAATTTCAGATGATTATCTTTCAAAGCTTCGTTCAGTCTAGAGAGCATTGTTTGTAGTTCCACTGCTGAGTCAGAGACAAGGACCGCATCGTCTGCATACAGTAGAACACTCACTTTGCTCTCTCCTATCATTAATCCACAATCATCAAGCCTAGCATCTCGGACACACTTGTCCATGACTATGTTAAATAGCCATGGACTCATCACACATCATTGCCTTACACCCTTAAAAACTTCAAACCATTCACTGTACTCGCCATCAATACGAACACATGCCATACTATTTTCATAGTTTGCATGCACCGCATTTAGGAGAGCCCCATTCACTCCATATTCTTTCAGAACATCCCACAACATACCTCTGTCCACTGAGTCGAAAGCCTTCTCTAGATCTACAAAGGCCGTGAACAGTCTTCCCCTCACCGACAGCTGTTTTTCAACAAGTTGTCGTAGAGTGAAAATCTGATCAACACAGCCTCTACCGGTCATAAAACCGGACTGTTAATCGGAAACCCATCCACCAGTAGTCAGAATCACATTCTTCTACTTATGACGTAATCTTAAATGACGTATATCTTTGCAGCTTAGATTTTAGAACCTTGAAACCTTTGTAACAGTTTGTTCACAATGATGGAACATTCCATTCATCCATCAACAAGTCGCAGCAACGCCAAGGCCGTACTAGAACTAACTGCAAACAATTTTTTGAGGGTTCCTTGTTCTTTTCTTTTAAAAAATGCCAAATTCATTGGCCATAATTATTAAGGCTCACATATTTTTTTTTTTTTACATTCATTTATTCTTCTCCGCCTAGGGCATTATTTTTTTGCATTATATAATAAATATTTTCTGCTGTTCTCCACAATGGTCATTACTTTTTATGCTAACGTAAATTTACTCCGCGCCTCTGACCCATTTCAGTGATATTTTTAATATTTAATAATTTCCCAAAAATAAAAACGTTTAAAACAGTATTATTTCATTGCACTGTTAGGGATTTTTTTTGTTAAAATCAAAGATGAAGGTTTATTTTAACATTTTTTTCCATCAAATAAATTCTCGATCACTTAATCACCATCAATGGCACGATGACTCGGGTGTGTCTTGGCCTCTTTGATCAACCGCAACCACCACTGCCTGTTCAACACCTTTCTCCTTCAGTCCACACTTTTATCGTACGACACCACTTTTTCCAGCCACCTTCATGTACCATTCGGTTCATCATCGCAACCACCATTTTCATACTCCAATCGTCCAATAGATGGATATTTTTTCCGTTGTTCAAAACGCGTTTATCTTTAAAAAAAAAATTAACACCAAAAGCCCTAGATGTATTTTTTAAAAAGCCAGTAGAGGAAAAGTTTATCGCTTTTACATATTTTTAAATAATCCAGAAGTCGTTTCTTCCTTACTCTGGTTTTCAGACAAAATTTTGTCATTGGGAGTTGAACAGTTGAAAATACAAGCATATCCTTGAATACATAACATAAAATATCTAAACCTTATGTAGAGCGTGGTGCATGGAGGCTGACCCCGTGGCACAGTGGTAGAAACATAACAGATTACAGAGGGGGGGAGAGGGTGCCGGGTAATGGGCCTGAAGTAATGCGGAATGGCATGGGTTGGGTTCCCCAAACAATCTAGAATTGTGATCTTGCCAAGTTACATTGAAACTGCGGGTCCTAAGTATTATTATAATTAAGGTGGTGGTGGACTCGCATCCGACAGGCAGGACGGTGGCGTTGCAACAAATTGAGAGACATTTGCCTCAAATTTAGTGTCATTTGTTGCTGTACAAAGTTTAGCTTCAAGCTTGATGATGGATAGGAGGTTTGCGCAAAATTTAAATGAGTAAATCAAGTATTAAATGCTCAAGTTCAATGTAGACTATTGAGGGTTAATGAGGGAAGGATTTACATTCCCTCACGGTATTTCAAAAAAAAAATAGTTTTATTATAATAAGGATTGTTTCACTTAACTTCTACTCTCTTTTTCATCAAATAATCCTCCGATTTCATTAACTGAGGTCATGTCTTTCATCTTGTCTGTTTCATTGTCCACAGGAACATATCCGCCAATCCCGCGAAGGAGACTTGGACTCTATTGGAAGAATGACCAAAGCAGAAAGGCAGCCACACACAAAAATAAGCCTGGAACAAGACGTCAGAGATACACATGATTGCTACGTACCAGGGGTTGGAGAAATTTTGCCAATACTGTTAAGGGAACACCCAGCACAAACAGTCACCAACAATAGAGACAACGAAGATCTCGACAGACAAATGTCACAACCAAAAGACAGGCAATCAAGAACCAGAGAACAAGAGAACATCATAAGACAGCAAAACACAAGCAGGGACTACGATAGTCTCTCTAGAAAGCATAAGCAATACTCAAGAGAAGACAGCGCTGAAAAGCTAAACATGAGCCAAGACGAACAAGAAGAAGCAGCTCCTGAAATGTGTGATAGCTGCTGTCAAACGAGAGAAAGCTTGTTCCAAGTTCCACCCTTTAGTATACACGGATTGAGTTCAGAAAGAAGTTTCTCTCCATCCCCTCCAAGCGTGGATTATTCAAGAAAACCGACAAATCTTTCCGCAGAATCCAGATCAAACGCAAGACATCAAAGTACAACACCATTTTCAACATTCGGATACAGTGGAAGTTCTGCAAAGGGTGACAGTAGATCACAAAGCAACAAATCTAAAGACCCAAAATACAAAGCAGAAGCCGTTATAGAAATGACGCGCTTTGGAGAAGACAACGGTAACTATGGTGATTCAAACAGGACTTTGAATCAACAATATCTTGAAGATCAAAAGAATAGGAATCGGATTGACTTTGAGCATTGTAAAGACGACAAGCATTTGAACAAGAGCTTGGCTGAGCAGGCCAAGAAGCATTTGGAGAGGAGGCCTTATAGTGTGGAGACGACGAAATCTGCTCCGGACGTCATCATCATGACCAAGTCTCACTGACAGTGCGAGTGGGAGCCGTATCGTCGAAGACGGCCCAGGTGTGGGATGGTAGAGAACGGGGGCGCCTTGCCACCAGCTCTGAAGAAGGCTCCTCTGCCTGTACCAGATCCAGCCTACACAGCACCAGTGGTCTTCGTCAGGAATTGTCAAACTCAGACGTACGACGAAGAGTTTGACGAGGATCTGCAGGGGCATGGCTATGCCACGTGATATACGAGGCAGCTGATGAGGTTTTTGTGCTCTCAAACAGTTACAGTGACGTTTTTGTATTTTAAAAATAAAACATTGGGTCAGTGATCGATAAATATTGTACAATAGCTTGGTATCTGTTTTAGGCTCTTGTGATGAAACCAGTGGATTCATGGTGCTTAAAAAAGGGAATGGCATCAGCCAAGACACGAGTCCATAGTACTTGTACTTCTTTGAAAATTTACATACTTTGGAAAACACATTTTCCTACCGGATGCAGTATATACTATACATATATAACAAGTGCTGGAAACCATATTATAACGGATACCAAATCACGGTCACCCAGTTCAGCTTTGGGTTTGTTTATTCGTGACTTGATCATTGGTAAAAGTATCCGTACTTGAAACATGGTATTCGTGAATGGAAATGGTATGATACCTGGTGGGACATGATACCCATGACTTGGCATATGGTATCCATGACTTGGGACATCGTATCTGTGACTTAGCACATGGTATCCGTGACTTACCACATCGTAGGTATCCGTGACATAAGGCCATGCCTCAACAGATACCAAAAAAAAACCTTCAGTATAAATTTTATTTATTTAGGAAGCAAACCGTAACCCGATATAATTTTAGATTTTCACCACGGCTCTCTTTTGTATTTTTTCAAAATCCCAATAAAAAGCACTATAGTAATAAATATTGCTATGTTTTTACGCGGCTTCAATTTAATGAACTGCGTTGATTTACTTTACACAATTTATTTCAGATTCGGTTTGGATACAGAGCCACTTTACACAATATAAGGTTCGGTTGACATCTAAATCTAAAGAGAGTTGTGGCTCTTATTTTATAGTAAGAATAAAGATCATTCTCGAATCCTTGAGAATTGTTACATGCAAGGCTCTACTACAGTATCCGACCAAACACTCCAGCAATCTCGAACAAATTATTATCGTTGTAAGTACCTAACATCTATTTATTTCTAGAGAGACTTTACAGACTTTATCAATAACTCACACAGACAAACACAACACACAACTACATATTTGTAACAATATATTGACCTTTCTGTAATGAAATTAAATTCCAAAAAACAATATTCTATTGTATCTCGAAAATAAAATCCGAATTAAACAGGATATATTCAACAATAATTCGAATTTTCTAAAATAAATATTGGAAAAAAAGTTGTAAATTTTCAAAAATATATGTATCGGTTTTAAGTGAGTCTTTTAATATTTTGAAGCTGCCATCACTTTTTCTTACAAAAGAACCCTCGTCAACAACTGTCAAAAATTCAATTAAAAATAAACAACCTTCTAATGTATCATTTAAAATTTTATGATAGAGACAGCTTGATCATTTTAAAATGCATATGTTTTTGTATTATTATATTTATTTAGTTTCTTAGAAGTAGTTAATTTGAAATATTTGTAAGGCGATTGTAAACAAATATTTTTAAAGAAGAATCTAAGTCATGTACAATAAATAAATCTATAGTAGGTACCTAATTTATTCATTTGTGAGGAAAAATATTGTAAGTTATGGATCGATAGACATAGTTCGGGAAAAATGTTTATTTATGTAAAGAAATGTTGAATTGATTTGGAAAATAATAATGTATAATTTGGAAAACTCTAAAAGGAATTGATTTATTACATACCAAAGTATTTTGTACATAAAACCGACATTTAAATATTGAAGTATGAATTTTGTGAAAGTGTTCTATTATGACAACAGCCAGTGAAACAAGCCACTTATGGGAAAAAGTCAACTGATGTAAAGATATGAAATTATGTAAATCTATCAACTGATGGAGTTCTATCAACTGATATTTTGAATGATTTGTGTATTATACAGTGAAAATTGTCTATTAAATTTACTAATAACGTAGAAACAATTTATTTATTTATTTGAAACACTGTTTAATTGTCACTTATTAATGTCATTTATTGTCACTTATCAGTGAAAATAAAACATTGTTTCAAATGAAGAAAATTTGTTTCATTTCTAAGTTATAAGTAAAATCTACAACTGATGTAAAATGGTCAACTTAATATCAAATGGCGTAAAAAAAAGATCAATTGATATAAAATTATCAACTTACGTTAAAAAATCAAATGATGTTAGTAGATCAAATTGTGTCAAGAGGTCTATTGATGAAACTCAATTAATGTGAATGAGCAACTAAATGTAAATCTATCTGCTATCAACTGATGAAAAAAAACAACTTACGTAAAACGTTCTAAGGTATTAAATAAATCAACTGATGTAATTATCTAAATCAACTGATGTAAATCTATCAACTGATGTAAATAAATCAATTTATGTAAAAAAAACTTATATAAACAGGAATGTGGTAGTATCTATGTATATAGCTAGTACTTATGTATATTGTATATACATGTACCTAACATTTATTTATCTAAATAATTAAATAAGGTTTTTAAACAACAACATGTGTTTCATTTCATGTGCACAGTTTTTTTTTCAGGAAATTGGACAGCAGTAGCCCGAGTATAAAACATTGCAAAATTACCCAACTATAGCGTAAACAAAAAAATGTGTGAAAGATACAACAGCACCTCTAGTGAGTGCTTAGGTTTTCATATTGCTAACTGAGCTTATCATTTAGAACGTTTTTAAATTCCCAGAATTCTGCTCACAGATTTACGGTACATAAGGTGAAAATTTGCAGAGCTTTAGATCCACACAGATGCCACTAGATTTTACTTTTTTTCTTACGAACTTATTTTCTTATTATTGTTGACCTTCCTTGTTTTCCCCCGTAGTCTTCGATTCATCACCGAATAAAATTTGCTATACCTACTGTGCAAATAAAAAAAAAAAAATGAAAACTTAATCGCTCACTAGCTGATGTATCTCGCATTAATTTTTCTATTAATGGGATTGTGGCGGATTTGTACGATGTTTTAAATGAGGGGGACATCAAAATCAAAAAAACGAGGAAGCTCTCATTTCTCCCAGCAGTGGTGCCTACTACATATGTAAGTGTGGTTAATTTTTCACTCAGGGCTGTGCTTGGCGCCAAAAGCCGGGACTCCTTTGTAGTGACGTCACAGTCACTGAGCGGGAAGACGGGGCGAGAGGAAATGACTAATACAGGCGGCTGCGGCTCCATTTGGGAAAATCAAATTTGCCAATATTGTCGCCTTGTAGCGTGATGGAGTGGGAGTAGAGGTGAGACAACAGGTTTGCAGGGAATTCCCAAACACAACTCGCACCGAATATTATTCCAGTGTCATAATTTGGATTGTTTAGATAACAATCTATATTTTATTGCCGTTTAAGGCTCATATTTAGTGTATACGCCCACAAGCAGGCCCGTGTAAGTTCTCACTTTTACATGCCGCATCTATATTTACAAAAATACAAAATAAACTAAACGGCTTAATTATGAATATAAATTTTACCGCCTTCCGTGAAAACGCGTGGCATTGGCAAAAGTGAACCGAGTTTTTATAGCATGGGGAGTCAACCTGATATCAACGTTAGATCAGAATGGTGTAAGAACAAATGGACTCAGCTCAAATAACATAGATAACAAAATTGTGATTTCACATGACTAAGTTTATAGAGGAAAGGCAAAAAATATTTTTTTATTGTTTGCTTAGGGCCCTAGTCATATAAACATCTGATTTTTAGAGCAGAAAAAGATTAGGTTTGCCAATTTTGACCGAGTATATTGTATTAAAAATTCTATAACACAAATGAGTCGTATTTAACCAAAAGCGGTAATATAGGATAAGCTAATTTCGAGAGAAAAAAACTAAAAATAAAATACAACACAGAATCTTATTTTCTGTGTTTCTGTGTACATACAAATATATTTTTTGTTCAAAATCTTAGACTCAAAATATAACTCAAACTATAACTTCAAAAACATTCAGCATTATTTTTCCCGAATTCTCGATTCCTATTCTAGAATAGGAATTTTCAGGGAAATGCAATAGTTCTCACAACTTCCCTCCCTATACCTACAGATGGTATCTCGTTCTTGCATAGTAGCGCGCAGGCAGCATGCCTAAAGCCTGGTCGATTCCAGAAAAGGTGCAGAGGCCAATTATCCATTATTGCCATATCCTGCACAAAACATGAAGCGACTCCTGGACATAGCAATTACTATCGACAAAATGAGAAGTGACCCACCACTTTCAAGGTCATCTCTTTACATCCAAACAAACGACTTAAGTCCAGAAATCCCATCTGAACAATTGAAGATTGTAGTACAGGATTTGGACTCTATTGGAAGCTTGTATGGGAGGAGTAAAGTGTGGAAACCTCAAACTGATCAATCTGCCACACCAGGAAGTCCAAGTATTCAATCTTCCGAGAGGACTGTGGATGACCTCCAACCGAGTAAGGTTGTAACTTCCTGCTCCATAGATGGGGATTAGTTTCATCTCCAAGATGCGACTGTGTGGCGGAGAAGCAGACTGTCCGGCACTAAATTGAAACGGTGAAATTGACTAATAAAGGCAGATCTATTTGGGGAAATCATTTTTTTTATAAACAAAGGTAAAAACATGGAATATATTGCTCAAACCTACCTCGTACCAACTCATCCCGCATATCCGAGTATGTGTCATAAGGACTCACAGCATATGAACGCTCATTCATAGCTCTTTTTTTTCAAGTGTTGAAAGGATTTCTCGTAAAATGAAAAAAAAAAAAAAAAGCAAGCGTATTGAAATAAGAAGCGTGTCAATGATTCTAAATGTAAGAGGATATCGATGTTTATAGCACACTTCGAGTGGCACTCCTGCAAAACATATATTTTTCTAAATTTTTCACACTTCGAATGGCACTCCTGTATAAAATTTATTTTTCCAAAATTTGAGGAGAAAAAAATAAAATTGGTTCAACGAAGGCTTTACGAATACAGGTAATCAGCGCGGCCCCAAGTCTCTCATTTTGTCTCGCTCGTTTATTGCGTCATTAGGCAAGAGTGAGGGAGAGATCATGACTTGAAAGCTTTGCACAGTATCGAGGGGTATGGAAATTATCTGGCAAACGATTCTTGAAATGAAATAAAAAACTGTAGGAAAGAAAACAAAGATTTACTTCAGAGATATATTTTTCTCTGAAACCCGTGAATACAGAAACTGAGGCATGATAATAGTATCGTATTTCTGCAGAAAATCACAAAAAAGCAATGACGTGTACGCTATCGCGTTATCGTTTGTAATATCTGAAATCAATTATCTGGCTATGAAACGATTCTGGATTATTTGAAGTTAATCATTTTTTTATCTTATTGCTTACTAACTCTCTGATCGTAGCAATCAGAGGCCTGAAATGGGAGTTGGGCATATGGCGTCATTGGGCAAGGAACTTGAAGCTCACGTAGCCTTTTTTCCCTGTTTAATATGTTCCTGATATTCTAATGTACAATGACCATGTATTTCTCTTTTCTTTCACTGTTTAACTATATATTTTGTTTGCTCTTTTTTCTCATATATTTCATCATATATTTTTCATGTTTCTACATTTTTGTAATTTTCTATGTACTTTTTCTATTGATGTATTATTTTTTTATGGCTGGTCATGTATTGCACCCTCCACATGACTAAGCTGGAATAAACGCATATTATTATTATTATTATTATTATTAAACAAATCCCATATATTATTTTAGCTTCAGTACCCATAGTATAAAACATTACGTTCACTCACCTCAATTGCGTACGTCGAAAAAAAACATACATACCTAAATGAAATCACTGCCTAGAGTAACATCACACATTCCATACATTTGCGATTTACGTAATCGAGCATTGCTTTATACTCGGTGTACAAATTCCAACTCTTTATATGAAACGTATACATTTCCATTATGAAAATTTGTGAATTCGAATATCCAGTCGATAGATAGCTCAGTTGATAGAGTGATTGCATTCCATGCCGTGAGCTCGGGTTCGAATCCCACCGATGATGTCAGAAATGATTTCCCGTTTCAGTGTTTATTTCAAAACCCAAAATAAAAATAAAACCCAGCTTTCACAAGAAATTAATACCCCCCCCCTAAGAGCTGGGAAATCTCCACTTCAACTGAAATGGTTAGCGTAAGGCCGGCCCCTCTCCTGTAAAAATAAATAGGTTCCACTCGCCACATGTGATTCCTTCAGGGAAAACGCGGTAAGAAGTTGCGTTAGATGTGTGGCTTAGTAGCGTATATTTTTGCGAATAAGTGACAAATGTCGTGTATCGCAATTTCGGAATTTCCAGCCATCGGCTGAGAAAGATAAAATAATTTGGGGAAGTTTGGAGTTATTATGTAAAACAACCGAAAATATTCAAATGTATACAAAGGCCCACCATGTTTATTCAAAATCTTGATAAACATTTTTCACTTTGGCTCGGAGAGGCGCCTTGATATCCTGGCTGGACCAGAAGGTGAACACAGTGCGCGGCCTCTGGATTATTCACAACATTTTCTTTTTGTATTATCTTAGAAGATTTCTTTCTGCCTGAGTTACAAAGATATATTGACATTTAAGGCTCTCATATTATTTGATGCACGCCCTCAAGCAGGCACATGTAAGTTCGCACATACACATGCTGCATGAGTAGGTACTTTCAACAATAACAATAAAAACATGGGGGCTTTGGAAAAAACGAACAAAGTTCTTACAGCTTTGGGGTCAGCCTCATATCAACTTACTAGGTGAGGCAAAGAAAAACATAATGAGCAGTGAACCGAAAAAAAATAGAGCAAAATTCAAATTAAAAGCCCCAGCCACCAACATTGTAAATCAACCGCAATTTCTTTCGGTCCTTGCATAGGTAGGTACCACTTACATTGTTTTCACGATTATGATTATTTATGAGTGAGAATGGACTCGGAACATTTTTGAATTTGTAACAATTTTCTCGCCGAGCAAACGTCAGTCTTGTATGGGACTGCCGTCCTTAGCAACCAACAACAAAATATTTTTTTACCTTTTCCCTAGCAACCCTGTTGACGATACATTTTTGTCTATATCAATTCACGTGCGGGCCTCATTATTATTTTAGTAATCACAATGTTGGTCATCCTGTAACACGTCTTCCTTTTAATCTATTTTCGAAGGTTACTTTGAAATCGAGTAAACTAAAATAAGCCGGGAGAGTGTAATTTTGGTAGGTATATTTGTTCATCGGTATTTGTAGACGCGCACCCCAAAACTCAGCAAGTTGATTATACTTCTGCTTTCCGAGTGGTTGGGGCCCCAAACTTCCAAATGCAGAGAACCCCCTCCAACTCTCCAAGCGCCAACGGTTCTTACTCAGAGTGCATACTTTGTTTATTTACTCCCATAACCGCATTCACAGACCTTGCTACCGCATAGTGGCCGTCATTAAATCATTTACTTCTTTTTTTTCCTGTGCTTGTCCAGTGGAGATTAGAGATCATCTTATGATTTGCACATCGATACAGCGGCATGATCCCTACCGAGGATGTCAGAAATAATTTCCCGTTTCGGTGTTTATTACAAATCCAAAATAATTACCGGCAAGGTTATCTCAGCCTACACAAGAAATGAGAACCAACTCGGGAGCTGGGACACCTCCACTTCAACTGAAGTGGTTGGCGTGAGACTGGCCTCATCCTACCTCTAAAAATAAGTAGGTCTCGAATCGCCAAATGTGAAGTTACACTATATGTGAAGCTTAGTTGTGAAAAAAAGGTTTGTAGTCCACTATGCTATTTGATTTGATAATGGTTTTATACAACCAACCCACGCATAGAATTGTAATTTCTCATAGCGTCGCTTGGTAATGCGGGCGTTAGTTTATTTATATTTACTGAAACTCTAGTTCCTCCATGTAAATGACTTCTACTTTTTTACATTTCAGAGAAAAGTTGACAGAATTTCTTTCAGCAAAAAGGAGCGATACGAGAACTGAATGATTTATGCATGCAATTAAGTTTTCCTCTGTACAAAACATGGGGAAATGAAAATGCAATTAAAAACGCGGAGTTGATAGTAAAAACAAGACTTTTCTTTAATTAAAAAATACTGCAACTGTCGGTCAAATACTGGGGATTTGTACAACAGAAATATTTCATTTCATGTAATTCTCTGTGATTTGAAATAAGATGTATCGCTTTGCTGTTTTTTTATTTTGCAGTACGGTTCCGTGACAGTTGTCGCTTAATTTCTTCCATCTCCCATTTCTCATCAGCCATCTTTCTCCGTTCTCTTATCTGCCACTTCCTTTCTCTCATCTTACATTTTTCTCCTGTCTCTCATGTATGATTTCCTTTCCCCCATATCACAATTGATTTTATCACCTATTTCTAATCAGTATTCCATAATCATTTTTGTTTTCTGCATTGTGTCTATTCTTTTTCAATTCCTTTTCTCCTATAGATTCATTGTCAATAAGGTAAAAAAAATAAGGTGGGTCAATGCAGATAGAAATAAAAATTCTGCATTGAAGGCTCCAGGAGTCAAAAGTGCTGTCGGTGAGATGGTATGGGAGAATGAACAAGTATGTAAGAGATGGAAGAACGATTTTCAAGATTTTTTTGGTTACGGTGAAAGAAAAAATATGGCCAGATAGAAGAAGAGAATGAATTGAAGATTTTGAAAGAAGAAATGAAAATATCTAGTACAGGTTTGAAGAACGGAAAGTCCTCTGGGTCTGATGGAATAAATGGTGAAATGCTCAAATCAGGAGGTGAATGTGTGATAGAATGGATGTATGAATTATTATTATTTGTATGAATGCCGGTGTAGTACTGATGGACTGGAGGAAGGCAGTCATTATTTCTGTTTTACAAACAGTTATAAGAAACAGGAAAGAATTATTTAAGGACAGAAAAAGTAGCAGCTAGTCTGTATTGTTGATCTATAATGTTAGCGGATTATTCTTTCATAATTTTAAATTTTGATTAATCGGTTTATATACTGACTTTTAATCTTCCACCTCTTTTCTCACATCTCCTACCACTCACCATCGTAATCTTCATCTTCTATCTCCTGTATGTCAGCTCGCACCTTTACCATCTACGATCACCACCTACCACCTTCCATCTTCTCCCTCCCACTTATGAAGGAGAGTCTAGTGATATTCTCAGTTTGGAGTGCAGCCAGCCAATAACTCACCAACACCTGTCCCCCTCTCATTACTAACTGCAGTGCCGCACTACCACATAGTACTACTACGTACACTGTTACTACCATACACTAGTACTACCTGCCCTATAACTATAACTTACTATATCACAGCTTACAGCTCGTACAGGTAAGCCTTTAACCCTAAAACAAGCAAATTCAATAAAGGAATGTCCAGAATTTTTTATGTACCCGTGAAAGCACCTGTTGCAAGTGTGAGATAAGACGTGTGTGAATATATGCACGGAAAATGAATGATAAGCTCGTAGAGCGTTAACGCCTCAGACTCGGCATCTGAAGGTTCGTGGTTTGATAAAATCTGTGTATGAAAATGATTTTGTATTAACTAGTCGTGGCTTAATAAAAAAATCAGGGTTTTACCGAATAGTCAGGGTTTTGTACAATATATAGGGTTTTATAGAATAGTCGGGGTTTTGTACAATATTGGGGAATTTTATAAAAAAAGTCGTGTTTTTTTAAAAAGCCAGTGTTTTATAGAATAGTCGGAGTTTTTATAAAAAAACAGGGCTTCATAGAATAGTTGAAGTTGTGTAAAATACTCGGGAATTTTATAAAATAGTCGGGGTTGTATAAACTAATTATATATTGATACCCCCTTTTTACAGATCAGTCAATAAAATTCCTTGCATATTTATTGGCGTTTGAAAATGTTTTGTTTACTTTAAAACAATATATAAGACAATTTTTCTCTTGGTTAAATTTTTTAAATTCAGTTTTGCATATAATAAAACTGTTTTATATATGGTATACGGCTTAACCAATCTTATTTATAAGGCTGCTATTATATGCTGAAATTTTATTGTCATATCCAAGTTAGCATCCAAATAGTATAAAAGTCCAGTAAAAAATATTTTGAAAATCTCAAACAATTTTATACCCAGTTAATGAAGGCGAATACAGTAAATGGAATAAAAAAAAATAGTAATCTTATTACGGTGATTATTTTATTTTAAAATTATGGAAGCAAAGGGGTTAATAAAGTAAGGATAGTGCTCTCATGGCATACTAATATTATTTATTAGCAAAGGCTATTTCCTCAACTTTCTATGCTCCATAAGTACATATGAGGCGTGCAAAATCTAAAACAGCCATCTAGGATTTGTTTCGGCATTGAAATAAATATATCGAAACACAGGAAAACATTTTCTCATGATTTCCATACATTTATTTAATTTTCAAAAATAATCCTAGATGAACGTCATTGATTCTGAATGACTCAGATTTCAAACCATAATGTGGCTTAGTAGGTATTATTTATTGCATTCGAGCTCACTTGAACTTAAATGCACTCCATTTAAGGTCATTTGCATTGAAAGTACTTATGTTTGAATTGCTAGGATAATAGGAATTATTTAGAGTTTCACTCCACTGATACGTATGTCGGAGGAAGTAGTCAAGATGAAGTAGGCGGGTTCAATAGATTATATTATCAAAGCTTGAAAATATATTGCTGCGAATGTGTACTTGTGTGTTTTTGCTTGGCTGTGTTAGTATCTGTGACAAGGTCTGTGAAGTCTCTAGATTTTAGGTACCTACTTATGATTATACTTGTATTTTTTTCGATATTGTGAGTTTTTGCTGGAATATTCTAAGTTGAATGTTCTCGCGAGGTCTTGCATGTGATGATGTGCCAGTCCCCAATGTTTCGAGAATAACTCTTATTCTCACCTATAAATATTGACCGAGATGCTCTGCAGCCAGACTCTAAGCTTTAGAATTATACAGTTCAGAAGCTACTCTGTGTACGTACCGAATGAAACTCGTATCTGAAATAAATTGTGCAAAATAAATAACTGCATTTTTTATTGAACACGCAATTGAACCCGGTAAAATCATAGCATTTTATTCATGTATAAAATTAATATTAAATGCATGCTCACAACTCACAAGCAGACACGTGTAAGTTTGCGCTTACAGATGCTGCATGTGTACATGCGAATTAAAACCCAAACCTCAAATGAATATAGACCGTGCAACCAACCAAACCAAGCCAACCTTAGGCCCGGTATTTTGAAGTACCGTAAAGTTAACTAAAATGCAATTTTAGTTAAATCATCATAATATTTCACTCACCGAATTTCGGCAGTAAATATTTAGTAACTTTAACTTTCGATTTTCAAGATGGCAGCGCTTCACTGACAGCAGCTGTTCTTTTTTAATGTAAGGATACATCAAAATTGTTGCAAACTGAACAATTTTTGTCTCCTTTTCTAGCTTAATGAAGGTTAGGTATATGATTTTTATGAATAGTTGTTTGTTTTAAAGCTTTTGAATGGCATTTTAATTATTTCCAAGATTTGGGGGCGTGGCTTCATACTTCGGCAATGTTCGGTTTTAGTTACCTCGAGATTGAGTATTTTGAATAAAAGTTCAAGGAATAGTTAACTAAAATATTACTACAGTTCAATATACCCAAGGAATAAAATAGGATATAGTCGTAAGTCGTATGCATAGTGCATATATCATACATTCCCGATGACAGGGCTATTTTCTATTTTTTGCAGCACTGTGAAACAATGCATTAATTATCAGTATCGCTGAACATAGTACCGTGCACTTCAAGTGTCTTTTCAAATTATCTACATAATATTGTATTGACGTTTTGACTCTCTGTCCTGTCTTTAGCCCTGGTCAATTGACATCACATTTTTCCTCATTTTTAAATGTAGTCCTTTGACCCGTTTCGTAATGACCACTACAAAGAGACCTGTAGGAACGGATGGCTTGGTGATATGATTTGATATTTTGTATGAAGCAAATTATCAAATTGCAGTAGAAAAAAATAATAGTAACTTCTTGGTAAATTAATTTAATTCTAAACTGAAAATTTCCTTGAGATTCACACCAAAGTTTGTACCAGAGTCTTGAAATATTTAAAGCTCTAGGCGAAATTAACATTTGTTTCTGAAATTTTACCATCTCGTCGGCTCTCAGCGCCCCTGTGCCCCGCGCGGGAGACCCGGGCTTAATATCGAGAAGACCTTCGTGTCGGATAATGACAAACTTTACGGGGCTCGAGTGTTACCGTAAGATCAGATGCTGTGATGCAAAAATAATTTTACGATTGTATTAAGGCTCTGTTGCCAATTTAAAAAGTACTTTACGCTTTTGCCAATTATTAAAAAAATATCTCCGGTTTATAGTCCGATCGATAACTCAGTTAGTGGCTTGTGTTCCATGCCAAAGGGCTAGGGTTTAATTCCCACGGAGGGTGTCAGAAATGATTTCCCCTTTCGGTGTGCATTCCAATCCCATAATAAAATACTGGCAAGGTGCACTCAATTTTCACAAGAAGCGAGAACCAGCCTCCTTGGGAACTGGGAAGCCCTACTTCAAATATAGTGGTTGAAGGCCGGCCTTACTGCCTGTAAAAATAAAGAGGACTCCTTGTGATGCTTAAACATAGGGTAGAGTGCTCTAAGAGTGCGCGGGAGATAAGAGTGCGCACTATTATTTTTACGCGCCCTAGATGTCATTTGTGGCTAACTTCAGTTCCTAGGTGACATTTGTGATGAAAGGACACGTTGCTGTGACGCGCATCTTAAATAAATCGGAAAAACGGATTTCAGGTGAGTTTTAACAATAATCTGTGATTTACTAAATTATTTTTACGTCTTGAAATCTTTACGATGTCTTCGTTTATGGTGATATCGGATTTTTTTTCGAAATTAATACTATGAAATCAATTTACCAAGCGTCCACAAGAACCGTATTTCACTTATCCTAACAAAGATGCCACAACGTTCATGTAACGTGGGCAATACTGGTGGATTGTAAGAGTGCGCAGCTGTATAATTTGTAAGAGTGCGCGCGCACTCTTACAAATCTTTGCGCAAACCGATACCCCATTATGATTTTCTGGAACAAGATCAGATTTTTCTCGATCTTTTTAATTACAACTAAATTAAATAAATATGTATTATTTTAGAATGTCTTCACGAGAACGAAAATCAACATGTCAACTTTGTCCGCAAGCAGTCTAAAAAGAGGATCAGTGAGGGCGAAAACCAGAAAAAAGTCGCGCTTTTTGGCCAGTAGCATCACCAAAAGAGAAGATCGTGCAATAGCAAATTCCTCGGAATCGACATCAACCACTGTAAAAACAGAAACAACTAATCCAACTTCTAGTAAATTTGTACTAACCTTCATAGACCGTTCCCCACTACCAAAATCAGTCACACATCGATCAAATCGGGTAGGTAAGAAATCAGAAATACTTACAAACTAACCTTTTAAGCAACAACTGTTCGAAGAAGCCAACCGTAAAAGAAAAGTAGAGAGGAACCTTAAAGAAACTAAAAAAAGGCGAAGATAAATCCAAAGAAACCCAAATCAACACCTGAGAAAAAGATGTAGATCTGCCCAAGATGCAAGAAAGTCTACAAGGAACCGAAATTTGAGGATTCGATAGAGTGCATAATGTGTAGTCAATGGTGGCATGACAAATGCACCGTTTATTCTGGAATTGGTCGGTACAAATGTGATCTCTGTGCCGAGGTGTCCTGTGCGCACTCTTAGGTTTCCAAGTGCGCACTCTTAAGTACCGTATATGTAAGAGTGCGCAAAAGACTATGTGCCAATATTAATTAATTTTAATCATTAAGTGTTTGAATTTCATTGATTTTTTTATACAGTTATGCTAATGAAATACGGTTTATTATGAATAAAGAAGTTTCATTTCCATAACAACATTTGTTTTATTGTTATCATTAATTATACCTTAAGTGCGCACTCTTAGAGCACTCTACCCTACTATTATTTGTCTATTTTTTTTTAATTTAATTTGTTGTGTCTTAGATAAGATATTAGATAGTTGCAACTTAGATAAGATTAGATTCCTTTGAAGACAACGGGGCAAGAAGTTTCTCCAAATGTGCAACTTAGTTTAAAGGTCCATCCAGCCATACAACAAAAGGGTCTTGCTTAAGAATTGGCGCTTTGTAGTGACGATCAAACTCGCAGAGGGCTTTTAAGGTGTTCACACGAAACAGCGCTCAAGAAGTAGGTAATAAGTCTTCCATGTACCTGTATGTATGGATACGCTTATAGCGGCACTACTCTGATGTAAGTCCTCGTCACCGGATCACGCCCAAGTTAGTAGTAGATCTTTGTTTGATTTCGTCTACCGCCCCGTGCTATGCTGACGCCCAGCAAACTTCCAACCAATAAACTTCATTATAAACTTGTACGCTGAGCCTTTCCGGATTATCCATAATACACGAGCACCTACACGCGCAGGTTCAGACCAGACAAGTCACACTTAACTGAAATTGCACTCGGTCAAAATCCAGGTACAAAAGTTTATTTGATTGCTAAGGACACTAGACACGCAGAGGCACTTCCCAAGAGAGAGAAAACATAAACATTGTGCCTAGTAAATTAAGCAATTATATTAAGATTAAGATTGGTCAGTATATAATAATCTATTATGTAAGTTGCCAAGATATATAAATATGAAAGATTCGTACTAAATGCTTTCTCAAAAAAAGATACGTGTAAGTTCACGCTTACACACGCTGCATGTGCACATACATTCAAAGTGTAAAACCAAATTTAAAATAGCATAATCTATGTATTTTTGTAGTAAAATAAAATTTCGCCTGGCTAGAAACAGGTATTAACATTTTCAATTAAAAAAATATTTTTTTTATGAATTATTATAATAATTACCCAATGGCGTTTGTTGAACCAGGTTCAAAGCTATCATCAAGGGGTCCTAAGGGAATCGATCTAACTTTGTTTTTATTTTATTCAAGTTAGTCGAAATTACTTTCTTGGCCGCTTGGCCGTAGACAACTTGCCACCCTTTCTGAAACAGGGGTGACATTGGTAGTGTGAAATAATTTATACAATATGATCGGTCAGCCTCAAACCAACCTTTAAGTAACATTACTCACCACTTACCAGCTAACCTCGTGTAGCAGCTTTTAACGAAACACGAAAGTGATAATTGTTATTTTGATTGTTGAAAAGTTTTGCAATTTCACGTGTTCAGTCGTTAAGCAATTACTGTCCTACTTGTCTCGTATCTGTGACAACCTGTATCGTAGAAAACTCACTATACCGCTACGTTACTGAACAATGATGTGGAGAAGTTAAAAGCAGTACCACAATGTTTATGTGGCTTGGTCAATAAAAGTCACAAGGCTGCATTAGCAGGACCACATCCAGTGAATGGAGCATTACAGCTTGAGAGTATGGTTGTGATGAAGCGCCCAAAGAAGTTCAGGACAGTGGGAAGATTATAAAGTGGTTTGACGGAGTGGTGGCAGACTGTTGTACGGTAAGAAAGGCTATAGTGCAGTAAGAAAGGCTTAGTTGGAAAGGCAGCAGTAGCTACGGTTGGTCAAGGCCACCAAGGTCCCTCCCGGATGTTGAAAACTGTTGTGTTTCAGAGGCATTTTAGTTTTATGTAGATTGGAAGAAATGCCTTTGCTAATGAAGTCGGATGCCCTAAATTTGTTTTTTTTCTCGGCGCACAAACATCACGTGTCTGTCTGACCATGATAGGTTGCATTCGGGGATCTTGTGCCATGATCCATTAGAGCTGGAGTTTCCAGACGTTTTGACCATACGTGCGATCGGCTTATTCAGCGTGATGTTGATCCAACTCCTGCTATGACTGCAACTCTCCAGTGCCAGCCGCCGGCCGTGAAAATTTTACAACTTCTACTCGTATTCAATAACAAAATAGGTACGGCCTTGCAGTCGACCAAGCAATACGGCCGGGTGATTTTACAAATTCAATGTATGTCATTTGATAAAGACAGAAATCGGAGTGCGCACATTTTTGTGGGCTTTGTTGTCCGGTTGATATCAGTTCATAAAACACTTAGGGCCTGTTGCACCAAACTCCAATCAGACGAAAATCAAAATTAAGTGTGATTTCTCCCTTTCAAATCAAACAATTGATTGCATATACGTACGTAAGTCAGCTGATGTAAATCATATTTCGTGTTCAAATTCCATCACACTTTTACCAACTTTCGAGAAATATTTAACCGAGGTCCTTACCAGAACTAAGCAATCAAATATTGATTGGAGGTTGGTGCAACAGAAAGGTACCCGAGAGTTCCAATTTTTTTGATTAAATGAAATCATATTAGTTGGTAAGCGCATAACTCGTGAACACCTAAACAACGTTGGCGTTTTATATTATAAGTGTGTGTTTGTAATCTAGTACAGGTTATGGCATAAAAAAATGTTGCGTAGGATTTCCAAGTTTGTGGGAAAAGCTGAATATCCTTAATAATAATTAGCCAATTTTTATATAGCGCCCTTTAGTGGCACTAGCCACCCCAAGGGCGCTTTTATGTGTTGAAGCTTCTGTTAAACAAATGTGTCTTAAGCAACTTCCTGAAACTGCCAACACTGATCTCTGTTCTCAGCTCCAGAGGTAGACTATTCCAGCAGGATGGACCAGCCGAAATAGTCATATTCAGTATCTCAAAACAAAAGCAACGCAACACAACACTAAGCAGCTAACAGCCCTGCTACAAAGGATCAGGACATCAACCGACACATCACCAACACCCACACCTCTGTGATATTCTAACAAGTTTCATAGAACTCTAAATTTTCTAAAATCTAAGTTGTGGCCCACACAGGATTCCTGAAAACCCCATTTTAATGGGTTTTTTTTTACATTTTCTTGGAGCTTTTTCTTACTATAGTTTCACAAAACGGTCACTATCAAATTTATCGCCACTTTGACAGGGAAACGTGCGTCAGGTCAGCTAGTAGTAGATACATAAATCACATTATCTTTAGCGCTGGACAGTTTAAGGAAACTTATCTCTTCATTTGCTTGACTGACTGGGACAGCCCGTAACCTTATTCAACAACTATATAATACATGTTCATATTAGTTACTTAATAAGTTATGTAATATGTGTACGGTACAGCCGTAGAGGGTATCCACAAATACTGAGCTCCAAAGCGAGACTCTGTAGTCATGCTTCATCATCTTCCAAAGGCAATGCCTTGTTTTTCTTGCCATCTTGTCCCCCCAGTGCTTGGTTGGCTTATCTGCCATTTGATTCAAAGATGACCTTTGAATGGAATTGTTTTAAAAATCACATTTTACATGATCTGAGCTAGGGGAAAAAACGTAAAACACGACAATGTGACAGTTGTTTTTAATATTTTCTGAACTAAATTTCCAGAATTCATAAGACACATTGGTCCAGTACACATGCAAACATTGCTCTAAGACAAACAAGCACTAAGGGGACGATCTGTCTCTAGTTGGTTACTATCTTTTTGAACGGCAAATAAGCTTGCATAAAATTGTTTCTTCCTTCAAGATCTTTAGCAAATAATAAAAACGGGATTATCTTTAAAAACTAACTGTCCGAGGAGTGGAAAATTTGAGGATTTTGATATAAAATGACTTTTGGTATGCCTTGGAGTTTTTGCATTCATCAAATTACCAATCTACAGGCTCAGCAGACCCTGTAATCCAACTATCTCATTCACGCCTGCCGTGGATGAGCCACAGACTTGTAATACAGCCCGACACATTGTCCCAGATCTAGGATGCTGCAAGTCAAAAATATGGCGTCTGAGTAATGCTGGCGGCTAGGGCTAGGGTTTCTCAAGTTTTCCAAATTTTTGTAAATTTTAAATTAGAATTTTGTATTTGATTTTAATGTTTATCCGTTTGTTTATGTCTAAAATGTTATTTGTTGTGTTTATTCCTTTACTTATAGGTTGGTACGCGGCTGACCACTCATGCTGTAGAAGATGGTTCACTTTGCCAATGTCACCCCTGTTTCAGGGAAGGTCGGCAGGAGTTGCAGGGTGTATGTCCATTTGAGATTTGGTTTGTATGTTGTAGGTTCACAAGCTCGAACTTGTACGTGTCTGCTTGTGAGACTGCATGTAATGTGAGTGCCCAATGTTACATATCTTTGCAACTTAGATTAGATTAGTAAAATATGTCATTCGATAAACTTCCATACGTGCTACATGTTTAACTGTCTTAATGCAAAATGGTTTTAATAATAAAATACAAGGTGTATATGGCTCCTAATTTTGATTCTATCATGCAAACTGAATGGGTCGCATATGGCGGGTGAAACCTATTTATTTTCACATTTGGTCTACGTACATGCATATGCGGACCTCATTGTAGGTATTTCTACAGCTAAATGCACCTTCACCACTAACCTAATCGAAACTAACTTACTCATACAAAGATATGTAACATTGGGGATTCACATTATATACATTCTCACAAGCAGACACGTATAAGTTCGCGCTTGCACATGCCGAATGTAAACCTACAGCATAAAAACCCAAATCTAAAATGAACATACACCCTGCAACTCTTGCTGACCTTCTCTGAAACAGGGGTGACATTGTTAAAGTGAATCATTTTCTACAGCATGGGTGGTAAGCCTCATACCAACCTATAAGTTAAGGAACCACTATAAAATCAGTAATTGGCCCGTTAAAAACTTAACACATGTGCGCCCTACAATTCATCTCGTCTTTGATGCGCCACTGAATGGCGTGCATAGTTGTGTACATGTAGAGTTAACTCTGCGCCCCTCCCCTAACTGATGTGATGTAACGCCTCTGGTGACTTGCCACTCTTTAGTGGAGACGACAAGTGGGTTACTGCTTTTGTCCATCAGACTTGGTACCCTCAGCGATGAAACACCTTTCGGTATTTCATCACGATTTTAGTTGAAAATTAAAATCCAAAATGTCACTGTTAAATGTGCTATCTATCTATAATCTATGTTGCAAAGATACATTAACATTTAGGATTCATATCAAATATATTCCCACAAGCAGACTTGTAAAAGTTTTTATTTGCATATACCGCATGTGTAGTTACTTACAAAATAATAGCTAAATTTCAAATGAAAATAAACCCTGAAACTCTTGCCGACTTTGCCTGAAACGGGGTGACATCACATCGGAATTTACACATTACAAACAAAGGTCATGTTATTTTAGACTTATGTTAATTATTAATCTGATTTAAAGTCAGTTTTTTTCAACTATAAGTAAGTGTGTGTTTAATTTTTGGTTTAAGAAATCTAATAAAAAAGGATGATCTAATATATTACAAAATGTCCTGCATGGACTCTTAAACAACTAAACAGATTGCGATAAAACTTACATGAGTAATTCTTTGAATGCCAACTTAGGCCCGGTATATTGAACTGTAGTAATATTTTAGTTAACTATTACTTGAACTTTTATTCAAAATACTCAATCTCGAGTTAACTAAAACCGAAGATTGCCGAAGTATGAAGCCACGCCCCCAAATCTTGGAAATAATTAAAATGCCATACAAAAGCTTTAAAACAAACAACTATTCATAAAAATCATATCCCTTACCTTCATTAAGCTAGAAAACTAGACAAAAAGGTTCAGTTTGCAACAATTTTTAAGTATCCTTACATTAAAAAAGAACAGCTGCTGTCAGTGAAGCGCCGCCATCTTGAAAATCGAAAGTTAAAGTTACTAAATATTTACTGCCGAAATTCGGTGAGTGAAATATTATGATGATTTAACTAAAATTGTATTTTAGTTAACTTTACGATACTTCAAAATACCGGGCCTTAGTCGTCTGTATAAAAAAACTGGAGAAATAAAGTAAATAAGAGAAGAAATATGCATAAACTATTTTCAGCTTATAACAGGGATTTTTTTAGACTAAAAGAAGCGTACTAGGACAAAACACAGCGGAGACATATGTGCGCAGATACTGGCCACCCTTAACAGAATGTCGGCATGAAAACACTAACCAGACGAATCACCACAAGGGGTGGCAGGGTAAAGCTAAAAGAAAACGCAACTAAGCTACACATATAGTGTAACTTCTTGCCGCGTTATCCCCGATGGGTTCGCATGTGGCGAGTTGAACCTATTTATTTTTACAGATAAGGGGGCCGGCCTTGCGCCAACCACTTCAGTTGAAGTGGAGGTTTCCCAGCTCCCGAGAGTGCTGGTACTCATTTCTTGTGAAGGCTGAGTAAATCTTGCCGGTATTTTATTTTGGGGTTTGAAATAAACACCGAAACGGGAAATCATTTCTGACACCCTCGGTGGGATTCGAACCCGAGCTTTCGGCATGGAATGCAAGCACTCTACCACCTGAGCTATCGACCAGACCGTGAATTAATACAAAAAACTGTTCTCTTTCACTGATTTTCAATCTCCTTTGATACCACATTTGAAAGCGCCGCTAACTAGATAAGCCTTGCTTTGCATGTGCTGGTTAATCCATTCCCGTACTCATCCACCGTCCTTCCTCACCATTCATCTCTCTCCTCCATTATATGTGAACAGCATTTTTTCTCACATCTTCTCACAGTTCTGCATTGAGTGTTCATGAATGATAAAAAGATTGCCTGACTGGCTCGTTATCGAATTTCCACGTAATTCAAAGAAAAGCCCTGAATTACGTTTCCCCTGAAATCCATACATTTTTTATTTAAATCTTATTGTTCGGTATATGAGGTCGACATCAGGCTGACCTCTCATACAGTAAAAAATGGTTCACTTGCTAATGCCATCCCTGTTTCAGGAAAGGGTGGTTACATGTTTTTTTTAATAATTTCGTGAAGAGGAATGCAATTTACCAACCTGTTTTTGAATGTCCGGAAAAAGGTATTAACATCATACATTATTAATTAATTATTTTTTTGTTTTTAATTAATTATTAATTAATAATTACTTACTCAATGACGTCTGATGATCCACGATCAAAGTAAGCGTCAATACAGGACACGACGGGACTCTAACTTGCGCTAGTTTCAAAAACGCTAATTCGAATACCAACGCCTTATCCGCTTGACCAAAACGTCGACATTTGAAGGGTGAATTATTTTTTTAAATACACATGCGGTAAGCATAAGCGTGAACTTACACGCATCTAATTGTCGGCATGTATTATATATGAATCTTTAATGTGAGTATATCTTTATAACTAAGATTATAAATTATAGCAAAGAAGATTTGTCATAGAATTTCCATTTTGGCCTCGGACAGTTTAAGTCACGACTACTGTCACGGAGTTGTAAGACTGTCCTCTACAAAACACTACAGTCCTGGGCACTGACCAAGCATGACAAAGCTCTCCCAATATCTTTGAAAGGAAAATTATCTGCCATGTTTACGGTCCAACAACGTACGGGAACATAAATGGTGAAGACATTACAACTCTTACAAGTATACGGCCTGCACCAAGACGTTGATGTGGTTCGATCAATAAAGTCAGCAGACTGCATTGGCTGGTTCACAACCAGCGAATAGACCATCGGAGCCTGGAAAAGATGGTTATGGTGACGGACTTACAGGGGCGAAGGACAATAGGAAGACAGATTAAGGTGGCTAAATGGAGCGGTATATATGGAACTGGAGGAGGTAGACGTTGGGCAGGCAGCAGTAAAAAAACGCAACTAAGCTATGTACACATATAGTTCTTGCCGCGTTATCCCTGAAGGGTTTCGCATGTGGCAAGTGGAACATATTTATTTTTACAGGTAAGGGGGTCGGCCTTACGCTAACCACTTCAGTTGAATCGGGGATTTCCCAGCTCCCGAGGGGGCTGGTACTCATTTCTTGTGAAGGCTGAGTAAACTTTGCTGGTATTTTATTTTGGGTTTTGAAATAAACACCGAAACGGGAAATCATTTCTGACACCCTCGCCTTCGTGGGATTTCAACCCGTGCTCACGGCATGGAATGCAAGCACTCTACCAACTGAGCTATCGACCGGACTGCGGTTTCTGCAGTTTATCAAGGTTGTCAGAAATGATTTCCACTTCGGTGTTTATTTAAGGCCCAAAATCGAAATACTAATAAAATATTTCATTCCATCTAAGATAGATAAAAATCAAAATTGTCTTTTTATTTTTGGAAACTTACGAACCCAATAAAATAACAGGATTGTCGTACATTTATTTTTAATGTATGCGACACTTTCTCGGGTGAAATTTACAAATGGAACCTGAAATACAAGCCAGCGTTACAGTCGACAGTTACAAGGTACATTTGGAGGGAAAAAGCGAATTCTTACATTCAGACACGCATAAAATACAACCGGTAAAGCGGCCATAAAGGAGGTGCTTTCCGCTCTTTATTCCCGCCAAAAAACACACAGCTCACTTCATGGTATATGGACGAAATAAAGATGAGAAATGGCACACTGACTTCTGTACGTCGGAGTGGCTGGATGCAGAGGCGGGTCTTCCATCAAAGCCTTAAAGTTGTTCAAATGAGAATGAAGTGTTACGTAAATATTTAAAGAAAAGTAATCTCGATAAAGCTCAAAAGCTAGAGTTTCTGATATTAGAAGGAAAGACGTGGGCTCGAATTCCGAGATGTCTGAAATGATTTCCGGTGCTCAGCTTTTTTATTCATACTGAAACATGACCTTTTTACTTTTGAGACGAGGTTCCGAAAAAACGTGTTAAAAAACGCAACTAAGCTACTCATGCAGTGTAACTTCTTGATGCGTTTTCTTCAAAGGGGTGGCATGTGGTGAGTGGAAACTATTTATTTTTACAGGTAAGGGGGCGACTTAGGCTAAGCACTTTAATTGAAGGGGGGGTTTCCCAGCTCCCAAGAGGGCTGGTACTCATTTCTTGTGAAGGCTGAGTAATCCTTGACGGTATTCTATGTTAGGTTTCAAATAAACGCCGAAACGGGAAATCATTTCTGATAACCTCGCCTCGGTGGGATTCGAACCTGAGCTCTCGGCAAGCACTCTACCGATCTAACATTATAAAATGATACACTAGACACTACGTTGAATTACTTGCACATTAAACATATCAATAACCAGTAAGTTAGTATTACGAAATATTATTGATGATTATTTTTATTTTAGAAGTAGGTATTGTGCCGTAAGTGTTATCCATGGACTTTTTAATAAATGTCTACGCGTGTACTACAGACTTCTACAACGGTGCGGTTAATAAGAAAATGTTTATAAGTGAAATCAGTGCTGTAGTTTTCTCAAATCATTGCAGCACAGAATTAATGAAGTTAAATAGGCTGAAGTCCACACATGAATTAACTCACCTAGTCAAAATTGTAACATCACACGGTCGGGTAGCTAGGAAAACGGAAAACTTATATTTTCTTACTAGTCCCCAAGGACTCTAGTCGCATAGACGTGTTAAACGTTTTCCCGCCAAAAAGCAATTACAATTGCAAATTTTGTGTCGAGTCCATTGTAAGTTTGCATAGCAGTGCCACTGAAAGTATATTTATTTTTAAAAAGACTTTAGTTTTTTTCATAAAAAAACCTAGTAGGTACAAATGCCTTGTCATGAATATGAAAAAGTAAACAAAAAACATATTTTATGCTACACAAAAAATAGATTTTTTGGCATGACTTTTGTGAACGTCGACGCACGCCCCTGTGTGTGGACTCAATAGCCAATAGAATAGAAAGGCTGCGGAGGATATCGAGAAATCCAGAATGAGAAAGGGGGAATATCAAAGCCTTGAATATTCCAGCGCCGTCGTGATGTGCTTTTTATCAGCAGGAGATACTGTTACGTCAGCGAGTATCTCATTTATGACATCTCAGACATAAGCGTGCGACACTCTATGGTTCAATCTGGATTATTACCAATTTTCAATAATGTCATTTTCTTTCATAATGTTGTACCCACAGATCACGGAATATAAAGTTGTACCATTAATTGGTGATTTGAATGGAGTCCGCGCGTTGTAAGTGGGAAAAAATGTGACGTTACTTGGCGGGGCTAAGGACAGAACAATCAACCATCCTCTAATACAATAATATTATGTAGGTAGTGGTCCAGTCGATAGATCAGATGGTAGAATGCTTGCGTTCCGTGTCAGACGGCTAGGGTTCAATTCACACCAAGGGTGTCAGAAATAATTTTCGTGCAGGTGTTTATTTCAAACTGCAAATTCAAGTACCGGCAAGGCTTATATTACTAATATAAGCTTCAAAAGACATGAGAACCTTCTCCCTTGGGAGCTGGTAAGCTCCCGCTTTAACTGAAGGGGTTGGCGTAAAGCCGGCCCTTTACCTGTGAAAATAAATAGGTTCCACTTGCCACATGGGACCTCTTTGGCAATGACTCATTAATAAATTGCACTTTATGTGCAGCTTAGTTGCATAGCGTGCGTAGATTTAAAAGACACTAAGCCGCTACGTAATGCAATTTAGCACATCAGTCATCGGCATACATTTCAAAATGCTTGAAAATAAAAAGAAAATCTCTTATTTTGTAAACTTTTTCCATAGCGGACAACTAATTAATTGATTACTTCAATATTTTTGTTCATGAATTTGTGTAAAATCCAATCTAACAATAAGAAGAAGAAGACGGAATTCCCGTCCTTCTAAAAACTACCTAACCAGCAAGTATATTACAGCCAAACTTTAAACTATTATCAGAAAGGTTCCGCGACACAGTTTTAAAAGGAAATGTTGAGAGGACACAGCGTTTTCCGGGCGGGCGAGCCGTGGATTGTTATGGTATTGACGTGTCCGCCATTACGGTTGATTAGTCCCGCACGCCGCGGCGAGGTGGCGCTCAATTACCGGCGACTGCATTACCGACGCCAACTTCGGGAAAAGAAACCCGCGGCTGGCAGCACACACGAACTGTGTTCTATAATTCAAATTCAAAATTTAAATTTTCGAATGAAAAATTTAACGTGGCTATTCTTTGACATTTTAGTCATCGGTTGAGCCCACGCTTTGACAAACTAATGATGCATTTGTATGAAGACCAAGCAATCCAAGATGGCCGCAAGTGAACAGCTGATTTGTCTTCATACAAATATTACAAAATTCTGTAGGTAAGAATGACCGTGCTGATGAAACTTCCAGCGCTGGCACCATTAGTTTGTCAAAGCGTGGGCTCAACCGATGACTAAAATGTCTAAGAATAGCCCCGATAGGATTTTAATCGGCATACAAATAATTTTAGGTGACAAGGGTAAGGTGGCAAGTTCCTTGACTTATAGGTTGGTATGCGGCTGACCACCCATGCTGTAAAAATGGTTCACTTTGCCAATGTCACCCCTGTCTCAGGGAAGGACGGCAAGAGTTGCAGGGTGTATGTCCATTTGAGATTTGGTTTTTACGTTGTAGGTTCACATGAGGCATGTGCAAGCGCGAACTTGTACGTGTCTGGTTGTGAGAATGCATGTAATGTGAATCTCCAATGTAACATATCTTTGCATCTTAGATTAGATTAGATTAGATTAGGTCCTTAGAAACTAATTATATTCATAGGTTTTTTTTCCTAGAGACCCGGCCGCGTGACGTTCCATTTTTACTGTCGATATCATTTGGGCGAACTCTATTACTTACAATGGCAGTGCAACGCTATATCCGTAGAAAAGGTTTTCATCCATTTTCGCAGTTCTATCCATAATCTAAGTTAAATAAAAATTTTGAGACTCATTATTAAATGCACACCCTCAAGCACATATACGTCATGAAAGTTTGCGGTTATCCATGTTGCATCAGTGGGTACTTACGAAGTGAAAACTTAAACCTAATATTAACATAAATCTTGCAACTCTTAACGCCCTTCCCTAAAACAGGGCGTGACGTTGGCCAAGTAAGCCAATTTTTAGTAGTTCACTAAGCTAACCGTTTGTTTGTAAGGTCCATTTGTTGTCTACAGAGTTTTAGCCTAGTCCATCGTAGCATGGAGTATTCCTAACTTTTGTAATAATCTAGAATGGCCGGTGCAAGTCCGGCTTTACACAAAACTTCTGAAAACTTGTCAGCTACTCAGCCATTATTATTAGAAGTGCTTGCACTCCGCTTCCCGTGAGCCCTAAGCTGAAACCTGAAGGTGCACACACCTACATACGTAAGCGTAGAACCCACCAGTGTGAGGGGGTCCTAATAACCCACCCATGGGCAAACAATCTATAATCTTAGTTGCAAAAATATGTGTTTACTAGCAGGCACGTGTAAGTACCTACTTTGACAAGAGAGTTTGAGCAAGTTGATGGGTAGATTGGTCTATGGGGCACAGGCTATTAAATTCCTTTATCCTCCTATCAGTTCGTCTGTGACATTGACAGCAGACAGACGCAGATTGTCCCGAAGACTGTTCATCCTCGAAGCGTGGGATCAACAGGTAACTCAAGAAATAACCCGAAGCAGATCATACTGGAATTTGGTGAGTCCTTTCAATTAATCCTAGACTCGTATCCTTATACCTGGATCTGGATGGCCCGCGGCTCTTGTAGATTCGCCTCTGAGTTGCTCGCTCCAACACGCGTAAGAATTGGATGTTAGAACCATCGCCCACTATTATCATTATTTGGTGGAACCAAACTTGGCATCACCAGTGTTAATGGAATGCATGTTCATAAGCGAAAAAAATTGACAAGACAAAAGTGAACTAATTTTTTACAGTATGGGTTGTCAGCCACATACGTGCCTACCTATATTTTTGCAACTGCAACTAAGCTACACGTATAGCGTTATATCTTGCTGTTTTATCCCCGAATGTGTCGCATGTGTCGAGTGAGCATATTTATTTTTACAGGTAACGAAGTCGGCCTTACGCCTACCACTTCAGTTGAAGTGGGGGTTTCCCAGTTCCCAGGAGGCTGGTACTCATTTTTTGTGAAAGCTGAGTAACCCTTGCTGGTAATTTATTTTTGAGTTTGAAACAAACACCAAAACGAGAAATCATATTTCTCGTTTTCTCGTCGGTGTTATGGCCGCGGGAATCAAGACAGGTTATTTGGAACCGGATAACGCTGGTTCGAATCCCGCGACGCTAACTTCGACCCTGGTTCAACAGATGCCGGTGCATGCACACAAGCTTCTGCTTTCGCATGAAGACAACTGGCCAGGCAAAATAGGTTGGTGGATTGCATTCCTTTCCACAAATCTTTTTTTTTTTTTTTTTTAAATATCTCGGCACGCTCAGCGAGATTCGAACCCAGCTCTCGTCATGGAATGCAAGCACTCTACCAACCAAGCAATCGACTGGACAATGTGATAAATTAAAAATAAATAAAAGTTTCAGGGTATTTCTGTATTGATATTGCTAAAATTCACTTTAAATTAATAAAGCAAACTAAAAACACAAATTATTCCTGCTACATTCAAAAGTAAGCCATCTCACATTGAGGAGGAAAGACTGACTAAGAAAGCATATGTTGCAAGAATAGATGGATGTCGTGGTAGAGGAAGACCTAGAAAGGTATGAATGGACCAAATTTCCGAAATTGCGAATAAATGGAATATTCAGTCATAATAAAAGTAGAGCTTGTATGAAGAAGGGTATGACTCTGGATGAATTGAAATAAGTATGTAAGGACAGAAAGAAATGACAGTTGATCTGTAATGTTGGCGGCTAGGGCTAGGGTTTCTCAATTTTTTTTTTTTTAATTTTCAATTAGAATTTGGTATTTTGTATTTGTTTTTAATGTTCATCCATATTATTATTTCTAAAATGTAGTTTGTTGGGTATGTTATTTGACTTAGAAGTTGGTATGCGGCTGACCACCCATGCTGTGGAAAATGTTTCACTTTGCCAATGTCACCCCTGTTCCAGGGAAGGACGGCAAGAGTTGCAGGGTGTATGTCCATTTTAGATTTGGTTCTTATGTTGTAGGTTCACATGCGGCATGTGCTTGTACATGAACTTGTACGTGTCTGCTTGTGAGAATACATGTAATGGGAATCCCCAATATTACATATGTTTGCAACTTAGATTAGGCGTTACTTGGTGAGCCGTGCAGCGCTTGTTGCTACGTCTAAGCGGGGCTTCGTGAAGTCAGGGAGAGCGCAGCTCTAAGCGCCCCCAACGACGTAACAGTGTTTTGTTGCTACGTCTAAGCGGGGCTTCGTGAAGTCAGGGAGAGCGCAGCTCTAAGCGCCCCCAACGACGTAACAGTGTTTTGTTGCTACGTCTAAGCGGGGCTTCGTGAAGTCAGGGAGAGCGCAGCTCTAAGCGCCCCCAACGACGTAACAGTGTTTTGTTGCTACGTCTAAGCGGGGCTTCGTGAAGTCAGGGAGAGCGCAGCTCTAAGCGCCCCCAACGACGTAACAGTGTTTTGTTGCTACGTCTAAGCGGGGCTTCGTGAAGTCAGGGAGAGCGCAGCTCTAAGCGCCCCCAACGACGTAACAGTGTTTTGTTGCTACGTCTAAGCGGGGCTTCGTGAAGTCAGGGAGAGCGCAGCTCTAAGCGCCCCCAACGACGTAACAGTGTTTTGTTGCTACGTCTAAGCGGGGCTTCGTGAAGTCAGGGAGAGCGCAGCTCTAAGCGCCCCCAACGACGTAACAGTGTTTTGTTGCTACGTCTAAGCGGGGCTTCGTGAAGTCAGGGAGAGCGCAGCTCTAAGCGCCCCCAACAACGTAACAGTGTTTGATGAAGTCGCCATAACTAGTATTATCAATGCCTCCACTGCTCCCGACAATCCAGCAGTCGCTAAACATTCAACACTCTTGCGGGAAATTTATTTGCGTCCTTTGATACCACCTCGCATGCAATATGCAATGTTCCAGTAATCTGTGGCCAATGTCTGTATCTACTCTCACTTAGGGCCTGTTGCACCAAACTCTAATTAGACAAAAATCAAAATTAAGTGGGATTTCTCACAAAAAATATAAAAAATAGTTGTATTATAAATATGATGTACATCAGCAGTCAATCAGCTGATGTACATCATATTTCGTGTTCAAACTCCATCATATTATTACCCACTTCCAAGAAATATTTAACCGAAGTCCTTACTAGAATTAAGCAATCAAATTTGATGTGTCAATCAAATATTGATTGGAGGTTGGTGCAACAGGCTTTTAGTGATTTACTCATTACAAAATCTCAAATCTTAACATAAAGCTGTTCATTCCTACAGGTCGTTTCGTAATCATCATTTCGATACGAGTCAACTGCACCATAATAAAAAATATATAAATATCATCATGGCACTGGAGGTAAAAATTAAATGAATAAAAATTGAACTCTCGATAATATTCTACAACTCCATGACGTCAACAACGTTTTTTTTTTTGAACAAGAATACAACAGCACAATTTTATTATTTTGTACATGTATAAGATAGTTATTGACAATTCATAGCGCCTATTACAGTATTCTACAATTTTGTATTATAACTTATAAATCATACCAAATAAATAATAAAGGAAAAAAAAGCATACGCAAAACCAAAAAAATAAATGAATATACATACAAATCAAATTATTTTTTTATAAAAAAACGAATGAAGAAATCTTGGTCCTTACCCCCTTTTTCACACGGTCTGGTTTGTCTATGGATTTGGTCGCGAAATGTGTGGGATATGTGGAAAAACAAGACAGTTACATGTGAAAAGGGCCTAAGGCTGAAAAGGTTCGAGACCACTGTGCTAATTCGTGCTATTTCATGGAGCAAGAATGTTGAATGTTGAACAATCGTCTGTGGCGATCATGATGAAACAATGTTCCCGGTTCTAAATTAACGGATCACCTTCGGGGGAGGAGACCCGGTCAAATGAAGCGCCTAGCTCAGTTCTGCATGCTTCACTGGGTACAATAAATTACTTCTGGAGAGTGCTCTCTTCTTTATGTCAAACAAAAGGGACGAAGATCTGATGCTTGTCTTGTCTTGTATCATTCCGCTAGGGGTGGCCAGGACCTCCAAAGATGTGTCTTCACTTTGTTCTGTCCTTGCACATTTCTTTCATCTCCTCGACATTCCCCGCTCTGTTCATGCATGCAGACTCCAGCCATTGTAGTCGTATACGGCAGCTCCATGTCATTAGAGAAATCTATCTCGCAGTGTTTAAATCAGCTTAAATCGCAAACGTTCTACGAATCGAGACATCGATCGAAGTTTAAAATGTTGTAGGCGTTATAAAAGACCAGCATCTAAAATTTCAATTGTAAAGATTTATGAACATTTAAGATTCACATTTAATGTACGCAGACACCTGTAACTTCGCGCTCCCAGGTACTGCACGTGTATTCACAAAATAAAAATCCAAATTTCATAAATAAACATAAACCAGCAACTCTAGCTACCCTTTCATGAAACAAGAGTGACATTGACAAATTAAAATAACCTTTACAGATGGAGTATGGGGGGTCAGCTTTAAGCCAAACTTTTAGTCAACAAAAAATAAAAATACAGGCATTTTTTACGGTCATTCTAGCTATTATTTAGTATCTAGCTTTATAGAAAGATTTCAGATGAGAGTACAGAAAGTAGTCGAGCTAAGTGTATAAGCTAAGTGTAGGGAAGAATGCAGTAAGACGCGGGCAGGTATGCAGTTTACAGTCAGCTCACGTCGTACCAAGGAAAGCGTAGCTTTACCCTAGGATGTTCACCGTTCAGGCAGGTCCACGCACACTTTTATCACCTGAAAAAGTGTGTATTTTTTCTTCTTTTCCTAAAATGTTTTAAATAATTTTCGTAACAGCTTTTACAAGTTGCGAACTGGGCAGGGGCAACGGTGGACAAGAGGGAATGGAGGCAGAGGTCGAAGGAGGCCAAAACTCGAATTGCGCTTAAGTGGTATTAAATAAAAAGACGAGCTCAATTTGTGAAAATTGGTTCACTTTTGTCAATTTCCCCACTATTTCTGGAAAATACGGTAAGAGATGGGCAATTCATGTTCATTTACGTTAAGTTATTATTTTGCGAGTACAGATGCGAAATGTTTAATCGCGAACTCATACGAGTCTACTTGTTGGGAAATGTTCTTCGTAGATTTAAAAAAATAATCACAAAAAAGAGGTTTTTGATGTGTAGGTATATTGACACGCTTTGTAAATTGTAACTTTTGGAATCGGGTCTTGCTTGAGAATTGACGCTTTCTACAGCGACGACCAAACGCGCTAAGTTCTTTTGAGGTGTGATTCACACGAAAACTATGCTAACCAAATAAATCAACCTAGATTTATTTATCATCCCACTCAAACATGTTTCTTCAAACATGGTTTTACTCTTTTATCACTTTCAATAAAAAAAATGTTTGAAGATCTGGACCTATGTCTATAATCTATAATCTAAGTTGCAAGGATATATTCAGTCACAGCTCTCAGATGTATGCCCACAAACAAACACGTGTAGTTCGCGCTTACAAATGCTGATTGTGTACTTACAAATAAAATCCAAACTCAAATGAACATAAGCCCTGCAACTCTTGCCGACATTCCCTGAAACAGGGGTGACATTGGCAAAGTGAACCATTTTTTACAGTATGTAGTTGGTACATAAATGATAACAAAAACTCCTGAACATTATATTATCCTGCGTACAAGGTATCTCGTGCATGCGCTAATATTATCAAAGACAAAGAACAACAAGACACTGGAGGCGAGAAAATTATTGCTTTACATCGTGGAGGTAAGCTCCTGGCTGCATTATTTCGCTGAGAAAGGTATGGTGCAGATAGTGAAGCTTTAGTTACACGAGACTACCGCACAAAGGACTGATTTACATGTCAGATCACCTAACGTCTCATCAAACCCACTTCACCGCTTGTTTTTTATTATATTTCTCTACCATTTCTTCAACACTTGAAAAAAGACCCGGCCATTTCGTAAACAAAAATGCCAAGTGCAAGAGCAATTTCTTAGATATTTTAGTTGAGCAATACTGTCGTCCTTATTTTTAAACGGTGAAACTTTTTTCGTAGGAATGAATCTTACAAAAGGGTCAAAGGTGAAAAATTTTATCGAGAGGTTCGATAAAAAGCATTCAATATAAGTACTTTTTCTCGGCGTACGAACGACACAAGTCTATGTGACTAGGTTCTTTAGCGACAATTAATAAAAAAATGTTTGCCTTCTCCCTAGCAACCCGGCCGTATGACATCACAATTTTGTTGTCTGTGTATGGAATTTGACGAGTTAATTAAGATATTTTTATTTTCAAACTTAAACATGCGGCAACTTTTTACAATTATTTTATGAAAAAAGTTGGATTAAATTTCGTCTAATGGCCACTGCGACACCCTTAGACCCTGTAGACAGCCACTCGACATCCAACATTCTTGCATGTTTACTCGTGTTTCATATCCATCTATTAATTCAGGTGCGATTGTGAGGCGCTTAAATGGGAACGGCATGCAAAAAAGTTCCCTAAATATTCGCTGCACTATCATGTACCAAAAAGCACCTAATCCTATATAGAGCTAGAACCTCACTATCTTCCGAATATGAACCAGAGGCGTTTAACGCTGCACTACAACCGGCCAACAGATGAAATAACACTATAAGAGAAAAAATAAACTGTGTTCACCGGTTTGCATAACGCCCTCCTGGCTTTTTTTTTTATGTAAATAGATTTGTGAAGAGGAATGCAATTCACCAACCTATTCTGCCTGGCCAGAAACAGGTATTAATATCATCAATTAATAATTCATTATTGTTTAAGTTGCAAAGATAAATTGACATCAAAGGCTCACATTTTATGGATGTCCACAATCAGACAAATTATGTAAGTTCGTACTTACACATGCTGCATGTGTACATAAAAAAATACCAAACCTCACATGGGCATAAGCTTTGCAACTCCTGCCGCCTTTCTCTGAAACCGGGAGGGCATTGGAATATATGAAAAAAGTTTTTACAGCATTGGGCGTCAGTCTCATACCAACATATTCGTCAAAGAACAAGGAATAATGATGGGATGAAACTAATAATCACTATGACAAAATCATCATTACGCTAATGAAACTCTCCACAGATACGGGAGAAACATCAGGAAGCTCCAGCTCCGATACACCACGGCAACAGATCCCGGAAAGCAGCTCTGCAGTATCAACCGCTGATGCTGAAAAGCAAAAACTTTTACACGTACGTGCTTGTAATTGTAAATAAATGGTAGGTAAGAATTTAGAAACTTAAAATATTTAAATATACTAGGGGCGTTGCCCCTGGCTGCTACGCAGCCCAACCCCTTAACATTTGGTGAATGTGTATATTGCGCATAGTTTCCTCGCGTTAAAATTCAGAAAACTTGTAAAATAAAAACATACAGCCTTTGTTAAAGAAAATTGACCACCCATAGTTTAAAAAATGGTTCACTTTGCAGATTTCAGCTGTGTTTCAGGGAAGATTGGCAAGAGTTGCAGGGCTTATATTAATTTGAGATTGGGTTTTTATGTTGTAAGTCAACATGCATTATGTGTAAGCGCGAACTTATAAATGTCTGCTTGTGGGAATGCATTTAATATGAATCTCGATTGGTATGTATCTTTGCAACTTAGATTATAGAACTTAACAAAATAATTTCCTTGACTTACAGGTTAGTATGTGGCTGACCACCCATACTGTAAGAATGGTTTACCATGAAAATTTTATCTGTTTGAGGAAAAGTCGGCAAGAGTTGCAGGGCTTATGTTCATTTGAGATTAGTTTTTTATTTTGTAAGTCCACATGGGGCATTTGTAAGCGCGAAATTATACCTGTCTGCTTGTGGGAATGCATTTAATATGAATCTCAAATGGTATGTATCTTTGCAACTTAGATTATGTAAAGAAATACACAAAATAATTTTCTTGACTTATAGGTTGGTATGAGGCTGACCACCCATACTTTAAAAAATGGTTTACTTTGCAAATTCACCTTTGTTTCAGGAAAGGTTGGCAAGAGTTGCAGGGCTTATGTTCATTTAAGATTAGGTTGTAAGTCCACATGGAGCATTTGTAAGTGCGAACCTGTCTGCTTGTGGGAATGCATTTAATATGAATCTCAAATGGTATGTATCTTTGCAACTTAGATTATAGAACTTAACAAAATAATTTCCTTGACTTATAGGTTAGTATGTGGCTGACCACCCATACTGTAAGCAATGGTTCACCATGCAAATTTTATCTCTGTTTGAGGAAAAGTCGGCAAGAGTTGCAGGGCTTATGTTCATTTGAGATTAGTTTTTTTTTATTTTGCAAGTCCACATTGGGCATTTGTAAGCGTGAACTTGTACCTGTCTGCGTGTGGGAATGCATTTAATATTAATCTTAAATGGTATGTATCTTTGCAACTTAGATTATGTAAAAAAATACACAAAATAATTTTCTTGACTTATAGGTTGGTATGAGGCTGACCACCCATACTTTAAAAAATGGTTTACTTTGCAAATTCACCTTTGTTTCAGGGAAGGTTGGCAAGAGTTGCAGGGCTTATGTTCATTTGGAATGAGCTGTTATGTTGTAAGTACACATGCAGCATATGTAAGCGGGAACTTATACATATCTGCTTGTGCTGTAAGAATGGTTTACCATGAAAATTTTATCTCTGTTTGAGGAAAAGTTGGCAAGAGTTGCAGGGCTTATGTTCATTTGAGATTAGTTTTTTATTTTGTAAGTCCACATGGGGCATTTGTAAGCGCGAACTTATACCTGTCTGCTTGTGGGAATGCATTTAATATGAATCTCAAATGGTATGTATCTTTACAACTTAGATTATAGAACTTAACAAAATATTTCCTTGACTTACAGGTTAGTATGTGGCTGACCACCCATACTGTAAGAATGGTTTACCATGAACATTTTATCTCTGTTTGAGGAAAAGTAAGGTAAGAGTTTGTTTCAGGGAAGGTTGGCAAGAGTTGCAGGGCTTATGTTCATTTGGAATGGGCTGTTATGTTGTAAGTACACATGCAGCATATGTAAGCGGGAACTTATACATATCTGCTTGTGGGAATGCATTTAATATAAATCTTAAATGATATATATCTTTGCAGCTTAGATTAGATTAGATTAGAACTTATACATGTCTGCTCGTAAGAATGCATGTAATATGAATCTCAAATGTTATATATGTTTGCAACTTAGATTACAGATTGAAATCCATTTTTATTTGGCTTTTTTTTTATTTTTAATTTGCATGAAATAAAAGAAAATGTAAAAAAAACTTTTACGTTTTGCCGCTAGATGTCAATATTGTTCCATACATTTTTAGTATGAACAAACAGATTAATTCCTAAAAGTTTTCATACATTTGTACACACACACGCGTAAGCTCGCCGCATTGCAGCATATATACAAAAATTAATTTGCTATAGAGCATGAATGTGTTTCATCTGCTGTCTATAATCTATAATCTATAATCTAAGTTGCGAGGATATATTCATTTAAAGCTCTCAGATGTATGCCCACAAACCAACACGTGTAGTTCGCGCTTACAAATGCTGATTGTGTACTTACAAATAAAATCCAAACCTCAAATGAACATAAGCCCTGCAACTCTTGCCGACATTCCCTGAAACAGGGGTGACATTGGCAAAGTGAACCATTTTTTACAGTATGGGTGGTCAGCCTCATACCAACCTATAAGTCAAGGAATACGAGTAATAAATAACATTTAAGTATAAGAAAACAACAAAACCTTAAAAATAAATCTATACAAAAAAAGTAAAAAATGTCTTGTGCAAAAAATGTAGCAAGCCAATAAACCAACAAAATGCTGTGATGGCATTGATTTTGAAAATCGAAACTCGACGACGAATGACGACGACGAAGGGTAATATAATAAAGGATCCTTGCAACTAAGATTATATATATCAAGCTATGTAAAAAAATAAAGCACTGTTCGCACTCAAAAATGCTTTAAATTACTTCACGCAAAAATGTTGAATGGCGAGCAAACTTATGTAAGGGACATTAGGGTGGTGTGAAACCCACGCAGGAAAATTTCTCTGGACCACGCAGAAAATTCAATACGTCGTTTGCCATATTGTCCCGGCGGCGATGGCTGCAGATAGTTTCTGATAGTTTGCGAAAGTCTAGATTGTTCGTCAAGCTTTTCCCCAAAACTTTCCCTCCAAAACTCCAACAAGCTAAAGCGAATGATCGATGTTTAACCGTCACAATGTCAAATTATTCAAAACGTTGAACACTGATGTACAAAAACTGTAATGTGCATGTCTGTCAACCATTTTTATTATGTATTTATATAAATTGTCTATTCTTTCTTTTTACTTTCTTGCTATAGCTGAAGGCTATAAAGAAAGTATTGATTTGGTGTGAAAATTTGTTGTCGAGGTTTTCACGGAAATGAGTTGTCCTGGTGCAGGACATGCCAAAAAACACTATCTTTCAAAAACGTCCGTCTGTATGTGTGTGTGTGTGTGTGTGTGTGTGTGTGTGTGTGTGTGTGTGTGTGTGTGTGTGTGTTTGTGTGTGTGTGTGTGTGTGTGTGTGTGTGTGTATGTGTGTGTATGTGTGTCACTTTCCAAAGTATAAGACCTAGAGATACCAAATTTTGGCTACATCAATTTTTTTGGACATGTATTAAGTATGAATAATATGGCATTACACCAACTTGAAAAATCAAGATGGCTGCCATACAAAAAAAACATAAAATTGCACTTTTCTCAAAAACGGCTCCAAGAATTTTTCTTAAATTTTCAAAGTTGCCATCAATTAATTTTTAACTTTATAAATTAGTTATGGCAATACGCTTGCTAATCTTTCTCTATGGGTTGCCATATGAAAAAAACAAACGATTGTGATTTTCTCGAAAGTTGAGGGGTCAACAAAAATATTTTGTTCCACAATATTATGAACAACATAAATTTCTACAAATTAAAAAAAAAAATTTTTGAAAAAATAAATATAAAGCACCGTTTACACGACCTGACATTTTAAATCGAAAATATTACAAAAACCCATTAAAATGCAAGATATTTTTTTTTTTTTAGATTTGATAGAAAGAGCAAGTTATTACTTTAATTCGTAATCAAAGACTTTTTACTTTATTGAAAATTCAAGATGGCTTCCAAAGAGCTGAAAATTTCAAATGCGATTTTCTCAAAAACGGCTCCAACGATTTTTCTTAAATTTTCTGTGAATCCGTTTATAAAATAGTGCTATCTAACAATTATAATCATTGCTTCATCATGATCTTGATTTAGGGAGTTGCCATACAAAAGAAAAAAATATTGAAAAATTCTCGGCAGTTAGAGGGTAATAAAAAAATATTCTTCTACAAATGTAAGTCAATAATGATAACTTATATATTGCCATCATTATTTTTTCCAAAAAGTGAATTAGAAGTATAGCCGCGATACAAAGGGAAAATTTTCCATACAAAATGTATTAGCAATTTTCTTGGTAGTCAAAGGGTTAAAAATAGATAAAAGGCTGCGATTCTTAAAAATTTATAAATACCAATAATAATCAGTCGTTACTTTTTCAACATATAACTAAAAAGCTTACCCACCATACTAAGTCCTAGTTTGCATACAAAAGGGTTCAATGACCATATATAAGATATATTAAAATTTAAAACTCATGTCATATGCATGCCCACAAACAGACACGTGTGAATTCGCGCTTAAAAACGCTGAATGTGTACTTACAAATTAAAACCAAATCTCAAATGAACATAAAACCTGCAACTCTTGCCGACCTTCCTTGAAACAGGGGTGACATTGACAAAGTGAATTATTTTTTACACTATGGGTGGTCAGCTTTATACCAACCTATAAGTCAAGGATCTTTCTTGTGTAATTGGCGCTTTTTCCAGAGAAGACCAACCTCGCAGAGGGCTCTTGAGGTGTGATTCACACAAAACGGCGCTCAACAAATAAATCAATCAAATATGTCTATTCATTTAAGTATTTATATGGTTATATCCATATTGTACAAGTATGCAGGTACACACCGCGGTGGAATAAAATTGATTTATTATTGATATATTATATTTTTATTGAAACGGCATAAGCTGGTAGATGGTTCTAGCTTTACATACGTCATACAGTGGGTTAATTTTTGCAAGAAAGTCGAGTACAGATTCTGTGCAATTTATTTAGCTTGTTTTATTATACTGCTGTATTTGTGCAGCCTTTTCAATATGTCTTCGACTGAATGTTTTTAGCATTTAAACAGCTTGAAACAACATCGCATGGAACATCGCCAGAACGACTGTTTCATTTCTCGGCGGGTTTAAGTACTTACTAATAACAAAATGTTTTTAAACAAAATATCTGTTAGCTTTTACCCTAGCAACCCGGTTTGGTGACGTCATTTGTGCGGCTCCATTATTTTGCGTGTGTTGTATGATGTAGCAAAGCTACCTACCTAGCTCAATTAAATAACAACAATGAGTAAAACATTAAAAACTTTATCGGTCATATTTTCAAGTTCATCTCTCGAGCAATCAAAATTAAATTACGTCGAAAAATTTAAAAATCAAGTTCAAATACAACTCACCAAAAATCACGAAAAGCCACGAACTGATCACTCTGCCACAACAGGAGGTCTCAGGGTTCAATCTTCCGAGAGGACAGTGGACGACCTTAAACAAGCTTAAATAAGCTCCATCTTCAGGATTATGACTGTGGGACGGAGAACTAGACTGCCCGGCACATAGTGGAGAAGTGCCCCATCAGAAGACACCCTCCTGGCCTGAAATACCTCCACGTAGCTACGCCAGGAGCAGTGAAGCTGATGGAGAGTTTGGATCTTCACCTCTGATGCGGCCTATTGGCCCAGGAATTCAGCCATACGAAAAGTAAAGCAAGTACTTCATCTTCTTTCGGTGTCACTTCTAACGAAGATATACGATCATCACGGCTATTTTCACTTTGAATGCTGCGGCTCGAAATAGGGACTTGGTGCTTCTGCCAAATCACTGTCGCTGGTTTTTCAGCCATGATGTCCTTCGGCGTCCTTGAGTTTTCTCCTCTCAATCTTTCCCTGTATTATAAGATGGAGAAGACGGTATTTTTCATTCCTCATAACGTGACCGAAGTACCTACATTAGATTTTTCACATCTTTGTCCATGTATATTATTATTATTGATTTAAAAAATGTAATTTGTCGTGTATATTCCTTGACGTAAAAATGGTTCACTTTGCCAATGTCACCCCTGTTACAGGGAAGGACGGCAAGAGTTGCAGGGTGTATGTCCATTTGAGATTGGTTTTTATGTTGTAGGCTCACATGAGGCACGTGCAAGCGCGAACTTGTACGTGTCTTGGTTGTGGGAATGCATGTAATGTGAATCTCCAATGTAACATATCTTTGCAACTTGGATTGGATTGGATTGGATTTGTTTCACACAGTAAATTGTAAGATTCAACCATGCAATTCAATTGTTCAAAAAATGCTCAACTTTAATCAGAAACTAACTTTAAAAAACACAATTCTATACATACCTACATAGATTTTTTTTTCAAATAACAGTTTAAGAAAGTTAGATTTCCTACTACCCAGTGGGAACATTGGTGTATTGGAAGAAATATTTACAGAGTTTTGGATTTATAATATTTCGGTTCGTTATTTTAAATTTTGGCGCCACAGTCTGTTCCCGTAGACTGTAGGCGGGCGTGTTCTTTCTTGCGAGTGCTCGTTGCGCCTGCTGAGGATCCCTGGAGGATCCTTGTGGCCTGGTGCAGTAGCAGGATCAGCTGAGGCGAGGTGGATGATGTTGGAGAAGGGCTGGCCAGAACACCGATAACTTTTGAGTTGGGTGTGGTCCTAAAAGGGACCTTCTGGTGTTGGGAAGATTATCCAGCGAAGGAGACGGTTGTCTCGGCGTCTGCTGGTGTTGCGAAGGTCTTCCAGGCAGTGAAGTCTCTCGCCGCTGGAGAGTAGTCCGGGTTTCCACAGCTTCTTCAAGATTGGAGACTGGGAGGAATATTGGAGAAGGGCTGGACAGAAAACCAGTAACTTTTGAGTAAAGTAAAGCGTGGTCCTAAAAAGGACCTTTTGTTGTTGGGCAGATTATCCAGCGAAGGAGACGGTTGTCTCGGCGTCTGCTGGTGTTGAGAAGATCTTCCAGGCAGTGAAGTCTCTCGCCGTTGGAGAGTAGTCCAGTCTGCTGCAGTCTTCTTCTTTCCGAGGGTCCAGCTGTGTCTTCTCGTCGAGTGTTGAGATTGTACTGCCTTCCCAGCCAACAGCGGTCTATCTTTATACTACAGTTAATAAGTCCACTGTCGGCTCCTAGCTAGTGTCGGCCAATGAGAGATCGCCGTAGATCCCTATGTTCTGGGCGGTCTATTGTTTTCGCCAGGCAGTGACCAGTGGCGTTCTGCTGTAGTTGACTGGGGGAAACGCAGTGGCGCTACATTGTATGTATAATATGAAGACAGACTGCACCACAACCTAAATAAATTCGGCAATACTTACTCCTTTGTATTTCTATATTTTATTTAGTTTCGTTTCTATCGTCTTCTTCTTCTTTATGGCGAAATCCCGGAGAAAGTAGAAGCGCCTAGCAACCCTAGTGACCTGAGAACTTTATGTTTCTGGAATTTGAGCCGAGTCCATTATTTTACATTTTTAGGTCTGGATCCGTTGTCACACATAGGCCTTCCCTTTTGATTCTCTGGGCACAATGCATCCATTCTCTTCTATACGTTCATCTTTTATCATCCAATTTTGATGATGAGTCAGTCAACTTTTTTCATTGGTGCAGCTTACTTCAAGCGCATCCCAAAAAAATCGGTGAACACACTGGTATTGAGAAGATTCTTGAAGTGACTCCCATCTGCAATCTCTCAAACCACACGTGGTACTAATTGATTCCACGCTCTTGGAGCCGCCAAAAGAACGCTCAACAAACACTGCTGCAGACTGGTGGAAAGGCTAATTGACCGGTGTTCTGGCTCCACTTTCTGCAGAGTGCAAAATCAATTGCTAATCAAATCAATTTGCTTAATGAGTTCTGCGAGATGCAGTGGCGTCCTCTTATGACACCTACTTATGTACTTTTCTGTTGAAAACGTTTCAATAAACCGATATCTGGTCCACTACTAGATCCAAACAATGATTTGAAAACATCAGATAGGATCACTTCGAAAACATGGTGTTGACAAGCAATCTAAACAAGATCTTTCCCTAGGGCTTTTTCAATCAAAGAGCATGCGCCCATATTCAACCCAGTGTTAGAAGCAGTCGAATCAAAGCAAAGTCCATGTACTTGAGTTTTTAATTCCCACTCATCTAGAACTTTCAAGCAACCGTCAGCTTGTTCTTGTCCAGTACCCCTTTTGATTTGCGGTACTGCTAAAAGTATTTCCATTCCGCCGCCAGTGACAAGGACGGCCACTCTGTCAACTTTTTCAGTTCCACCACTATGTTAGGCAAAAGTTTACTATGTCTATGCAAAAAAAGAGGATTTTGCAGAGAGAATGTTGCCATATCTGATTCCAAAACAACCTGACGTACCTGACTTCTCTTATGGTGAAATGTTCTGCATGATAAAGATATATCTGCTACTTGTGTGCCCAAAGCCTGAGCCATGGACCCGATTACAAACATTGCGTTCCGATCAGATAGATTGACTCGATAAACAGTTGTCACAACATCTTCGCTAAGTTAAAGTGAGGCTTTCTTAGGCTTTTTGATGTCAGTGCAAGTAAAAGTAGAAGGAAGGTAAACTCATAATCGATTATTACAATAAAAATTCAGCATTCGCTAAATAATTGGTAATTTTGCTATGTACATTTTTCGTTTAATTCATCGCGACCTCTAAATGTGCTTATATGAATCTGATTTTTGGTACACTTATTATTTGTAGATAAAGGAACAAAAAAAGCCTTGTGGAGCGGGTATTTTTTTTTTTTTTTTTTTTTTCATACTGGTTTGGACCACCCTAATGCCTACACATATGGAAGAAAATTACTATGAAGGTTAATGCAGGTATAATGTTTATTTAATAATGTTTAGAATGGGCAAGTACATTGTCATTTTCATTGTTTTACTAATGAGACATGGTTCCATTTGGACGTTGGTATTTTAGCTAAATTGTATGAAACACCTCCATCACTAACAAAAATAAGTTCTATGTACAATGTACATTGTGGTGTTTTTATTGTTAATAGTGGGGCTAACTAATCTAGGATTTGGATCTGCAGAACAAACAATAGAAGGACTATTTGAAGTTTTGCAAAATTCTTGCAATGACACAGGTGGGTATTTTGATTTTTTTTAAATATTTAATTTAATGACCTGGGGTGGGTCTTGGACTCCTTGATCAACTGCAGCCATGGCTGCCTGTTCAACGCCTTCCTCCTCCAGTCCCAACTTATACCGCTCCAACCACCTTAATCTCGGTCTCCCTACTGTCCTGGGCCCCTTTGAGTGCGTCATCATAGCCATATTTTCCAGGCTCTGATGGTCCATTCACTGAATGTGACCCAGCCGATGCAGTCTACTGGCTTTTATTTCTAAATGAATTTGCACTCTATGAATAAGTATAAAACTCAACACTGTTGTGATACCCTCATGTTGCCATAGATATAGCCAATACCATCTAATCGAATCTAATCTAAGTTGCAAAGATATGTAACATTGAGGGTTCACATTACATGCATTCTCAAAGCAGACACATACAAGTTCGCGCTCGCGCTTGCGCATGCCGCATGTGAACTTACAATATAGAAACCAAGTCTCAAATAGACATACACCCTGCAACTCTTGCCGACCTTCCCTGAAACAGGGGTGACATTGGAAAGTGAACCATTTTCTACAGCATGGGTGGTCAGCCGCATACCAACCTATAAGTCAAGGAATATATACCTACAACAAATAACATTTTAGAAATAAACAAATGGATAAACATTGAAATCAAATACAAATTACAAAATTCTAAGTTAAAATTTTACAAAAAAAAAGGAAAACTTGAGAAACCCTAGCCCTAGCCGCCAGAATTACAGATCAACCGCCATTTCTTTCTGTCCTTACATACTTCTTTCATTTCATCCAAAGCCATAAACCTCCAAATTTTCCGAACACTGGGGTGTCTCCATCAATCAAAATAAAAGACAGAGATGGAGCATCAAAACTGTTTGTAGTGCCAAATCATTATCATCTCAGGGTATCAGAGAGGTCTAACTATAAACAGTTCCCACACTCTCTCCTCTCTTTTTTGACATTTGGCCATTGAGGTATACCTCTGTGCATTTGACGCTGTTATCTGATGTTGATTTTTTCATGTACCTACGTATACCTATTTCGTTTAGTAGAATATACATTATACATTTCTATAAAAAATCCCAAATTCGCTATCTACATCTTTTAAATTGACCAATATGATGAACCTGCAAAGTGAGAAAAAGATAAGAGCATGCATGTAGAGTGATGAATGTACCTACCTAGAGGAGATGAAAGAAGCGTGAATGGAAATAACAAAGTGGAGATACATCTGCGGAGATACTGGCCACCCCTAGCAGAATGGCAGCTGATATACGTACAAGATGGTAGTCTGCTACATAGAATTTCTATAAAAAAGAAACAAAAATATGTAAATTTTCTCAGTTTGTGCATCAGAGGCTTTATCCCTCTCATCTACTACCCGGATGTGGCTGATATCCCCCCCATCTCGAAGCTTCTCCTTGGACACAGCTCGCTCTCTGTTGGAGTACCGCACCTTCAGGCCAGATCTGCGCACCATTGTCTACTGCCCGGATCCTACGGAGATGGGAAGTCCTGGGGAACTGGACGTAGTGAAGGGATATGTCAGTCGGGAGGCTTATAATGTGGTGGTGCTCGATACTAGAGATGTGGTGCCTTCCATTTACATCAGGTAAATCCTCTCGTAATCCACCTTCTTGAACTTATATTCTTGGGGAAATTGAAGGACGACGAAGGACCGGTGGTAGACAGATGTCCAGGATGAGAAATTTAAGGAAGTGCACTGGCACTTGAAGTGTGCAAGAGATGTTTCAAATGACGAGGGACATGATTGCTAACGACGGAGACCCAACAGGGCACACGAAGAAGAAAAATAAATGTAAAGTCTGTGCTTTATGGATCAATAAGGCACACAGCTTTTGGATAGTGTTGGGTGACAGCTACTTCTTTTTCATTTCCCGCCAAGAGGTCCTTAAAGGCACATACAATAAGGCAGGCAGGTGCATTGATGTACATTACAGTCATTGATCAAAATAAAAGAAATAGATGGAGTATTTCAGTTTCTTCCCATACGAATACACGTGCCATAGAACAAGTAGGTAGACAATGTCAAAAAAATACAAAAAATAAGAACAATTTTTGTTTGACAGTTCTTGCCTTTCTATGTTTGTGTCGCCTTAAGTATAGTCTTTTCAGCACGCCAAACCGCTCTGATGCTCCATCTTTTTGTTTTATTTTCATCAATGGCACCTACATATTGTAGAAAACAAGCAAAATGATTTATCATTAAGCCAAAATATGAAGTAATATTATAGATTTTGTTTCTTTTTCAGTCCAGCCACAATGAGAGCATTGGGAAAACGTCTTGGCCTAGTCCTCTCACAGATGATCCTGTCAGGCCTTCCTCTCCAGCTTCTAGAACTCTCTGGAGCAGGTCTGGGCGCCCAAGTGGCTTGCTGGGCTGCACGTGCTATCTCCCAACGTTCAAAACGACTGCTGCCTCGATTCCTGGCATTGGACCCTAAAGCAGGACCGTGCCAATATAAAGTGTACTCGAAGTTTGTGCTAGCGGTGCATTCTAGTAAAGAGAATGCTGTGGGACACTTGGATCTGTATCCGCCTCCTGGAAGACCTTGTTTGATTCTATGCCGGAGACCAACAGCCACTAAAATATGGAGAGCTGTATTGGAACATCCAAAAGGTAAGGAGTGCATTTCTTCATCACTATCAGGTATTTTGTCTCCCAAGATTTTTAGAGAATGAATTTCATCGTAACGGGTAGTTGATAACCTGTTTAAATGTACAACGCAACTAGCTGCTGATAATTTGACCCTGAAATTGTAGCATGTGGATATTGGAACCTATTTATTTCCACAGGTAAGGGATCTATCTCTATGTCAATCACTTAAACTGGGGGATGCTCTGCTACCAAGGTGGTTGGTTCTCATTTCTTTTGAAAGCTGTATAAGCCTTGCCAGTACTATGATTTTTGAGTTCATCAAAACCAAAAGAAGCCCTCACAAGAAATGAGCAGGTAAACCCCCATTTCAAGGGAAACGGTTGATGTAAAGCAGGCCCCCTAGAGTGTGAACAATTTGTTTTCCACATATGATTGCTTCATGGGCAATATGGCAAGAAGATGCGCTGTATGTACAACTCAGTTACATTGCATTGCTTAACTACATTTGAAAGGCCAGTGTAAACATTGATTCAGCCTTGACCAGTGGAGCAAAATCCTAATAACACAATTCCTATCGGCTCACTTTTAAACTATTCGCCGACAATTATTTAGTTTACAATGTATTGGAATTGTAAAAACGATACTTGCAATATACACCCATGATAAATGCATGTTTTTAAGTCAAAAAATTTACACTAATGTCAATTTATTTTTCAGATTTTTATTGCGTCAAATGTAGGAGTGTTGAACTGGCCACACAGGGTCGTTGTGAAAGAGCCGACAGAATGCGCAGTATGTCCAGTGGTGCTAGAAATCCAAATCCTGGAGTCAAACTGGGACCCACAATCAACCCTAAACTGAGGGGAATATTCCTGATTCAAAAAGCACCCTGTACCGGATAATAACAAATTTAACATACCTTAAAACTTCAAATTATTCAACTCACCATTTACATTTGACTTATATCTGAAATCAGCTTATATATATCTTATACAGATTTAAAAATAGTTGAACTTAGTTATTTTATAAATCAATATTTTCCACAGATCACATTTTCTTACCGCCGGGCTAACAACACACTTGTATTGGACCATGGTTCATATTTTACCAACCGATAACAAAATCTTTTCTAGACTTTTTTCTAGCAACCTGAAGCGCTATTCTGCTAAATTCCTTACACTTTGAATATCCGTACAAGTCGGAGATTGCTAGCGCTTGCAAAAGAACTCCATAGATAACAGTAGGTACCAGTGGCAAAGGGTGAAATTTCACAGAAGGTAACCCGGTTGACAAAGCAAAGTCCCTTGTAAGTATACCACGCAAGAAAAAAGAAGTAGATGCATCTGAGGAGATACTGGCCACCCCTGGTGGAATGGCAGTGAGATGCAGTGACCACCGTTATTTTATTCCTAACAAAAAAAACTGTGGGGTATTGAAATTAAAAGAGTAGCATTAATAATTATATTTTAGTGAAATTCTTTGGAAATTCTTTGGAGGACAGAAAATACTCCAAATTTTATTTTATGGGAAACAAAATGCACTTAAAAATCATAAATTTAAATTCAATTCGCAGGAATTAAATACCAAATCATCTTAAAATTTCGGATTTTTATGTTTGTTTATTGAAAATACTGTGACATAATAAATACCCAGCGCTCCGGAGAACAAAAAATATGTATCCCTTATCGCGACAGGCATAATATGCGTCGAACAATAATAATATGCTAATAACTCGGGATCTAATCTAATCTAATCTAATCTAAGCTGCAAAGATATATATCATTAAAGATTTATACTTAATGCATTCCCACAAGCAGATATGTATAATTTCGCGCTAACACATGCCGCATGTGGACCTACAATATAAAAACCCAATCTCAAATGAACATAAGCCTTGCAACTCTTGCCGTCCTTCCCTGAAACAGGGATGACATTGGCAAAGTGAACCAATTTTTATATTATGGGTGGTCAGCCGCATAACAACCTATAAGTCAAGGAACATACATAACAAATTACATTTTTTAAATCAAAGAATAAAAATAACAATATATACTTACATGGACATAAAAAACTAAATCATAAAACCAATTTCACTTTAACAAACCCTAGCCGCCAACATCACAGATCAACCGCCATTTCTTTCTATCCTTGCATACTTCTTTCATTTCCTCCAGATAGAGCGGCTTTTTGGCGTACTGTTTGACGAAACCGCCCCCCGCCCCGCATCCTACTTCCTCCTCCAGCCGCACGGCAGCTCTCATAAGACACACTTATACATTCATACAGCGTCTCTATAACTCGCTATTCACGGTGAGGAAAAATATACCTACCTACAGAACCGTGCTGACTACTCCTATATAGTACCTATATCGCGCTCCGCGGGAATTTTAGGGCCGATCTTATAAACGTCACTCCACGCGTGCTACGCCAAGACTGCATGGTTTCAATGGAAAAAAATACATGTTTTTTTTTGTTTTAAATATATTTTTTTACTTTGTGGCTATATTTTTTTACTACTTTGTTGATTTTAAAAGGGAAGCCGATGGGAATCGAGTTGTTGGCACCCTTCGCCAATGGTAGGTATCTTATTTTTGGACACAAATCGCCGGCTCTTTGCCTTAAGGTCGTAAGGAATTTAGCAGAATAGCGCTTCTGGTGTCACAATTTTGTCTATGTCGATTCATGTGTGGACCTCATTAATATCTTATTTCTGTGGATGTGTATATTTTTAGGGACATTTTTAATAAAATAATAAACAGTTCTTTCTTTGATGACTTAGACGCTGTAAAATAAAATAATATCCCTGATTATAGGGAATCCAATTGATTATTTACTATCGGTAACATCACATAGCTGACGGATATTTTATATGTGCCGAGTCCATTCATTACTCCTGCAATATTTTAAAATCAGTTGAATTTGAAAAGTTCTCATACAGTATTGCTTGTGAAAACAGGTGTCAATCTCATAAAAATCTCAGTAAACGTAAGTTACATTTTTTATTAACAAAATAATATAATATGGCATATAAAAAAGAATATGGACAAAAAAAAATATATATTTGGGTACTATAAACACTCATATTTACAATTAACATTTCATTAGGAGTAGGAACATTTCAACATTCTCTGTTTTTGTGAAAGCACATCTCTAGAGCCCTCTGCAAGTTTGTTTGTCGCTTTAAAATGCGCCAATAACTCAGGCGAGACCCAGTTGCCGCAACGCTGAATAGACTTTGGCAAAGACAATAATTTCGATTTTTTTTGTGCCCCACCTAAAAAAACCCACAACCTTCCAATTACTAGACTACAAACTGATCTAGTTGACTTAGTAGCAGGTTCTTAGTTACCAAGATTTTCCTTCAGATACTTTGTGAGCAAACTGGTAGGTAAAAAATGTTTTTTCCCAGTTCCAATTCCAAAATATGTATCTGTGTTAAAAAAAAGATGTTTTATGTAGAAATGAAATTGAAAGTTTTTACGCAGCCCGTATCCAGTCCAACTCAAGACTGTGAGGTCCCCACTGCTTGGTTGGGTTATAGACTCCACCAGCCATCTGCAGACCGATGCTGGTAATCCTCTGCTTATCCAAGGTTTCCGTGCTGTTGATCTGCTGGCCTCGATAGAACGGCAGGAACCCATCAAGAGGGAGAGTCACCACTTGGAGAGATGTCTTGGGAGCTTCAAAGGTCTGTTCCCAAGTGTAGGCAGGTTCATTGTTCATATCTTTGTGACGCAGCACCATTTTAAATTCGGAGAACTCGCCTTGGCCTCTGCAAAGAGCATTAAAGGATGTTAATGAAATGAGTATTGAAAAATGTAGTCACATTTGTGATTTGAATTGATAGTCACTGTAGCGCTGTAAGTTTACACCATCATAAAGCTTTATTTTCTTCTTCTCGTGGCAAATCTTATTTTATGGTCTGATCCTATGATTCTGTGATGCAGAGGACTAGCAATCCTTCCATCTTTTGAGTGTTTCCCCTGATAAACGCTGGCTATGTGCAACAATTCGAGTTAACTTACTTTACTCATGCAGTCTACGTGGTACCTGCAAAACATCTTCTCTTCCTACTCCACCTGACAATGTCCTCAGTGTCACACATGCTTCTGATTTCTAAGTTCCTTATCGTAACTTTTTATTCACTGTTATAAATACCTAAGATAATGTTAACCCTTTTTTTATAGTAAGGTTAATTAAAGTAATGTGAGAGAAATTAGTTTTTCTATTAATCATTATTTTCAGAGCCGAGTTGTATAGAACCAAAGGCGGTGATAAAACTATTTTCTAAAATGAGATTCTATATGACTCAGATGTTTATGCAACAAGGTCATTAGCAACCATTTAACTGTTTTGTTGTGGACCTCACAATCACAAAACTATGATAAATAATGAACTCCGCACAAATTAAAAAAAAATCTTGGCAGACAGATGTCACACTTCTTTGGGACTAGAGTTTTTGGCAAACAATAATGAAATATTTGTTTTCCTTTCCCTAGCATCCCGGCCATATGACTTCACAATTTTGTTTATGTCAATTCATGTGAGGGCTCATTACCAAGCGCCTTCTATATTGAAAAAAAAAAAAAATTAGGCTGATTTATTTGGTGAGCGCTGTTTTTGTGTGTATCACACCTCAAGAGCCCTCTGCGAGCTTGGTCGTCGCTGTAGAAAGCGCCAATTCTCAAGCAAGACCCAGTTGCTGTAAGGCTGGATGGACCTTTTGATGACCGGTCTTTGGTAAAGGTTTATGAATTTTTCAACCCAGCGAAGAGCAAATTTAAAAATATAAATGGTATATTTTTTGTGCTCCGCAGGGATTCGAACCCACAACCTTCCAGTTATGAGTCCGAAATGTTACCACCTGGACTACGGACCGGACCAAAGTTACTTAGTTATTATTACTTAGTAGTTTTATCATATTATCAAAGCCTCACCTGCATTTCATCTGTATCTGTGTATAATCCGTCAGATCGGGCAACTGCCTCATGTGTCTGACTCCTGCAAACCCAGCACCATTAGGCTGAGGGTTGAGAAGCAGCAGGAGTACAGCCCGTCGGAATACCTGCGTAGACTGCAGCTCAAGACGGGCAAGCGACATGCCAACCTAAACACAACCAGCAACAGAAAACATTATTAACAAACAGACATGAGATTTTTCATAACAACTGAGATATTTAGTAGAAAACATTGCGCAAATTCACCTCGATAATGTTACTAGAAAAAATATTTATCTAAACTAATCGCCCACATACATATACTTAATTCTACTTATGCAATCAAGGGGAATTCATGCAATGTTCTATACTCAGTACCCAACCATAGTGTATGTAATGAAATCAATAACACTTCAGTGCGCGCGACTCCAGGATAATTAGAAACGTCTTGGATAGTGCCCCCTCTGATGTAAGACCACTCGGAAGTCCCAGGATGTGCTGAGCAGACAATGTCGAGGCCGACACCAAGATTCTGGGAGTAAGAGGACCATGAATGGAGGCATGAAAAGACAGAGCCCTCGAGGATGTTGGTGCAGGAAGCCCTGAATCTTCAAGGCTTTTGAGCCAAAGAAAGGAAAGTAAGTTTATACAGAAGCACAAGAAACTGAGGATGTGCCAAAGAGCCATTGAAAGGAGGATGCTGAGAATCAGCCTCAGAGACAGGGTTCTCAACCAGGAGATACGCAGATGCACTGGTGTCCCTGATGTCGTACAAACGTCCTTAAAAAAAATAAAGTGTTCCAACATCTAAAAAGATCTTCACTCACCCTTCTCACTGTATCGGACTGTTCCACCCATCCGCTGACGTCATCACCGACTTCTTCGGTGAAATCATAGAGCATGATAGGCGCAGGCTGGGCAGACACCACTAAAGACGAAGCGACGCCGCCCGCAGCCATCGCAAACAGCAAAAACAAGACCCGAGAAAACATAACCTCAAAATATTACAAACTTCCCAGCCTCACGAACTCCGTCAAGTCAATGATTGTAATAAGTGAGTCATACATATCATTATGTAATCATTCGAGATAGTGAAATAACTTGTAGACAGATGAATATTTAAAATTAAGTTTATTATGACAGCAAGTCTTCAAAACATTGGCGACAAAAATGTTGCAAGTTGTTTTGAAATTTCCCTGTTTTGTAAGTACTGTTTAAAATAAAATAAAACAGTAAGTTTGTAAGTTTAACGTTCATCGCAGACGTTCACCACAACCTATTCAATTTATTTAATGATAATATCAAAATATTTTTTTTACACTTCTTCTGTAGGTATTACACAAAAATCAGATACATTTTGATTTTTTATTGTGGTAAAGTTAGTGTTTACAGACGAGACGTTCGCGCCAGTAGGCTCTTGGCTTGGGAACCGGAAATACATGAATAGTGGTAAATTTAAATTGTCTGCAGTTTGAAAATATTATTCTGAGTATTAAAATCATTATATTATAATATAGCCGTTATTATAATGGCGGTAAATTTAAATTTCTGGCAGTTTGAAAATATAAATCTTAGTTTTAAAATTATATTAGGTATTATTTCAAAAATGTCTTTCAAATTTAAATTAAATTAAAATTAATTTTCACTAAATTTTGTATTTTTAGTAAGGCTTTTGGCTGGGGAACCGGAAATATATAAATGGTGCTAAATTTAAATTGGCTGCAGTTTGAAAATATTATTCTGAGTATTAAAATCATTATATTATATAGCCGTTATTATAATGGCAGCAAATTTAAATTTGTGGCAGTTTGAAAATATAAATATTAGTATTAAAATTATGTCATTAGGTATTATTGCAAAAATGTCTTTCAAATTTAAATTAAATTCATTTTTTTTTGTAATAGATTTGGTATTTTTTTAGCTATTAAATAATATATATCACTATTGTGAGTAAATGGATGTGTGTGTGTGAGTTTCTGCAATCTATTTATTGTAAAGGTAAATGTGCGCAACTATTTTTACCCAATTGTATCTTATTTATTACTTTACATATTTTTATGAGTGAAACTAATTTTATTATTTTAGAATCTTGGTATCTTTTAATGTCAACATGTAATTGGAGCAATACGTAATTTTATTTATTTTCATATTTTTTTATATTCTGAAGTATCCTATCCATTATTGTATTGTTCTAAAATCTAATTAAATAAATAAAAATGTGATTATATGGCCCATATATAACGGCGGCAAATTTAAATTCAAAATATTGTCAGGTAGCTAGAATGTCAGATAGCTACCTGTTACAAAGAGGAAGAAGACATATTCACTGGGAAATGTCATTGCCAACTTAAAAGAAATTGAAGCGCATCTTTAGCCACAGAAATTGAACCGGCTACAAATTAGAGGAAGAAGACAGGCTGAGATTGACAGTTAGGAGGGAAACACTGAAAATCTCCCGTTAAGCTCCGCATCGCGCTGGTGGGAAGTTTATAAAAGCCACCGAACCCCGACATTCTGGGACACTATCTCTCGGAAGCCTGGACAGACAACACATACCAGGCGTGGCCAAAAACATCTATCGGAGGAGGCTTGAGTCGCCGTTATTGCCTGCACCACACCGCCCCTGGCCGCGCCTGGGTCCCCCGTGGCGGATTCCTCGGAAGGAAGGAGCCCCTGCTTTCTACCCATCGCCAGCGTCCGCTTGGCTACTCCTCGATATCCGGAGCCCCGTGCCCAAAGTTCCTCAGGAGGACGGAGCGCCTGCCCCGTCCAGCCGAGCGCACCCGTCTTATCGCTGGCTGAGCCCCGTGCCGCAATTCCTCCGGAGTGTGGAGCCCCGACCTCCCGCCAAAAGCGTTGCCGTGCCCGAGGCCGGCGCCCCGAACATCGACTACCCGCATCCCAGCATCAGGACTTCTGCCGTCCTCGTGAGCTAATCAAACCCTTTAAATACATTATCTAATTTAACTTAGAACCAGTCAGTCGTGCAGTTTAGCGTGGTGATGCTCTCCTTTCTCATAATTTTAAAATAAATCCCGTCTTTCCTTTACCCGGTTTTTCTCTCCATCACCTATATTTTTGAACCTCTTTAGCATCAGTGGAAAGCGAGCAAGGTGTTGGGCCCTGAACACCCCCCTGAGGAGTCTTTTGCTAGCCGGGCAA